>JABWTJ010000087.1:1640000-2240000 GCA_016801875.1 Solanum sitiens | reverse complement strand
TTCTTCCTAATCTCTCCCTTATATCCAGTCAAAGGTGAAATATTTCCCATTTTAACCATAGATTTCGCAAACTGTTCGAAGAAAATCTCATTATTTTCTGCATACAATTTCACCAATTCTAATGTTGCTTGATTCTTTGTCACAAGAATTTGATCTGAATTCAACAAACCCCTTGAAGCCAACAAATTCTTGTAGTAATTGTTATCAAATTTTGTTGGTGTGACATAATCCAAGAAAAATAAATTTTGTTCACCACCAAATTTTGGGCACATAGTTCTCAATTGTGCAGCATATGATTGATCAAGTGTATAATCTGGTAAATTATTTCCTGATTGATTGTAGAGTCTTTGCTTGAAGCTAGTGCATCTTGCATTTCCAATTGTGTGGCTCCCTACACAACAATTTTCGAGTCAGAATTTTTACTAATTGAGGTTTAAAATATGAAGAAGTAAATATACGAAAAAGTCAGAAGAATTCAACATGTACTGTATATACATAAAACTTGTTTGTGCATGTTATTACCTATCGTAGGACCTCTTTCGCCCGAAGCAAAGAAAGGGGAGCAGAAACAAGAGTAATTGTCCTCTCTTAACATTCAAAAAATATTTTTAATCGTAAATAAAAATGTTATTTTTTTGTTAAAGAGGCTCATTCTATCTAGCTCCGTCCCTGATATGATAATTAGTTTAGTTAAAACCTAATAAAGAATTAACTTATATACATAATACATGGATAATAGAACAAAATTATACTAAAAAGGTTATTTGGTTTGTGAACAATATTATATAGGGATTGTTATTCATACTAATAGTTCATGGTTTTAACATTTATGATGATTTTTTTTAAAAAAAATGTGATAACTTGGATATACATAATGTATAATTTAAAATATATGTTTGATTTTATATTGTAAAAAGAAAAATGAATTCCAATTTCAACCTTGATCTTAATTGAAAGTTGTAAGGGCTTTGATAGAAGGGGAGTTTTTGTTATTTAACTTGTTTTATCCAAGAATAAATAATCCTTTAAATTGTTATTTCCCATTGGATATGGTATAAAGTTATACCATTTTTTCGATATAAATTATTCAAAATATTTGTAATTATCTTTTAAATGTATAAAAGTTAAATTAGTAGAGTAAATTTTACCAGATAAAGTAACAAGGTCAACCAGATCAAGTCCTTTTAGCTTAAATTTAGTAAGAATAGTATCAAATGTGTTGTTTGGAGCAGGAATGTTATTGTTGGAGCCACTTATACTAGCATCTCTTGAGTCTCTTCTTCCTAATGGAACCTCCCAGCTTGGACCACCGGCCTGCATAAATAATAATCGAGTTTAAATTTTATATACTGATAATATAAATTAAGTAATAGTTATACAATCAGATTAAAGTAATTATCGGTAAATCAATAAGATAATAATTATCTCATAATCTTGTCAAAATGGTAACCAACCAACTAAATTATATAGGATATAATTATATATATAACTTTTTTTTTTAACTTAATTGAAATCGAATAGACAAAGATATTTTATGAGATTAGCTATTTCACTTTTTATACAAAATAGTTAATCTCACCATTTTAATACAAAATGTATTTCAAGACTAATTAATAGTCATCAACGAGAGATAAAATAATATCATGTTTTATCCCGCGAATTGTTATTCTTTGTCCCACTAATTGAACAACCCCTAGGTTTATGATTTTTGAACTTACCACAAATTCATAACTCGTCTTAATTACTGAATTCATAATTATGTTTTATGCATACTCAAAAGATTGTCTAATATAAAACATAAAATCTAAACAGAAGTTATTGAGTTCATTCGAAATTAGAATATGTAGGTAAGGCTTAAAGTAGTTATACTTACTAGAACAGTAGAATCCCTTGCAGCAAGTGCCAATATATCAGCACAAGAGACGATTTGAGGGCATTCCATTTCAAGTGCAGATTTAATTTCATCAATCACTTCAAATCCACGTGCTGAATTTCTATTGGTGTTTGATAATTTTTCACTTATTATTGTTCCACTGTTGTTTAGAAGCAATGATGCATCACACCCCTACATGATCATGAAATAAATAAATAAAAATATAGTTAGTTAATCCGTCTGAGTTAACTTATTGTAAATAACTGATAAAATAATAAAAAAGAAATAGTAAAACTAAAAATATTTATAAAAGTTAAAAGTCATAAATTGAGAATGATCGACTTATAATTTTTTGGTCAATTTTGAATTAAAAAAAGTCTGGATATTTATCGAATATGTAATAAGTCAAAAAACATTTATAACATAATTTGATGAGCTTATAAATTTAGGCTAAACACTTTTACTTTTTAGTAAGTATTTTTCTAATATTTAGTTAGAGAGTCGAAAATAACTTTTTTGAACAATAAAGAATAGTATTAAAAATTGATAATTATATTAATAATAAGCTACATTGTGTTTGATGGAACTTTTGAATATTAATTACTAAAAATAGTTTGTGATTTGAAGTAAAGCAAACAAGATAATTGCTAAGAAATTGACCTCCTCCCATAAGTGAGGGAAGTCATATTTTCCTTTCTTTTTATTTTACAAAAAATTTATAGAAAGTATTTTCGTAAAATATAATTTCAGACAATCAAATAACGGAAAATAGTTAAGTCATCAAAGAGTTTTATGATTCGAGAAAAAGTAACATTATCTACTTATACACTACGGTAAAAATATGTTGAATCAAGAATAGACACACATGCTTTTCAAGAGACTAAAAATGATTTACCTTGACAAAGCAATCGTGGAAATGAAGTCTAAGCAAAGAGGCGGCCATTCGAGCTTCTCTAGCTACAGCCTTAGCAACAACAGACTTGACAATTTCTTTTGCATTTGGGCATGACCAATCATAAAATTGTGGATATAGGTAACCATAATAATTGGTCTTGCTAGATAAACTTAATATTGGTGCAAAAGCAAGAAGAGATGTGACAATGATGAATAAACTCAAGATTTTAGCCATGATGAGTCAAATTCTAATAAAGACTTGTTTTTGAAGAAAATTTTTGTATGTAAAGAAGGTTGGTTAGTTGTGATGAAATTTGAGATAAATTGTATGAGTATATATAGTGTATAATGAGAACTAGATGGATTTGGTAGCTTTTAAGTTAGGATTAGTGTAACTAATATGATTAAGTACCACTTTTTACCTAATGATGAAATTGTTCCAAACACACTAATGATCAGTGGATGAGACTGTTTCTTTTGGATAGACCCTATGTTGGACACATTCAGATTAATCAAGTTCTAATAATATCTGACACCAAATGGGAAAAAGACATTATTCTAATACATGTGAGGATGTGTAACATACATAGGTTTGAATTGATCTGAAAGTTATATGGTTGTAAAAAAAATTTAATACTTGCGAGACTTTTAAATATAATCTAAACAGTCAATTCGAACAATTTTGTGTAAAATCCCCATAAAAATGTAAAATTAATTATTTTCAATTTTGAAGTGCATTATTTTTTAAAAAAACAAACTAGAAAAATGTGTAACATAAATTGCACGCAATGGAGGACAAATTATTTTTAAAGCATTCTTAATACTGTATAATTAATTATTTGAATCTGTTGTAGTAAACAATTTACTTATTTTTCTAGTTATAAATTTCATTTCTTATGAAATACAATCTAGAATTACTTTTTAGTTGACTCGATTGGATAAGTATATTAAAGCTAAACCACATTTTTTAATAAAAAGAATTATATGAAACATGAGAATATTATAAGTTGATTTGGTCAACCAATCATTCAATAGTGTGTTTGGTTAAAAGGCGGATACGTCAAAGCATCAAACATATTATTTCTATCAAATAGATTTTAAGCGATGTGAATTAAGAATAATCAAAGTTTTAGTAGAAGTACTAAAAATTAATAAATATTTAATAAATGTATTAATATGTACATAAAATTTGTAAAAAAGATTGGATTTATGTGAATTTGTAAAATCGAACTTCTAGATTCACCCTGAGCATTTGAACGTGAAAACATTCATGATTTTTTATTTTTATTTTTATTTTATTTTTTTTACTTTTGTGATTACTTATCTTCTTGGGTTAAAAAAAATTGACACTCAAAACTCGTTCACATAAAATAATGGGAATAAATTAAAATAACCAATGCTGATCTATTTAAGAAAAGTTCTATACAATTTGATAGAGTGAAAATTTATATATCTTGCTGGTTAACATAGAATTTACAAAAACATCCTAAAATGCAGTTAAGTCAAAAAAAATTAAAAAGATAATTCATTAATCAAGTTTTAAAATAATTAATATTTAAACATATTAAGTGATGATGACAATCTTATCACAAAAACATAATTTTGGTCAAAATTACTGAATTCTGACGCTGAACTCATCATAGCTTTGTCCCTGATTAAATGTCATGATATTAACTTGTTATATTCAACTAAATTAAATTGATAATGTGAAAATCTGATAACTTAATTTTTTAAAATTAATAATGGAGTGCTTGATTGTTCAAAGTGACTTAACTTAAAATCTAGGATTATGAAAAAGCAAATATTAGTTCAACTAAAATAAGATATATATACAGCTTTTACACATAATAAAGTCATATAAGCAAAAAAATAAATAAGGTATTTTTTTTCCTCCCAAAAAGATAGAAAAAAACAATGTATTTTCACCAAAATATTACTTCTACAAGTTATATAATTAAGCAGAGGAATGGATAACCAAAAAGGGAATATTAGGTAAATCTGAATAATATAAATATAGAATACAATTAGTAAAAGGTTTAGGCAACAAAACCAATATTCTTTGGTCTTTAATTTAATTAATTTTAAAATTGTTCTTTACTAGAGCAAAGACCACTTGTTACAAGACAAATATTTGGCCTTCCAACTTTTTTTCAATACTACCAAAATTCTTGTGTCTTTCTAACAAAAAGTAGTTGCTAAAAGGAAAGACAAGTTGAATCAATTCTATGTAAGTAAATAATACAAGTAGCAAATCGGAATATTAAGAATATAATTAAATAATAAAAGTGTATTCTTTCTAATAGCTTAGATTTTTAGATAAAAAGATTGTACATTTTAGCATGGTATCAGGACAGATAAAAGTCTTGAAATTGAATTTTACCACTACCCATTATCAAAAACGAATTTTCACGTGCTCGTCCCATGAAAAAGAATCATGCCCTCAAATTCCAATAACAAATCCCAAAACACCATATATATGAACATATGAGAAGTTTCATATCTATGAACCTATGAGAAGTTTCATATCAAGAAATAGGGTGCAATTAAGTACTCAAAAAGAAGGATTGGATTATTACATCCACTTGTTATAACAAAAAATAAGAAACTTCGGAATGATATTATGCATCTTATCAATTTAAAATCTTAAATTCGCCTCCATATAAAAAATAAAAGCACAAGTTATAGCGTAATTCTAAAAATGCAATGGATAACACTCAAGGTGTGGCCTAGCTAGTGGTCAATGAAGTAAATGAAGAACCACAAGGTCTCGAGGATAGCGCCATGGTACCTATTATTGGCGGGAGGTAAGAAATATCATGTATGTGAAATTAGTTAAGGTGTGTGAAAACTGAACCAGACAGACAGACACCATGATTATCACGCCCCTAAAAAATATAACGATACAAAATATAAAAGGTAAACCTATAAAATTTAAATTTTAAATCCGTCTTATAACTTTTAAATAAGAAGAGAAGAGTAGCATGAATGAGAGGAACCTATTAGAGTAGCCAAGGAGACTGCCTGGCCATCAAAGAAGAATGCTTGTATACATGTCATATACATGATATATCACAAGCTAACCTCAAGAATTAATTAATGATGCAGGCAAATCATCCTTGGCTATCAAATAGGCACTTACCCTTCATGTAAGACACACTCTTCTTTTTATCATTTCTTCATATGCTTCTATATTATCTTATTTTTATTATTATTTTGAGCTATATAGACAATGTAAGAATACTACTATTTATATATACACATTTGACAATATGAGAATACGTAAATTTTAAAAATTCTGAATTCACCTCGACTATAGCAGAAGCTAAATAAGAAGAGAAGAGTCTAGCATGAATAAGAGGAACCTATTAGAGTAGCCAAGGAGACTGCCTGGCCATCAAAGAAGAATGCTTGTATACATGTCATATACATGATATATATCACAAGCTAGCCTCAAGAATTAATTAATGATGCAGGCAAGTCATCCTTGGCTATCAAATAGGCACTTACCCTTCATGTAAGACACACTTTTCTTTTATCATTGCTTCATATGCTTTTCTATAATCTTATATTTATTTTGAGCTATGAACCTCCATTGACATTATACTACTATTTATATATACAATGTGAGAATACAAATCTGATTCTTTGATTCTACCAATTCCCTCTTTCATTTTTCCTCATGTAATTTATGCTTCATTTTTTCTTCACATAAAAAGTAGTCTAATTTATTTTGGGTTTCCTACCTGGTGTCTTAGTATCCTATTGGAGCACCAACTAAATCTTGATTGCATATTAAAGGGCACGTTAGAGAGTGAAACTCACAACATACTTTTTTTCATATTCAGAGCTTAAACCCGAACCAGTCTTATTATTTGACAATATATATGTCATGCATTTAGGGGAATATGTTCGTAGGATCTTCAATTGTGTGTGTTTTATGGTATTTTGAAGGAGACAGAATTTCAACGACAACAAGAAATATTCTAAGATTTGTCAAATATATTTGTATTATATCATGTTATAATTGAACACCTTAACAGTTGATAAAGTGTTTCAATTAGATATTTTCAGATCAAATTTCAACTTATTATTTTGTGTATTTACAAAATCTCAGATGTTTTTTCGTTGAGGTTGATGTGGATAATTAGTGTAAAATTTAACTAGAAAGAACTTAATTTGAATATCTTAAATTGAATATCGTACTCTTTGTCTCCCACCGTCTATTTTTATTTGTCATGTTACGCTTTTCGAAAGTTAATTTGACTAATTTTCATAGTTAAATTAGATTATATTAATTTGAAAATTTTAACAAAAAATTTAGATATTCAAAAACTATACCAAAAGTACTGTACATTACAATTTTTTATATATTAATATGATAAAAACATATTATAAAATGTTAATTAAAATTTTAATATTAAACTCTAAAAATGAAAAATATAACAATTAATAGTGAACGAGAGAATAATAAGTTTAGAGTGGACAGTTGACTATAAATAAAGCCAAAAAGAATTGGCACCCAAAACCATACTTTTCAGCTTTGACTTCTCATAAAACAGAATAAAATCCATGGCAGAAATATTTGACTAATTTACGGTTAATTATGGAACACAAAACTTTGCTAAAAGAATCCAATAATAGCAACTTGTTGCCATTGCTACAATCCCAAGAAAATATTAAATATTTATTGGTACAATTTTCAAAAATATTACTGTTGATTTATGCCGTAATCTATCATAAAAATAACTTTTAAAAGTAATAAATATACACATTAATAAAGATTGTTAGATCATTACTGATATTATTTAATTTCCATCACATCTGATGTTGCTATAGACTTTAGCTAGATTTACAAAGAGTATTAGAATGTGATTGGCAGTAATAATTGTCTTAAAAAACACATTTCACAATGACTAAACTATTTTCATTTATAATTGTCACTAAAGATCATTTTTATTACATCGATAAGGCTAAGGTGTTAAAATGCATGCTCAAACTTTCAGACCAATGCTAGTAAACATGTTAGAAGATGTAATAAATATACGATGAATGTTGATCCTTGATAATTTTGAGTTAGTGAACACAAAGGATCTTTCAAGTGAGACTAAAACGCGCGAGTTACCTCTTTATCATTCTTGAAGCTAGTTTTTGAGACAATGAGTTAGATCCAAAACCTATTTTTACATATATAACATATGTGAAGGTGGCAATATGTCAACGCGTGCAAGTTGAACTCTACATTTTCAAAAGTAGATCTTATTCCTATCATCCCTTTTATACGGATGATGGACTAGAGTAAAAATTGTGCATATAGCTTTCAAGAAATGCAAAGTTTGAGATTTCAACGTTGAGCAATTCAAATATTAGCTTGAGGCATTTTCTCTGTCCCTTCATATCGTGAAGGGGTAAGAAAAACAAAATCTCTTTGAAACACTATGTCTAACATCAATTAGGTGGAACATAAAAGACATATATATATCCAACACTTTATATTTTCTGAGAATAGAGAAAGTCATATAATACATAATATCATCCCTATACATTTGCTAGAATGCCCTTAGTCACACAAAATGCACTTGAACTATATCAAATTAACAAATTAAAGTCTTGTGAAAGGACTAAATTAAATAAAATATATTCTTTTAATATATATATGTTCAAAAATATAACATTATATATATATACCACTGGATCATCACATTCAGGCTAAAAAAAAAAGGGACAAATATGCTCCCATAAGTTAATCACACCATTCAATAGCATTGACTACAATATGAAATAACAAATAATGTCAGGAATATGACATTAATTATTTTAGGTGTTATGATGATAAAAGGTTGCAAGAATAATCAAAATAAAGATCATTAATTTTACATTTAGTTTTTTTTTTTAAAGAAATGATCTTTTAGTTTCTTAACATTGTTTTAATATAATTAAGAAGATTAGATGAGTGTTTTATTTAGTATTTTGAATATAGCACATAAATCGAGGAAAATGAAAATGAGAAACCCTTCGGGAGAAAAATAATAATTATATTTCTCTAACGAGAGATGTCTCAATCACTTTTTTAAATATATTTCTAATTTTATTATTGTATATAGATTTGACAATAAATTATTGTTCAATATTGAAGCCTCACATTATTTGAATATATGCGATGAAGTTTCATTAAATGGTGGAGACTCGAAATACTTTAAGTGTTATATTAGGAAAAGACATAAACGTAAAGAAGACAAGAAAAATATTATATGTAGAAAAGTTAATTTTATCTACACCTGTGCAGCAAAGGCTATAGGCTAAAATATTGTCACATACAGTTTTCTTTAATATGTTACAAAATAACCTAATAAGTTTCACTTTCAAATAGTTCATCCAAATCGTCTCTTAAGCTAACTTTTCTATCCATTTATTTCTAATTTTTACTAAACTTTAGTGAGGTGTGGTTCTTCAAAATAGATGTTGGTTTCTATTGACTGAATCTGAAAGTTTTTTTAATAGAATATTTTTCTTTTTTCTTGCAGGTTTGTGGATGTTTCTTAATATCACATGATAAAGACTAAACTTTAAGTTTTTTCCCAACTTTTGCTCATTCTTCTGTGAATTATAGCTTAGAAGATGCACCAACTCATTCTTACTTTGCTATGAATGTTATGCAAAATCTTTGATGTTATATTAGTTTTTTGTTTATTAATTAAGAAAATATTGAAACTTAAATCTTTTGTATTCAGATTTTTAGTTGTATAATTAATTTGATATTTAGTTAGATTCTTGTGATATCAATGGTTTTGGATCAACGGTGATTAGTTAGAGTCCATAATTATTGACTTTCTCTAAAGGTCAATCTACGACTAGAAATGATGTTCGTTTATAAAGCTATTTTAGGACCAGGTTGTTGTTCGTCCCTACAGCTATTCTAGGACCAACGTTTTGTTTATCCCTAAAGCTACTCTAGGACCAGCTTCTTATTGTCGCTACAACTATTCTAGGAGCAGATTGTTAATGGTCTTTAACACTCTTCTAGGGCCAGATCACACTCATCTCTAAAGAGTTATTAGGACTAGGTTGCGGAAGATCGCAAAAGAGGATTAACGACCTGAAAACCAAGATATCAATGGTCCATTTGAGACTGGATATGCAGTCTCTAAAAGTGTTCCACAACCAGCATTTTTCTCGTCTCAAAGACATTCAGGGACCAATTTTTTGAACTCGTACTTACTGACCAGTAGCGACGTCACTTTCTAGAACGAGTGGAGACCAGATTTTTCTGGTCTCGATTGCTTGTTTGGGACCAGATTTCAACTTTCAGGGACTAGATTTCCCTTCCTTAGAGGCTGATTTTCTTGTAGTGAAAAGAGGACCAAAGGTCAAAGAAACGTGCTAGAAGAAGATAAATGCAAGGCTGAAGTAATTTAGTAAAATTAGAACGTATCTCTTTAAATTTTGTAGTTGTTTAATGTGTTTTTTTTATCATGAATATATTTTATTTTAAATTTAGAAAAAATGAGATAAAAGCTCAAAAATTTGACGAAATAGATAAATACTAATAGTGATCATTGAGACATGTCACATCACCATTTTAATATTCTACTTTATATAGATAGATATATGATAATTTAGTTCTCTAAAGTTTAAATATTGTTGAGGAAATTTTTTCCCACACAATTATTCAAAAGGATATAATAGAGCGTCGCAAAATAAAAATAACTGAAAATTTGGATAAAGTCTGGAATACTTTTTGCCTTTTCTCTTAATATATATTGCTATTGAATATCATATTTGGATTGTCTTACAAATAGATTTATGACATTTATGTTTAATATATGACATTAAAATAGTTTCTATAAAACTATATGTGCAAGTATGTTTTGGTTTAAGATATTCCAATAATCAATAAAATATTTTAGAATCCATTTGACTGGAATATCTTGACTCAAAACCAATATAAAATTTCTCATAGTAATGTTAAAGATTCAATTAAACTATCAAAAAACTGTCAAATCCAAACTCAGAAATAATTATGTACTTATCTACAGGCCACATAGTTTAATTCAATTGATCAAAATAATTAAAATAAAATAAAAATTGTACCAAGTTTTTCCTCTATCAAAGAAATAAGAGAAAAGGGTCAAATGCCCCCTCAAGCTTTATCCATATTCCCAACTACACACTTAACCTTTGCGGGGGTCCTATTACCCCCTTGAACCTTTTTTTATTTATATTAGTTCACCCTCAGACGCTGACGTGGTCACATGCGTGAACTCACCTCTGTGAGGCGCTTAAGAACGTGATAAAATGTCCATGTGGAGTCCAAATAAGCCTCCCAACAGTAACTTTACTCTTTATTTAACATACATTTGTTGTTTTACCCTTTTTCCAATTCATTTATCTCCATCTTAAACAAAAGCTCTCTTCTTTATTCCTCATTCACCATTTTCTCTTATTAACAAACGTTTTGATTATTTTTTTTGTAGAATTTCAACCACTCTGAAATAGGATTAGAGTTGCAAAACATTTAAGCCTTTGCAACTCAAATCTTGAAGAAATAAAAACAAAAACAAAACAATACAGAGAAAAGAAAAAAAATTTCTCATTGATTTTTGTATGTAATATATATATATATTAGAAGAACATCACAAACACGCCATCATTTTCATTTTTCTCCCTTCAATTTTCCGTTTGAAAGTTGGAAATCGTTACCCTTTCAACAACTGCATCAAAACCCAACTGTTCACTCCGATAAATTTTGATTTTTTTTCACTATGTTTGTAATCGTGTTCATCAGAAGAAATCGTAAGAAAGCTTCCGAGCAACAACAATGGCGGATGGAAGAAGAAAGAAGAAAGGGTTTTAGTTTTGATTTGGAGGGAAAGAAGAAAGAAGAAAAGGGTTAAAGTTAAACTTTTTGTTTTGACCCTAAAGGTACACGTGTCAATTTTTAATTCGTGTAAAGTTGTGGGATCCACTAATATATACGTGTACAGCGTGTGTATACAAACATTTTTTATAAATCTGGTACATGTGGCCACGTCAGCGTCTGAGGGTGAACTAAAATTAAAAAAAAAAGGTTCAGGGGGTAATAGGACCCCCGCAAAGATTATGTGTGTAGTTGGAAATGTGGCTAAAGCTTGAGGGGGCATTTGACAATTATAGAGCTTAGGATGATTGAGAAGAAGGGAGTAATTTTCTATAAAGGTGAGGTCGCTATACACCAAATAATTTTTGGTGGCAATTAAGTAACAACAATAACTTAATTGTCATTAAATATGTATTTTAAAGGCAATTAACACTTTTTCGTAAATGTCTCTGAAGTCTATAACAATTGAACTATTGATAATTAATTAATGTTTATAAAAAATTTAACTGTCTTTATTAATATGTATATTTATCACTGCCACAAACAAATTTAAAGATTAAGAAAGATGAGTTGATGAATGTATGAATTTCTCCATCATTGATCAAAATCTCATTTTCAAGTTTTGGTAATTACAAAACTTCTAATAGGGAACACATTCATTTCTTTTTACGAGCTCTTTGCAAGATGCAAAAATAAGAATCCTAAGATGAATGTATAGTATACTAAACGTAAGTTTAGAAATGAGGATATCAAGAATCAGTTAGGATGAGAGTGATCTCCGCGGTGGACAAGCTGATGAAAACGAGATTGAGATGGTTTAATTTGAATATGTGAAGATTTCTCGGTGAGGAGGTGTGAGATGTTGGATATAGTGGGTACAAGGAGAGAGGTAGGGGAAGGTCCAAAAGAGTATAAGGAGAGGTGAATAGACAGGACACAATGCAATTTCAAATTACTGAGGACATTACCTTAGAAAGGGGGTGTAAAGAGGTCATATATTATAGTAAAAGATTTGTAAGTAGTGAAGAGTTGTCTTTGATTTTTGATGAGTGTAGGTATTAGCCATATGCTTGTAGGTCTTGTTTTTTTTATTTTTTATATCTATCATCATAAGTTGTTGTTTATTGTGGTTCAGTTATCACACTACTTTGTTGTTATGATATTGTTCCTCGCTTGTAAGATTTACACTTTTTTCCTAACTATAGTTGTTATGTTTCTTCGTTGTTGTTTTTTGCCTGCTTGATTTATTGCATTTGAGCCGAGAGTTTTTCGAAAACAACCTCTCTATCTCTACTAGATAAAGATAAAATATGCGTACGCTCTACCTTTTTTTATATACCACTAATGAAATTTCACTAAATATGACGTTAATTAAATTGTACGCGATACAAATTCCATTTTGTCAAGCTTTTACAAAGAGACACATATGGTAAAAACAAAAGAAGCTTGATAAATGTAATCTTCTTTTTGTAGAATATTTATCTGTTAGTAATTTCTATTTTGTGGACTCACATATTAATATATTATACATAAATATGTTATTATTAAAGGTGCTCATTGTGTGATCTAATAAAATATTAAACTTTTGGAACTAAAAAGTAAATACCAATATGAATTCATTTTAGAAAAATTTGAAAATCCATGAACCTTTTCTTTAAGTCTAATGGAGACTTATTGAAAATTAATTTTGGGTGAATTTTATAAATTTTTCCAAGATTATCCACATTAACTATAAACAAAAAAGATTAACTTATATAGAGAGAATCCAAGGCTTGGATTTTTTATACAAGAGTATTGGATCACAGGCTGTGCAAGTTGTGTTATTGTTCTAAACAAATGATTATGTTAATTAAACAAATTAAAAATGTGAGGGCTTAAATAATTATATTTTTAAGAGGAATCTTTAATGGTATTTTAAGGTGATAGAGAAAAGATATTGCAAATGGGACTGACAGGTTTAATTGTGGATTAATAAATAAATTTAATTAGTCTCACAAGTTTAGATGGAGAATTAATTAATTAGATGAGTTATCCTGGTTTATATTCACAAAGGGACAAAATGACAGCACTTGAACAATAATTTGGAAGTGTTAGATTATATTCATAAAAAATAATTTCCACATGTATGTGAAAAAATATTAAATTAAAAGACATAATGAAACTTTTATTATTATTATGAATATGAAAAAAGGTAAAAATAAATAAATTTTTAACATATGAACTCATCAATATTTTGATCAAAAAATGCTTATATTATTACTTTTCAGTCATAATATCATTTTTGTAATTATTATATCATTTTTTTTCTTTTTAAACACATTATTTTTCAGTTTAGATAGAAAACTTACACATTTCTCACTAAAATTGTGTGAAAAGTTCTAAATTTTTTCATATGAAAATATTCGTATTTTTTTCCTTTTCTCACAGATTCAATCAAATTTCTATGAGAATGAACATTTTTAAGTGAAAAAATAGTGATTTTTTAGTAGTATGAATTCCTCGCTAGTCCATCGTTAATTTCCTCGTAGCTAACAGAAATTCATTGCTAAATAAGATTAACAACTAATTTTACTGTTTAGATACAAAATTCGCTAAATCTTTGTTTTACTATAGTTAATAATATAAAATTTTACCGTTAAGATACAAAATTATTATGCAGGGAGCCACACAATTGGAAAAGCAAGATGCACTAGTTTCAAGCAAAGACTCTACAATCAATCAGGCAAAAATTTACCAGATTATACATTAGATGAAAAATATGCTGCCCAATTACGTACTAAGTGTCCAAAATTTGGTGGTGACCAAAATTTATTTTTCTTGGATTATGTCACACCAACAAAATTTGATAACAATTACTACAAGAATTTGTTGGCTTCAAAGGGTTTATTGAATTCAGACCAAATTCTTGTAACAAAGAATGAAAAATCATTAGAATTGGTGAAATTATATGCTAAAAATAACGAGATTTTCTTCAAACAGTTCGCAAAATCTATGGTGAAATTGGGAAATATTTCACCTTTGATGGGACACAAGGGAGAGATTAGAAAGAATTGAAGAAAAATGAACTAAGAGAGTTCAATATTTATTGTGTCTTTATTTGATGTAATTTTTATGTTTTTATTTTATCATTTTTGAATGTTTTTTTTTTAATAATTGTCAATTTGTAATCATCGTATGTACCAATATTCATCTTGGTATGCTAAATTTTAATAATTGTATCATATGAACCACTTGCTATCTTTCATTATGGCATTTTATGTCTATAATTTAATTGTTATAGGTTTTAAAATGTGTATCTAACATGTTTTTTTTACTTTGGCTTTCACACGCAACGTGCACACACTAATATAACACTATAACAAATAAAAGATATAATGATAATAATAAATATATGTATTTATAATAACATTACTTTATTAAGAGCAACTTTTACATACAGCAAATATAAAATCATATTTGTACGTTATAGCTATAGTTTGCATAATTGCGCTTCATAACAAATTTTATGTTTGATATGAAACTTTTGATTTGTATAATTCGCCAGTAACATCCAATTTTACACAATTGTTCAGTTTTGTATAAATTCATATATACATTGTAATTTGTATAATAAGATCGGTATTTGTATAGTTATAAGTGTATAGGATGAAAATATATGTTTGTATATACACTCTTCTCTCGCTTTATACAAACGGAAACATATTTTATACAGTTTATATCGAAATGCATAAAATGATTAATTGTACACCAAAAATGGCTAATTATATACTAAATTAGATGGCAAAAAAAAAGATGTTTACTGCGAATTACAATTACAATAAAATATAGCTATAACATTGAATTTGAATATAAAAATTTTGAACACACGTAAAAACAAGAAAATGTCAACATATAACATATGGAAAACTTAAATTTTGACTTAGCTAAACAATATAAATTTTCTGTTATTTATAGTAAAAAAAAAAAAAGTTATTGTGAGACTTTTGTGAAAAATGTTGCGTGGCTTGATTATATATCAACTCAATTAGTAAAATGAGTTAATAAAATTTGAAAATTAGACATAGATGAATAAAGACGGATCAAATTAAACATTATTATTTTATTACTTATAAATCACAAGTTCTACTTTACTAAGCAAGGTATTGTGGAAATTAATTTTAATAATCCTAACTAAAAAAGGAACAAATCCAATCTAAATGAACAACAATTACGTTCAAGTTGACATAGTATAATTAAATTTTGAGATTCAAATTTCTAAATTTTAATCGTAAAACCAGACATATAAATTTCAAATTTTTCTAAAATAAAATTTATATATTTTGAAACACTACTTAAAAAGTAATAGCTATAAACCACGATGATTAATAATTTGTATATAAAAAAATTGTTTAAAAATAAATTAAATGGACTATCGAATTTTTAATTATGTCACGTAAATTAAAATAGACGAAATTAATTAATATAGAAATAGACTCTAAACTCACCCTTTGAACACTATATATACTCATGCATTGTCTCTCAGTTTTATTATAAAAAAACCCAACCTTCTTATATATTAAAGTTAATTTCTTTTCTTTTTTATATATAAAAAAAACAAGTCCTTGATTAATTATTATAACTTTAGTCATTATGGCTAAAATAATATGGACTTTATTTTTTCTTGCTTTTGTATGTTTATCTAGCAAGAACAAATATTATGTTTATGGTTGCTTAGACCCACAATTTTATGATTTGTCATGCCCTAAAGCAAAAGAAATTGTCAAGTCTGTTGTTGCTAAAGCCGTAGCCAAAGAAGCAAGAATGGCTGCCTCTTTGTTGAGACTTCATTTTCATGATTGTTTTGTTAGGGTACGTAAAATTATTTAATATGTTTTGTAACGTATGAAAAAATGAATTTTCTAGTGATAGACAAAAGATAATTTTCATAAATGTCAGTCTACATTGATTGACCCTTTCTCAGAGATAGGTGAGGTGCACGTGTACCCGTTAATTTTTTTTAAAAATCATGTATATATATATATATGTATATCTATATTGAGAAACAGGTAGAAACTAAATATAATAAATTGTGCACCCATGAAAAGCATAAGATAACATGTGGTACATCCGCCCTTGTGATCTTGGTTTGAGCCTAGCTAGAATCACATTTTATTGTTTCATTATAAGTTTTTAATTTAAAGGTTAAAAGTGCTAGATAAGGAATTCGAAACCATGACCATTTAGTAGATTACTTTTTTTTTTTTATGAAAAATATTTTCCTTGATATTTCATTATATACTATGATCATGCAGGGTTGTGATGCATCTTTGCTTCTGGACAGCACTAGAACAATAATAAGTGAAAAATTATCAAACGCCAATAGGAATTCGGCACGTGGATTTGAAGTAATTGATGAGATTAAATGTGCACTCGAGAAGGAATGCCCTCAAACTGTGTCTTGTGCTGATATATTAGCACTTGCTGCAAGAGATTCTACTGTTTTAGTAAGTACTAAAAACTTTATGCCAAACAAATATAATAAATTTGACTAAATAATAGCTTATTACGAATTTGAACGACGCCAATAACTCTTATTCAGGTCTTGTGCGCAATTAATATATTAAAAATTTTGTTAAATAATAAATAAATATATAATTATAGATTCAGAAATCAAGATAAGCCATGAAATCGTGGCAAGAGAATTCATAAACATAAAATCTAGATTTTACCTCATAGATGATGTTAGAATTGATCGACTCATCCTCGAAATCCAAAATAAATAGAGCAACAGAACGAAATCAATTTATTACAGTGACATATCTAGTTAAACTGAATAAACTCTGTCTCGATGATTACCATAAAAACAAAGGTTACCTATAATTTATCTTAATCTAATTATATAATTATTTTTATATTATTAATGTATAAAATTCAAGCTTTATTATTATTTATATACAGGCTGGTGGACCAAATTGGGTGGTTCCATTGGGAAGAAGAGACTCAAGAGAGGCTAGTTTAAGTGATTCCAACAATAATATTCCTTCTCCAAATAACACATTTGATACTATTTTCACTAAATTCAATTCAAGAGGACTTGATCTTGTTGACCTTGTTGCTTTGTCAGGTAAATTCTTACCCCAATTATTCATCTATGTGGCACACATTGTTTTTTAGTCTATCACAAAATAAATATATTTTAATATATTTATATATGAAATTTTTTAAATTTAATTAAATAACCATCACATAAAATGATAGGAAAGAAAATATTACTTTCTTTTAACTATATCCTTCAGTTCCTTGTTTATCATCGTCCCTCACTTTTCAAAGAGTTTAATTTCTATTACACTATTAACTTATCGAAAAGCTAACTATAGATCTATATTAGTCAAGATTAGTAACTTTTTTAAAAAATAAGACAACTAATTAAAATAGATCTAACTTGTTTACACTCTATTTTATCCTATTAGTCTATTACAACATGTCACTTGTATTACTTATTTAACCTAAACAGACGTCTACAAACGAAGTAAATTAAAAACATCAGAAGATGTATAATATATACATATAATTCATGTGTAATACGTATATCATGTATATTAAATGTATAATCTATGTATACTGACTAAAAAAAGTAAACAGTAAATCGAACTGATAATTCATATAAAAATGGGAAAATTACGCGGCTAAGCAAACTTATACTATTTAATTACTCATCATAGCTATAGTTTGCTATAATTACCACTCGCGACTAACATTATACATTAATTACGTGGGCTGACTTCGAGTTTGTATAATTAGTCATGTTTGAATATGTATAATTCACCCAGATATACAAATAAATATGTATAATATACAATTTTTTTAACCTATATACATATACAATTCACTTCTCTGCCACTCTCTGCCCTCTCTCACTCGCCTCTCTCCTCCCTCTCTCAATCTTGCTCGCCTCTCTCCTCTCTTTCTCAATCTCGCTTGCAATTTATACAAATATATCTGTATAATATACAGTTATATACAATTATATACATATAAAATTCACCTCTCTCCCACTCTCTGCCCTCTCTCTCTCGCCTCTCTCCTCTCTCTCCCAGTCTCGCTCGCCTCTCTCCTCCCTCTCCCAATCTCTCTTGCCATATATACAAATATATATGTATAATATACAATTATCTAACCAATATACATATACAATTCACCTCTCTCCCCCTCTCTCTCGCCTCTCTCCTCTCTCTCCCAGTCTCGTTCGCCTCTCTCCTCCATATAACATGTAGCTACAAATTGTAATTATCAAACTATAGCTATAGAGAGTAATTAATTATTTTTAAATGGCTATATGTGAAAGTTTCCCTATAAAAATCCACAAAATAAACTTAGTTATAAATTTTCTTTACACTTTTAATGTGTATTCTTTGCAGGGGCCCACACAATTGGAAATTCTAGGTGTATTAGTTTCAAACAAAGACTCTATGGTCAATCAGGGAACT
This sequence comes from Solanum sitiens, assembly GCA_016801875.1. NCBI lineage: Eukaryota > Viridiplantae > Streptophyta > Magnoliopsida > Solanales > Solanaceae > Solanum > Solanum sitiens. The sequence continues at coordinate 2,220,913 of JABWTJ010000087.1, read as the reverse complement.
ACTATTTTCCAGATTACACATTAGATAGATTTTATGGTGCACAATTAAGCACTATGTGCCCAAGATATGGTGGTGACCAAAATTTATTTTCCTTGGATTATGTGTCACCAACAAAATTTGATAATAGCTACTTCAACAACTTGTTGGTTTTAAGGGGTTTGTTGAATTCAGATCAAGTTCTTGTGACACAAAATATGGCATCATTACAATTGGTGACATTGTATGCTCAAAATAATGAGGCTTTCTTCGAGCAGTTTGCGAAATCTATGGTGAAAATGGGAAATATTTCACCTTTGACGGGACAGAGGGGAGAGATCAGGAAGAATTGCAGGATAATAAACTATTAAAAATTATATGTTTTTTTTTTAAAAAAATAAAAATTATATCACTAAATAGACGTCTAGTGGCCTTTTATTAATAGTTAAAATAAAAATCTCCACTTTATTGATTTGAGTGAGGTAATAAACCTCTACTGATTAACAAAAAATATTAATTATTGTGTTTCTATTATATGTGATCTTTTTTTGTAATCATCATCATATATCGAGTTCATCTTGGGTTGCTTAGTGTACTACATGTTTATGATGATTTCATGATGAAAAGTACTATAAATATTCATATCATCAATTTATCAATGAGATTTAAAAAAAATTATGATTGTATGATCACAACACCTTTTTGTGGACCAAAGCATTCTTATTTATGATCTAATTCCGCTAGGTATAAATTTAAAAGACGTTTACCATGCTCAGTCTAAATTTTGGAGAAATTAAATTAAGCGACATAAAGTATTAAAATGTATAGTATGTTATGACCTAATTTCGCGAGCATAAATTTAGAGAATCTTTGCCCTTTTTGGCATAAGTTTTATAAGAATCAAGTCATGTACTTTTACCATTTTACAACATAATTTATGGATTCTGAAACTGATCGACAAAAAGAACAATATTCAAGAAATTGATTTTTTTAAGAAGAGAAAACAAGTCAAATTACTACAACATAAATATTTCATACTTCATACTACAACAAGAACTTGATAATTAATACCAAAGCTAATTACAAGGCTTAACATTTAAATTACTTCTTGCGCATAAACAAAGATTAATTCTATCACCACATATGTACGTATATTGGGGTGTATATATATACACACAATATGTATATGTAAATATGTCTATACATAGAAATAATGCATATTATAATTACTAGAATTGTAACTCAAACTATATATGTAACATTTCACCTTCAATTCATTGATATCCACCTTAAGAAAGGTTACATTATATTGGGTAGTTTCTTGGCTAAGTCCGCCAAGAATGGAGAAATAAATCGATATGAACCACACCAAGCAGCAACAGTAAAGTCCACGAATATTTGTGATAATATTAATTTATCATGATTAAATATCAAAATTGTATGTTTCATAATAAGTCAATAGCAATCAATCGCATGATAATTATTATAACTGAAATCTATACTTCAAGAAGGCTAAATAGTAAATTTGATCGAATAACAAAAATCCATGCCAAATCCAACTATTACCATACCAAATTGCACAATTAACGAAAAGGTAAAGCAATCACTATCTAATCAAAAGTAATTTTTTTTGAAAAAAATGGGAATATAAATAATAATCAGAATATGAGAGATTTTACTCCATAAATTTAATCAAACATCAAAAACATATTTAGTGAAATTTTACATATCTTACTATCACTTGGTAAAAATAGAGAGGGTTTTTTTCGAAAAATTCTCGGCTCAAGTATAACAAATTCAGATACAAACTAGAAATAGACAATGAAGAAAATACAACATGTAGCAACGAAATAAAAATAATGAGATAATCGAAACACAATAAACAACATACTAAAATAGAAAATTGAAAACAATACATAGTAATAGACAATAATGAATATCAAAATAAGAACTACAGTAATACAATTAGTACAATAACAAACACCAACCACTCAAAGCAAGACAACACTACACTATATATATATATATATATATATATAATAACCTTCTACTTTAATACATATTTTTCACAATATCTAAGATTATGTCTTCGATAATCTAAAATTGCATCATATCTTCTTATTACGTCTCTCAAAAAAAATCGATCTACCTCTACCTTTCCTCGTAGGCTCTGACAAATCTTAATAGTAATTAAAAACAAGAGTAGGCAGAAAATACCAATTTTTTGGTAAGCTCCTCATTCCAAGCATCTACAGTGTGACAGCCGATGACTTTTTTTTCCCTCCTCTGCCATTTCTTTGTTTTTTTTTTAGGATTTTAGGATTTTTTTTTTCTCCTAATTTTTTTTTAAAATAAAAAATTTTAGGATACCAATTTTTTAGAATTATATATATATATAAAATTCTAAGAGTAAAGGATATACTGGATAACATATTTTTCCTAAAAAATTTTTTAAAAGAAAATTATCATTACTTTGGTTAGCTTTGACTTTGAGGAAATAAATATTACTCCTTCCATTTTATTTATGTATTTTAATATGATTCAGCACGAAACTAAAGTAAATTAAAATTATATCCTAAATTATACATATAGTTTGTAATACGGATAATCTAAAAATCGACCAAAGTTATTGGGCTGGGGCTAAACCACAAATAGACTCAAGAATTAAACAGTTCAAAAATTTCTTATTTCGGGCAAAGTACAAAAATCACATAGTTTTAAGGTAAAATTATCATTTGTCCCTTATAAGTTTACAATTTAAAAAAAATCTCTTAAACTGATACAATAATATAACTGATGATACATTAATCTGATGCGCGAGATACATCAATGGTTAAGTAGGATACATTAATTTTATACATGATACACTAATCTGATGTACATTTTATACATGATACACTAATCTGATGTACATTTTATACATGTACACTAATCTGATGCGCGAGATACATCAATCTGATGTGCGAGATACATTAATTTGATGCGCTGGTACATTAATTTGATGCGTGAAAATGAGGGTTTTGGGAATTTATAAAACTAATAGGGGATAATGGTAATAAGAGAACTTATAGGTGAGATTTCTGTCATTTATTTATCTGTATTCTTAATTACTTGTGATCAATATTTTCGATTCTAATTGAGTAGTTCAACTATTACAATTACTATTCCAAAGCTATAATTTTGTTGTAGCTCTTAACTTCTTATTTTAACAAAGAGTGGAATTTGGTTTTGTTTTATCATTTCTAAAATGTCATAAAATCATAATGAATACCATTAAGAATTAAGATATAAACATTAAAACTAAGAACTTGTTAAATATAAATAATAATAATAAAAACCTTTTAAAAATTAACTTAAAAATTACGTTGTATATTGTTTTCGATCGTTGGATACACGTATCTAGATACCTCAAACACGTGTATTCGTTGGGTTTAGAAGATCAAGATACACGATTTAAAAACTTTTGAATTAAATGTTGTAGCTTATTGCCTTAATTAGAGGAGTAAATTATGAGAAATTAACAAACAAAACAGATTTAGAGGATCCTTCATTATCAACTATTACTAGTTTTGCTAAAAAATCCGAATCATAAACGTTATTAAATTTAATATTGAAACTTTCATCTTGTTCATCAATTCCTTCCTATGAATCTTCAGTTTTCGAGGTTTTTATCGAAATGACCAATATCACAGTATTGTTAAGACATTCAGGTTCAGGAATCGCTGAAATCGAATACAAAAATTAATACCCTATTATATTTTGTTGCATAAACACTCTTATAAATGTCCCTAAAATTTATAAGTTTGAACCTCAGACTGAAAATGGGCCCTAACTTTTCATTGGGCTTTTCTCTGCATTGGTATCACTAATTGGGCTTGTGTTGCATTGTCAACTCTAACACCACCAACCAGAAATGGTGGTGTTACCATTTTATTTGACATATTTATTAAGAAAATAATAATTGATAAAATAAGTTTATCGTTTTATCCTTATTAGTTAATAAAATTTTAAATATATTTTCTCACTACATTTTCTAAAGACATTAACTTAATATTAATCAATTGAGAGTATAATATGAAGAAAAAAATTATCCTTCCTTGATTTGTCAAAAATGACAAGTAACAAAAAATATAAAAAAAATATTTGACAAGTAAATAGAAACGGAGAAAGTAGTTTCTAGACTAACTTCATTTTTTTCTTATAACTTCTATAAATACCATTTTGTTTGGCTTCATGAAAGTGAATTAAATAAAAATGCTTCAGAATATTTATGCGGGAGAGGATGAAAGTCAGATTATTGTTTTATAGGTGTACCAAGTCTAAAGATGACAAGTAAAAGTGAACGAAGGAAACAGTATGCCATTGTAAAGTTCAAGACAAACTTTATTATTCTTTTTACATTTTACATGTAGTAGTAATTGTTTTTAGTACAAATATTTTAATAATGGGGAGCACCATATAAAACAAAGTAAATACCAGTGTTTTAAAAGGCGGGGGCATGAGGCGAGGCATTTTATAAAGTACGGGGCGAGGCGTAAGTCCCATGGATCTACGGGGCGTACTCTCATGTATATTCAATTTTATAGTTTTATTACTAATTAAATTCCTTTCAATGATTTTACATATAATTTTTTATTTAAAAAACCTATAATATATAGAAATTATATTATGATATTTATTTGCGATAAGTATTGATAATCTATAATAAAGAAAAAAAGTATCATAATTACTATTTGAGAAATATCATTACACCAATAACAATAAAACATGACTATACAAGTACAAATAATCTAATATCTTAACTTTCTAATAATAAAAGAATCATTATTTCTAAAAATATATATATATCGTACTATACAATTAAATAAAATATGATAATTTTGATGCATATGACAAAACCATGAAGACCAATGATAAGTGAACAAGTAAAATTTCGCTATATATTTTTAAGAGAAATGTTACGTAATATATAATTACCTTCATAGTGTTACCAAATAGTAAATATGTGATACTACATTTGTTGTTTAGGTTATTCTCAATCTTGTTATCTTTATAGATTAAAAAGTTGTGTATCATTCATTTATTCAAGAATTATGAGGGTCAACAATGTTAATTAAAGATTTTAACACATAATTTGTGTAAGATCTGTTAGGCGAGTCCCGAGCGTTGGGCGTTGGGCATGCTTAGGGCGTACAGTCGGGCGCTTAGGGCGTAAGTCTTGTAGAACTAAGTCCCAAACTTGAGTCTCGAGGCGTTTTGCTAGAGCCCCGCCCCAGGACGAGCCCCGAGGCGAGTTCTAGAAGAGCCTTTTAAAACACTGGTAAACACTAAATAAAGAGAGTATATCCTAAGACATAAATAAGGATTAAAAAAAAATTAAAACGCCTTTTGATTACTCTCTTCGTTTCAATTTGTTTGACATATTCTAATTTGTCACGAATTTAAGAAAGTAAAAGAGGATTTTTAAATTTTGTGGTTAAAATTAAAAACATATCAAAATTATCAAAATGTTCTTTAATCTTATTATCTTAAATATGTCATGTGTGAAGTTTAAATTTAAAAAGTTGCTCAAAAATATGTCCCATCTTTTTTAATACGGACTAAAAAGTAAAATAGACTTAACAAATAAAAACAAAGAAAGTAATTATTTATTAAGAATATATTTTTCAAAAAAACAGATAACTTAAAACGAAGAAAATACATATAAAAGTTTAAATCCTTATTTATAAAAAGAAATAAAGCTCATTCAAGATACAATGGACACAACTTTTCAACAGAAAAGGCATTTCAAATGAAAAATTATAAAAAATTTCAAACAAATATTTTATTATATTTCTATGTAACAAAATTTCAAACATGAATGATTCTTGCAATTTGATAGACATGCATATACTGGAAATAAGGAGGAAAAGATGTTTGTCCTTGTTGATTGTCCTAAGAAACAAGCAATCTATTTTTAATATATATACTATAATGTATAATATATAGTCAACTTATTGTTATATATATATATATAAAAAAGTAGAAAATTAATTTTATCTACGCGTTATTAGGAAAATTTTTGAAGTTCAAAATTCACAAAACCTATTAACAAAATTCAAACATGCATATGCAATATATTAAAAGTTTACTAGCACAATTTAGTTATTTAATTATTGGGCAACTTTCATATATAGCAAATAAAAAATTCATATTTGTATGCTATAGCAAAGTTTGCATAATTGCGCTCCATAGCAAACATAGAAACTGTATAATTCGCTATACATATACAGTTGAAGCGAATTGTATAAAACGAAGTGTATAAAACGAGAAAGAGAAAGACACTTGGGCAGAGACTTGTATAAAAACGAATTGTATAAAACGAATTGTATGATTATAAGTGTATAGAACGATTATATACAATTTGAATTTGTATAAAATGAGAAAGAGAGAAAGACAAAAGAGATTTGGCAGGGAATATACAATTGAATCCAATTGTATAAAACGACAAAGAGAGAAATTAGATACAATTTGAAATTTGTATAAAACGAGAAAGAGAGAAAGGCAAAAGAAATCGGACAGGGGAGTATTTTTATTGTATAATTATAAGTGTATAGGACGACAATATATGTACTTGCATGTGTATATACAATTTTCTAATGCTTAATACAAACAGAAACGCAATTTATACATTTCGTTTCTGTTTGTATAAGTGAGAAAGGCGAGGGTGGCGAGCGAGATCTGGAAGAGGGGAGAGAGGGGAACAAAAATATATGTATTTATACAATTTCCTCTAGTTTATACAATTCGAAATAATTTTTATACACTTGTGTTTGTATAAAAAGTGAGGAAGCGAGGGAGAGATTGGAGGAGAGTGGCGAGCGAGATATTGGGAGAGAGGCGCCTGGCAATTTTTTTCAAACGTTTGTTATGGAGCACAATTAAATCAAAACGTAGCTACTCCATTTATTTTAGGTTATTAGTTTGCTATTATATACAATTACCCTTAATTATACTATATATATTTTACTTAGTTTGATTCTTTTTTTTTTCTTTCTTTTATTTGTCAAACACATAAAAACAATTCTATAAATTATAGCGACGATAAAGATGGAATGTTAAACCTCTACTTTCGTACTACATTGGAGTGTGAATCATGTAAAATGTTCGATTATCGCGATAAATAATTAACTTTTTCATTTTAATTGTTATATTATTCATGGATTACTAATTCATAAATTATTTATAACTTATGCAAATATCATTTATTACATAAAGAAAATTAGTGCAACAAGACATAAATATATAGTAGTAAGAAGTAACAATAATGAACCTTAATTATGTGGAGATTAATTAAGAGTAGCTAATTAAAGCTAGCTAGCTAATTAAAATAATTGACTAGATCTCATTACAAGAACAAAATTTGTCAAATGTCAAATATCTTTTTTTTTTTCTAATCAAAAATATTATTAATTAATTAATCTCAAGATCTAGAAGGTGGAAAAAATTGAGTACCTGTCACGAAAGTGTTAACACTAGAGTATAAAGAAGTTTCTAGAAAATGTGATGATCCTTCCGCGGCCACCGCGGAAGCAACACCGCCACCCCCTATAGTCGTGTCATTCATGGTTGATGTGGCGGTGCGGGTAATATTAAGATTATGCTGACGTGGCACGGGATCGCCACCCGATGAGCTGTCATGATCACCACCATTCATATAATTGTACTCATGATTATCACCTTGATCATATAATATTCCTTTGAATATATGTCCATTAATATTAACAGCAGCTTGATATGCTATTTGATCTTCATTTTCTTCAATTGAACTCATTCTAACACGTTGAAACACAGCTGTTGAATTTACTTTTGATGGAAAATTATTTGCAACTTCTAACCCTAAAAACATTATTAAAAAAAACAATAAGATAATTAATTAAAAATCAAAACATGTTTCAATGAGTAAACATTATCACATGTAAATTAAAGAGCTAGAGATAGAAGTTATTGAAGAATCTAATCAAACACTTGTTTTGCGGGATCATTGACTATTATTTCATTAGTCAGAAAATGCAATTACATGTATATAAACACGAACTATATCATATAAAGTCATAGTCTAAAATCGTATGTGTTACAGTTGTTTATATTTCTCTTCACATGGATCCGGATTAATCCACATGGATGACCCGATTCAAGTTCCTTCACTAAGTTTTTAGATAAAATAAAACCATTTATATTTACAAACACCTCTAATCAGTAGTCTAAAGTTCGATTCCTCAAAATAAAAGTTTAATTTCTAATGTAAAGAGCATTGTAACTTTTATAGTGAGAGCTAGAATGTAAAAAACGAGTTTTATAAAATCTAATAATTTCAATTTGAATCTTATACTTATCTTAAGCAAACCAATTAATATGTACATAAATGATCAATTTGGAACCCAAATAACTCAAAAGGACTAAAACTCAAACTCAAACTCATAAATTTTATATTATACTTTTATTTTTAACGTTTACTTTTATAATATGAATTTTGAATTAATCGAATCAGGGGCTTTCTTTCACCATTTTTTTAAAAAGACAAATAAAATAAAGGTAAAAAGCTAATGGGTGATTTACTTAGTGTTACTACAAAGGGAAGGTTCAGTTTTTTCAGTTTTCATCATCATATGTAGCAATAGTTATGAGTACTCTTTACTTTTTTAGAATTTTGTGTTTATAATTTTTTAAATTTTTTAAAAAATTATTTATTACATTTTTTTTTATCAAAAGTATTTATATTTATTGGAGTAAATTTATAATATAAATATATAAGAAAAAAAATTATAATATGTTAGAATAAAAAAAATTGAATTCACTTGACATAAGAAAGATATGTGTTCAAATCTCAAAATGTAATTGTTTTTTTTCTTAAATCGATCCTCTTATTAAAATTTCTAACTTTATGATATCAATGAAAAACGATTAAAGAAAATGATGAATTAAGATTAAACTATAAAATCATGGATCCCCTCAACATAAAGTAAATTCAAGTGTGACATTCTCGAATTATTACGATTTTCCTTATCAAAATTTATGATAAAAAAACTTTTAGTTCCATCATTATTGTGAAAGAATGATCGAAGAAAATGATCTTGTCAGAATCTATAATGAAATTTTTAACTTCACCACTAACATCGAAAAATAATTTTTAAAAAAAAGATAAATAAAAATTATGAAAGATAAAAGACTTTACCGGTATATGAATCATCTTTTTGTCTTTTGGACTTGTTATTATCTTCTTTTTCTTGTTGTTGCAAAGAAGCAAGTTGTTGTTGCCTTTCTCTTCTTTTAGCTGCTGGAACCCAAGTACTTTTCACATGTGTTTGACATTGAAAACCTCTACTCTTACAACAAGTCCTACATCTCATATGTTGACAATCTTTCTTAGCTTGATTCCCACAATCTTGGCAACTTATTGTAATAGTACTACTTCTCATCATCATATTACTCTCATGATGATGATGATGATGATGATGATCATGACTAGGTCCAATATCTAATCCAAATGGATTAATAATAGGGTTTCGAAGAATTTGGTAATTTTGCTCCTCATCGTTATGATGAGATTGTTGTTGTTGTTGTTGTTGTTGCTGTTGCCATAGTTCGAAACCTTTGTATGTTGGTAATTCTTGATCATGATGTTTGTACAAAAACCAATTGTGAGTATTATTAGTAGTTTCTTGATGATGATGATATTCTTGACTACTTGTTGCTTCTCTTCCTCCTCCTCCTCCTCCTAGTGAAAAGAATTCGGCCATTTTTCTATATTTAATTGAAATTCACAACCCATATCATAAGGATGTCTACTTAAGACACGATTCCATAGAATCAAGAACGAGCTCTCAGAGGAATTTTGTTGTATTAGTATATCGCAAGCTTCAATTTTGATGATGCCTCTTATCGACTCCTGTAAGTTTCAATCTTGCAACCATACTTTTTTTAGAATACAAAAGCTTTGCTTTTTTTTTTATATATATATATATATATATATAAGATAACCTTGATTTTCTTGATTTTTGAGTTGGCAAAAAAGAAAGAACAAAAAAAATTAAGAAAGGGTGGTCTTTTTTTCCCCTCACTCTCCCTTAATTTTTATATCTTTAGAGAGGAAAAAAAAAAACAAAGTTGATTTTCAATTTTCAACTATGTAAGTGTATGGTGAAGTGAGAGAAATTGTAGAGGAGAAAATATTTATAATTTAGACTTTTTCTCCGTCTTAATTTATATAGCATATTTATTTTTTTCGTCATTTTTAAAAATGACGATTAAATTTCTTTAATAACATTATCAATATTTTCTTTTTAGTCCTTTAAAAATGATGATAGATTTATTTAACATTTTATTTATGTTGGTTAGCAAAAACTCTATTAAAATACTATATTTTTTCTAAGGATGGTTTTAAAATATTAACAAAGTCTTTTCATATTTATTAAATTACATATTCAATTAAAATACATCATATAAATTCAACCAAGTACCTAAAATTTGTAATGTTAGAGTACACTAATAATAAGTAATAACTCAGTTAGTTATTTAGCTACATAATTTTTTTCCCCATATGAATAATAATTGAATTTTTTCACATTATAATCTCCTCCTTTATTTTCTGTTTTGATTATAAAAAATAAATAATTATGGTCATGCCGCCAATGGCTTAAAACGAAACAGCAACAGACTTAATTACTCTCTTTTTTTTGTCCCATCTAATATTCGGAATCTGTGTTAGATCTTCGATTAAATTCAAACCACACCTTATAATATTTTTTTAAGATAATCCTTTCAACATGATTTTTTCTGTATCTATAATTTGAATTCAAAAGTTTTGTTTAAGCGCAGAACAGTCTCATCACCGCACCAATTTCAATTTATGTGATGTTTATTTGATTTCGGCATAATATATAAATAAGACTTTTAACTTAGATTCAACTGACATCTATATATGCCCTCTAATTTTGAGTGTGCACAAGTAGACATTTAAATTTGTAAAAAATTGAACAAGTAGACATACATGTCCTACGTGACATATACATATAGAACGTCTCATAGGACACAAAATTCTCATGTAGAACGCTATGCAGGACGAATGTATTGTTTGATTTTATATAAGTTTAAATGTTTATTTGTGTAAATTTAAAGTTAAAGTACATAAATATTAACTGAAGTTAAATTAAGAAGTGTATTTATGCATGTATTATATCCTTGATTTGATATGAAATTTGAAAGTAAAAAATTATTTTTTAAAAATTATGATATAAAATAAATCATAAAATCAGGAGAGGGTATTTATTAGACTTGAATTTTGGGTGAGGTGGTTCTTAAAGTTGTCCTTTATGAAATATACTGCTACAACTGCTCCTTTATTTATAACATAAAGTTTTGTAATATTACTTGAAAACTAAATAATTAAAGATGGTAGTGATAATGCAATCATTTAAATAGTGTAATTATTTACACTTCTTTTTATCCCCCTATTATTATTATTTTGGCTATAACTTTCAAAATATTCATCATTTGAGGTTTTACAAGTGAATTTGAGGGGACCATTTTCTTTTAACTCTTTATTATAATGAGATTTATCACTTTTTATTTTTGTGAAATTCATCTCTAGATTTTTTTTCTTTTACAATACGATATGAATGTTACCATACAACAAAATAATTCAACAGTCTTTACAATTTAAGAGCATCTAGTTATCTGAATCTTCTTCTAAAAAGATTATTCAGCTTAAAACTAAAAAAAAAATAGCAAACAATTATCGTGAACGAAAGTTAATTTAAACCATTCATAAGATAAAAGTAAAATAGCATCAACATTATTTTTTCAGATTTTTTTACTTGTTTTCATGTTGACTATACTGTAATATTGCAATATTTTCTAATTTTAGGGTAAGATCGAGTTCAACATAACTTAGTAGATTTGTGTTTAAAAATTTATTTAAAACATATAATAATTTATCAAAAATCTAAAAGCTATATACTTTTAGAATTCAGAACTCAAAAATTCAAAAATTCAAAATTTCAACGTCGTATTTATGGATGAAAGTTGTACAAATACATGTATGAAGAACTAACATCAATTGCATTAATAAAATGCACCTGCAATATTGACAGACAATCTACCTTTTAACTAGTTTTAATTTTTGTAGTAATGAGAGGGGGCCAATATCTCTTGTTGTTTCATTCAATTTATTTTCTGAACTAAGATTTGAATGTGACTTCCTACCTTCCAATTTTGTATATATATAATATAGATATATATAGTAAGTATATTGAAAAAACAGCCCCTACCATTCTTTGATTTAACAATGTATAGTAAGATTTTGAGACTTGTTTATTGGTTGATAGAAAAAAATATTTCATAAAAAATATTTTCTTTCGAAATAAATTAATTTTTGATATTTGTAAGTAAATAAAAAAATATTATCTGTTATATATATTAGAGTGCGATGGGGTGGTGAGGAGAGGGATTATGAATTTGATATTATTTATGAAACTTATTTTTTTTTCTCAGAAAAAGTTGTTTTTTCATTTTTTTTAAAAAATATACTTTCTTTTAAAGATATTTTTAAAAACATTTTCTTTCGTACCGAACACACTTTTAATTTGTGAAGATTTTTCTTTTGAAACTTATCTCTATCTCTTCTTGAATTTGGTTTGACCTATCCTTCTATAAGGCTTTTGTTGATGTGTATTGTACTCTAATAGTAATTAAAATGTGGGACTCAATATTTTTTCCAAATAGCCTAACAATGTCAAGCTACCACAACACATCTATTCACTTTGGAATTGTTTTCTTTTAGTTTTTGATGCTATGTTCGATATATGTATTGAGATGCAATTAAATTTAAATTCGTATAGAAAATTCTTATATTGAAATAAAATATTTTCTAATAAAGATGGCTTCATATCCAGTATCACAGTCCGTCAAGGACATTGTAAACCACCCTTCAGGGGCTGCTTGGGAGGGAGTCACCTAGACGGTGCCTTTAACGGCCCGTGGTGACTTGGACGGGCCGACTAGGGGTCCGTACAAGCCATCCAGTCAGAATTTTAGTTTGATGGATTGTAAAGTTTAAAATAACTAATCCAAGTAAACAATTGAGTTTTAAAGTTAATACTTATATATATATATGCTTATATATAAGTATTTATGAGTTTTATATTGAATATTTATATATGCATATATAAAAATCAGAATTTTTAATAAAATGATTTTTAATTATATATATATTTATGACTTATCTTAAATCATAATTTTTTTCTTTCCAAAATATCATATCAGTCAAATATATCACATAAATTAGAACAGAAAAGTATATGTTAAATTCTTTGATGTTATGGTGGGTTGATCTACGAAGCCAATTCTCTGCCACAAAACAAAACTTTAAATGCTTGATTCAAAATTTTCTTCATAAAGATGAAATATTAATGTCAATAGGTTTAAGATTCAATGATTTTGATTGTTGCTTTTAGCATAAGAAAAATTAATCAAAGTTATTAATCTAATTACGAAATCATTTATGTTTGACTAATAATAGAGCCACAAAAGTACGTCCACATTGCGTTACGTGGTTCCCGCAATCTTCGAGTCTAGACATTCGATATGAAATCATAATATAAATTTTGTATTTTTCATTTACATGAAAATTATATATCACAATTTCCATAAAGCGAAACATTATAAAATGTTGCATCGATAAATTAAAATAAAATTGATGACTGTGGTGTCCGGGACAACTTTCACACACCTCGACTGATTAATTTCACGAGATACTTGTCACCTCCTACCAACTACATTTACCAAGTAACTCTGTCCACCAAGACTAGGACAGATGAAAATATTACCCTAGTATTTTTTGTCTCCACCTAATTTTGAACCTAAAACCTTAGGGTTCTCAACTACTTCGTTGATAAAATTACATATATCCAGTGGCGGAGCCACATGTAGTTGACACCCCCTTCGAGGGAAAATTACAGTGTGTAACTAGAGTAAAAATATTTTTTATGTATATATATTACATATTGACACTCTTTGACTTCTACAAAATTTTATTTCTTTATATTTTAATACCCCTTAATCGAAGTTCTGGCTTCACCATTGCATATACACATGTTCCTTTTAAATAAATATTTGCGATTACAAACTTTTCAAAAAAAAAAACATAATTTTATAAATTCCACCAGTCATTATTACTAGTAACTAGTTATTCTTTAATACAATCTCTTCACAAGTACGAACAATCTTTTTACATCAAGCATAAGTCTTTTTTTCAAAAATTTTCAATGATAAGATATTTTTTTACAAAATATAAACTTATGATTGTAATCTCAAATCATGCTTTTGAAGAATTTCACACCAATATATGCTTCAACTATAATATCTTTTCCAACAAAATGAATTTGGACTATACATAAGCATAAAACACATGATCATTAGCTTTCAAAAAATTATTGTTTTTTTTTATTTTAATATTAAATCTTTTGAACCACATATTTGTATACAAAACAATTTATTTTTTTGAAAAATAGTTGATGAGTTTGAGTTAGTTATAACTTGTTGCATAGTTTTAATTGGCTCTACTTTTTTCATGCGTAGACTCACTAAAGTCAAATAAAGTTTTTGAGGGAATTTAAACATGGATCACTCCACAGCCCCAAAGAATTAATTAGCCATAAAGAATTATGATAGAGTGATAAGTGTTTTTTAAAATAAGATTTCATGTTCGAAGTTTAATTTTCTCTGGATGCTTTATTTGTCAAGCTTATCGTACAAAGCTCACGTAATATGATTTACTTCTCAAGTGTAATTTGTACTCTATTACATTATTAGAGTAGTTATATTATGCTGAGGCAAATTTAAAATTTAAAATTTATGGGTTACTGTAACGATTTTAAAAAAATTATGATTTAAGTTGATAAACAATAATAACTGATTGGTTATCAATAAAATTTTATTAATATTTACTCCCTCCGGTTAAAAAAGAATGATCCTATTTTCTTTTTAGTCTGTTTAAAAAAGAATGACCCTATTTTTCTTTTTAGTCTGTTTAAACAAGAATGATCCCTTTCTTTTTTTGGCAATATTTTAACTTTAACTTTCCATGTGACATGTTTAAGACCACAAGATTAAAGGGCATTTTAGTACATTTGACATAACTTTAATTTAGAACCACAAGATTAAAAAGTCTTCTTTCATTTCTTAAATTCCGTTTCAAGTCAAATCAGGTCATTCTTTTTAAAACGGAGAGAGTAATATATATAGTTTGAGAAAAAACTATTAAATTCATATAAGTGGTGATTAGATTAATTTTATTGGTTAATCAAGAATTCATATTAAGAAAATGTTAAAAAATGAAAATGTTGATGTTGATTTGCATGTGAAGGATGAAAAGTCAAAAGTTATTTTTGAGTGAAAATGTAATTAGGTGGTCTCCATGCTAGTAAATAGTAATAAATAAACTATATTTTCACAAATTAAATTCTTTGAACTTATCTAACTGTGAATGTTCAAAATTTCAAATTTTAGCTACTAAATTTATTAGGATCACATCAATCACAAAAACAAAAAAAAAAAACAATTGAACAAATAACTATATGCTAAACTGATTATTTAGCTGGTCACTATGAGTTGTCATTTCATAATTTATAAGTCTCAATTCAATTATAGTATGTGCTAATAACACCTAGAAATTAAATGATCTTTCTATCTCGAGCGCGATTAAATACTATTAAAATAATAAAAATTATATTAAAAACTTTATCGAAAATTTGCGCATAAAAAAATATTTATGACAACTTATATATAAAAAATTCTAATTTTTTTTAACGAAAACTCTCATTTTCCAATATCATCAAGTTCAGTTAATAAATTTTGATCGATGTATATATATATAATAAATAAATAATTCTATATTTGTATGTTATATATGTTTTAACAAATTGAACAACAAAAATTTTTTTTTAGGGAGACACGTATTTTTTTAATATGTCTGTAAATTTGAATTAATCGAATTTCGATATGAATCCTGACGAAAAATAAATTGATTATATTTGAGAATTTTCACATTTTCTACTTATGCTGCATTAACTAGCCCTACCTAAATTAAACAGCGGACGATTATTTTGACTATAAGTAATAAAAAATGAAGAAAATTTCAATAGTAATTAATACTAGCTCCAAGATTTAAATTTTTTATATTACCTTACAACTCATTAGATTCAATAATATTTATTGTGGAAATGTATTATTTTTTTTTACCCCATAAGTGCACGTACACTATATATTATAATAATATAGCTAGGTATAAATTTTTAGAATAATTAATTGGAACTAGATATTAATCATATGGACACATTAGAATAGGGTAATATTGGGATCATTTCATTATTTTCTTCCTATAGGTTATCTAGTTTTGTACTAATAATTGTCTAGCCAAAAGTTCTAATTTTACATTGTTGAAATTTTTGAGTTAAAAGACTTCTTTTTTAGAAATATTATTTTGCTTGGAGGGTGCCAAATTAAAGGGGGGGGGGGGTGAAGAAAGAGTTTAACTCCGATACACCATTAAGATAAAAAGAAAAAAAATCATGCGCTATCGAATTACTTAAAAAATAACTATAAGTGATATAAAGTTTGAATTAATAATTTAAAAATTAAGCAAATTAGGTAACCTGTTATAATATTATCAAAATGAATTGATATCCTAAGAAAATTTGAGATCATTAATTTGTTAAAAGAAGGATTAATGGTATTTTTTTTTATTTTTTTTTTTGATTGACAATAGAATCTATAGCCTGTTTGAATGTGTATAAGATAAACCTCACTCTTGATAATTTACAAATTATCTGTAATGAGTTAGGGATTGATCATATATACGAATATCATTTTTAACGTATATTTTCGTATTTACAGGCCATGTCTTAGGAATTATCCAATTTTTTTTATTTATCGTGTGTATTATTCCATAGATCCGACGCCCCAGAGCAGCTAAATTTGTTATTGAAAAACTTTATGAGGACCTCCGTAATGAGTCAGAGGGCCGTTATCACATATACTTGCACCATTTTTAAAACATATTTTTCCATTTACAAACCATTTTTTAGAAACTACTCAAATTCTTCAATATATATATATATATATATATATATATGAGCTGTCACATATCATGATGATTTTACTTATGTAGTATCAATTGACCCCCACACTAAGTTGGACTATGAATCAAAAGCCATAAATGTATTACAGCTTTGTGCCTAAATGAAGTGGTTAAAAGTGGACCAAACACAATTTAGCAAAGGACAAGCAAATAGTAGTATATATCAATCATAGAGTTATATAATCATGCCCAAATCATAATAGAGATAAAATATTAGATAATTTTTTTTTATTCATTTTTAATTTTGATGGATATAGTTATATGTTATTAATGAGAGATGACATATATTCCATAAACTAGAAAAGGTATGCAAAAACTTACTCTAATTATTACTCTCTCCGTTTCAAAAAGAATGACCCTATTTTCTTTTTAGTTTGTTTAAAAAAGAATGATCCCTTTACTTTTTTGGCAACACTTTAACTTTAACTTTCCACGTGGCATGTTTAAGACCACAAGATTAAAGGGTATTTTGGTACATTTGATATAACTTTAATTTAGAACCACAAGATTAAAAGTCTTCTTTCTTTTCTTAAACTCCGTTCTAAGTCAAACTAGGTCATCCTTTTTTAAACGGAGGGAATATTACTTTTTAAAAAAAAAAAAAGAAGAGAGAGAGAGGTAGTATTTATCAACTCTAGACCTATTGTATCACATGTATCACACAAGCACATGTAACTTATAATGTGTATAGTAGGTAGTTTAGTCTACTTATAATTCATTTGAGAATTGACTCGATCGATGCATGGAAGCTGTATCAAATAGCACAATAACCTAGATTTGCTACTTATAACACCATAATCTAAGTCGAGTTTGGTACATGTCATGTATCAAATAGCACAATAACCTAGATTTGCTAATTATAACACCATAATCTAAGTCGAGTTTGGTATATGTCATGTCACGATCTAAAATCTCCAATTTACGTATCTAGGACTAGCACAAATAAAGAATAATCTGATCAGCTCTAAATTTAGACAAATCTTAAGTTATTATGATACTTCATTTGAACCCGTTAGACGAAACTTAATAACATGGATCACCAATACTATCATAAATAAAGAATGGTAAAGGGACTCCAATACATTGTGAACTAGTCCAAGTAGCTCCACTAAAAGTTTGGCAAATGTCATGTCGCGATCCAAAAAAATCTCCGGTTTACGTGTCTAGAGGAGCTTAAATAAAGAATAGTCTGGTCCGATCTAAACTAAACCAAATTTTAAGATGTGATAATACTTAATTCGAACTCGTTTAGATAAATCTAATAACATGGAACCACAAATACCATAAAAAAAAGGATAAATGACAGAAATCCCACCATTAAGTTCTCTTATTACCATTATCCCCTATTCATTTTACAAATTCTCAAAATCCGTCATTCACACATTAAATTAATGTATCAGCGCATCAAATTAATGTATCTCGTGCATCAAATAATGTATCTCGCGCATCAAATTAATGTATCATGTATAAAATGTACATCAGATTAGTGTATCATGTATAAAATGTAATGTATCTTACTTAACGATTAATATATCTCGCGCATCAAATTAATGTATCAGCGCTTATATTATTGTATCATTTGAGGGATTTTGGAAATTATAAACTTATAAGGGACAAATAGTAATTTTACCTTAAAAGTATGTGATTTCTGTCCTTTGCCCTAAAAATAAAGAATGGTAAAGGGGCTCCAATCCTATTTTGGACTTTATTGATATACCAGGATCAGTATCTACATATATACAATGTAGAAATACAATGTGATTACATCAAATATCATCGAGCAATTCCAATAAAACAATGGTAAAAACTGTACCGCAAAAATACAAGTGATTTAATTTGCACAAATAAAGTTTTTCAATGTCATCAATTAATTTATAGGCTCTTAATAATTATCATAGATAATTTATAGTTATTCATGAGGATATTTAAGTAAAATATTGATCATATGTCAAGGTCTAAGGAAAAAAAAAATACTTGCTATTGCTAAAACAATAATCATACAATTAAAAATATAAATTATTTTCAAATTAAAGAACTTGGGATATATCTCTTTTAAGAAAGAATTTAATAAAAGTTTCTATTTTTTTTTAATTAAAAGAAGTGTTATTCTTTAAAAGTTTTTCTCAATTTGTAGAAACACGTTTCATATTAAACGACAATTTTGGATTTTTGTCTTTTCATATTAATGTCTTCTCATCCACATCAACACAACTTTCAATCAAAATAAGAAACAAGAACTAATGATGTGTGTTTGGTATAGAAGAAAATATTTTTCAAAAAAGGTGTGATCGGTACAAAAAAAATATTTTTTATGAAAAATATTTATAGTATTATTTTTGTTGATGTGCTGATAAAATTTTATATTGATAGTTGAAAAGAAATAAAAATTTCCAGTAAAGATATAGGGAAACTTTTTTAGCTGTGAGGTTTTCTATGAAAAGTCATGTGAATTTGGTCCAAAAATATATATTATCCTATCATGGGAAAGAATATTTTTGGATTGTTTTAGCTTAACAAATTGTTTGATTGGCCCTTAAAAATGAAACATGTAATGCATGATTTCGAATTCAGTCAAATCTTATTGTCAGTATCACATAATAGTGGAAAATTAAAATATTATTAAAAAAATAATTGTCCTTTCTATTCATTAAGATGAAGTTATTTGATCGGAATATGAATTTAATGATTACAACTCAAGAAGAGCGATATAATTATCATACACTTTAACTTAGGAAGATACAAATTCATGAGCGGTTAATTGAAATTTTAAAGATTCAACCTCAGACCTCTAATTAAAAATAAAAATAAACCTCGATTACTATCCTACCTCAACCTATATCGATCACAATAATTTATTTAATTACACCTTCAAAAGTGTTAAAATCATATTTCTCCACATATATTATAAACGGTATGTCTTTTATGAAAAACAATTATCAAGCATATATTTCCAATGGAAAAATAATAATTAAATTTTAATTTTTAATAGTCAAATGTAATTACAAATACATGGATGATCTATCAATTGTGTCATAATTTCAAACGTACTAAAGTCATATAAATGGGACATATATCTGATCATCCCTTTTTGGTTCATTTATTCGGAAAAGATGTCATTTAGACTTCGAACTCGTGAAAAGACTAAGGTTTTGTTTGGTCATAAAAATATTGTCTTTTAATAATTTTTTATCTAATTTGAAGAGTTGTGTCTGGCTATACAATTTTAAATACAATTTAAAATTATATTTGAAATTCGAGAAACACTTTATATTATTGTTTTACTTTTTTTCCCCTCACTTTGAACAATTACTTACTTTTAGATTTTGCCTTTTTTATGACGGCTCAAGATTAGCCTCATGAAAATCTATATTTCCTATGAAGGTTCTACCACGGGAAACGCTTATCCCTTGATGGTCTTGATCAAGAAATTATTAATTTCACCTGACCGGATTAAGAATGTACGACTTACGAATCAATCCGATAAATTACTAGGGACTCAAATAATCTGGATTAATCATATATATATATTTTTTAAAAATAGCCCTATTTATTTCATGTTTAGCTAGAATTCAAAATGGTACAATAAGTTAAAACTCTGTTTTAATTTCTATATTTTCTCTCTTTTACAAATTATGGATAAAATTTTACAACTTCAGAAGGAAATTATTTATACATAAATTAACGCATAGATTGTCTCATAATTAATACCTACAACTAGTTACCAAACGACCCTTACTAGTATGTAGTATCTCTATACGGGATCCAATCTATGACCTTTGTGACTATTTATTACTCTTTTATAGCAAATTTAGTTGTACATATGTTTCAGATAACTTAGTCAAATTAGGTGAGTTTGCTGATTTTTAAAATTATAGGTATAAATTATATTTATTTTATAAATACATTCGAATTCTATAGTGTTTTTTTAAATAAAAATTATGATTAAACAACACTGCTAAAATTTTAAAAAATTCCAAACAAAATAAATACTTTCATCACCAAATGCCTACCAATGTGTCAAAATTTCGAAGGTCATAAAGTCACAAAAATTAGGCAATTAAATTGAATGCATATAGATCATCAAATGTGTCACAATTTCAAACAATGGAACCACCATATGATATACACATATATACATAGTGACATGGACTTGAATTGTTGGCTAGAATTAGTGAACCATCTTTCATTAGAAATGATGGATTGGACATACATGTTAAATATTAGGCCACAACATGTGTTGATTGACTGATGTAAAATTAATTCAATTGTCTTCACATGTGTAAATGACTCAGCAAACAGAACACAAATGAATTTAAGAAGAAAAAAAATAGCCTTTGACTGCCTAATTGTCATTTGAATATATATTCTTCTCAACCAAAATATGCATGTTAGTTCCACATATATGAGACAGACAAAAGGTATGACATGAGTAGTTTCTTCTATTTATTTTATAATTATTTTTATTTGAAATATTAGATAAAATTTAAATACATTCTAAAATATAGATACAGAGATAAATAGGTGAGCGAGAGATCAAAGGATTAGAG
The DNA here is from genome assembly GCA_016801875.1 of Solanum sitiens. NCBI lineage: Eukaryota > Viridiplantae > Streptophyta > Magnoliopsida > Solanales > Solanaceae > Solanum > Solanum sitiens. The sequence goes on along the minus strand of JABWTJ010000087.1, from coordinate 2,199,214 downwards.
ACATGAGGAAAAGTCAGCATATTCTAAGTATATATAAATCCGCTGGTATACAATGTATCTTAGATAAATTACACTTAATTTTGAATCCTTATAGATATTAGACATGAGGGAAAGTTAGCTCTTGTATTACTAATATTATGATTTGATATATATTAGTTATACATCCTATAATATTAGAATAAAAAATGTTTATTGATTATACATAGACTGAAATCTACCAAAGAAAAGATTAAATATACTATATCTTAATAATATGTGAAATTTTCTTCAAACTATACCTAATTTTAAACATAAAAATCAAAGTTAACCACAAAAGCTTTGGGGAAACTTACATAAATATACTATAATAAAAAAATATTTACCATTAATAGCAATAATATTTCTTTTTCACTTCATCACTTTTAATTCATTTATAATACAAGTTTAATTCATATTACAAAGAATAATTTTTTATTCACATATAATACAAATTTTAATGATAGATAATTCATTTATCACACATTTTAATACACTTATAATACAATGTGCCAAATTTTTACCAAACAAACATAATATATTTTAAAAAATAATTATAATTCATATATAATTCATATATATTGCATACATAATTCACTTTTAATACATATTGTAGATTTAACATAGTATTGCTATAAATGATAATAAATAAAAAGTATTGATAAAATCAGTAATTATTTATTAAATCTACCAATTCATGTAATTTTTGTATTAATGTGTGATAAATGAATTATCTATCATTAAATTTTGTATTACATGTGAATAAAAAAATTATTCTTTGTAATATGAATTGAACTTGTATTATAAATGAATTAAAAGTGATCAAGTGAAAAAGAAATATTATTGCTATAAATGATAAATATTTTTTTATTATAGTATATTTATGTAAGTTTCCCAACCGCTTTGAAAAAAAACGGTTTCTAGTTATCTCCTTTTTATTCTCATTATTGGGCCTTCATTGCTAAAGTGGGCTTGGACTTCTGAATATTTGTAGGGTAAACTTGGGCCGTGATGGTTGCTCCACTTATTCCGAACGTATGTTGTACAAGGCAAAAGTTATATGAAACATGACTTATTTCTACTAGAGTCGTCAATATGAGGCTAGGCCCGTTAACCTGGCCTAATCCTAGATTTAGTAGGGCTGAACTAATATTTTTGGAGACCGTTTAAAAAAAAGGAATAAGCCCGGCCCTGAATAAGCCTGCATATATCGATAGGGCCGGCTCGTGGGCCAATAAAAATAAATAAAAATATAATATAATATTAAATTTAAAATTGAAGAGAGTCCAAAGTGAAAACAGATAGGTTAACAGATATTTATACTTTTACTTGAATTTTTTTTAATAAATATTATAAAGATAATTTTATTTGTGGATTTGATTAACAAGTAGTAACATTAACATTATGTAATATTATTTTGTCAATATTTATGGTAATATTTTTAAATTATAATTTATAATTTAATTTAATAATTATAAAAAAATATATAATTTTTAAAAAAGTGGGATGGCCCAGCAAGTTGTAGCCCACGTACTTGTTGATTAGACCGATCATTTTCTGGCCCACATAAAAAATAGGCTAGCCCGGCCTGGCCTGTAAAATGTCAAAGTTAGTATGGATTAGCCCAGGATGAAATAGGCTAGCCCATATTGACAACTCTAATTTCTACAGAACTTGTGTCGAATAACGTCAAAGTTCTTCAAATTTATTTCAAGCGAATTTGATACAACACAATTTATGCTTAAGCCATAAATAAAGATAGTGTAGTTCACGATTTTTTTAATAAATGAGCAGTAGTACAAAAATTAAAGACCATCATATTTGAGAGCAAAAATTAAAATCACCCAAAAAAAGAAATAACCTGCGAAAAACTTTTAACCTGAATAGTTGTCACCCAACCTCTTCAATCAAAAAAGTGGATATATATTATGTATAATGTATATGTATAACTATATATAATTTATGTATATCAACTTAAAAAGTGAAATTTCAATTGACTATTGATATACAGATCCCTTATTTTCTAATTATTTACATGGTGCAGTAGGTTTTATCTATATAAATAAATATAATATGTAACTAACAAAAAGAATATTTAATAAAAATATGTCCCACTAAATCAAGAATCCATTTTCATTCCCTTATATTCTTTTATTATTGCTTATTCTGGTTCATTTCAACTTTATCTTTATTCAGATTTTTCTCATCCATTTTATACAAATATTAATCTGAAATACTGATAACTAATGATCCATCATTATACAAATATTATTCAATGTATATTTCTTACAAATACATAGCATCAAAACACATCTATATAATAAGGAAAATTACGCAACAAAGTAAATTTATATTATTTAATTACTTATCATAGCTATAATTTGCTATAATTATCACTCGCGACTAATATTATACATTAACTATGTAGGCTGACTTCGAGTTTCTAAGTCGCCAGAATATACAAATACATATGTATAATATACAATTATTTAACCTATATACATATACAATTCACCTCTCTCCCACTCTCTGCCCTTTCCCGCTTGCCTCTCTCCTCCCTCTCCCAATCTCGCTTGTCCTATATACAATTGTATATGTATAATATACAATTATATACATATACAATTCACCTCTCTCCCACTCTCTGCTTTATCTCGATCGCCTGTCTCCTCCCTCTCCCAATCTCGCTCGCCTCTCTCCTCCCTCTCCCAGTCTCGCTCGCCTCTCTCCTCCCTCTCCCACTCTCGTTTTCCATATATACAAATACATATGTATACAATTATCTAATCGATATACATATACAATTCACCTTTATCCCACTCCCCCCCCCCCCCCTCGCCTCTCTCCTCTCTCTCCCAGTCTCACACGCCTCTCTCCTCCATATAACACGTAGCTATGAATTGTAATTATCAAACTATAGCTATGTTTAAGTGGCTATATGTGAAAGTTTTCTATAATAATACCAATATGCCATTCATATATCCGTATTATACTTTATCATATATAATGCGTGCAAATAACTTTTCCAAGTAAATAAAACTCGAATGATACCAAATTACGCATTCAATATACCAAAATATAATTTAGATTTTTCAATGGAAAGTTAAGTCTATGGTGGGATAGGAGGTGGAAAATATGTTTTTTCTAAAATTATGCTTAAATCAAACATTATCGTATAAAATATAAAAAATAAACAATAAAATGTTGCCAAATATCTATTGTGAAATGTGTTCTTTATTCCAATAAAAACATTTACCAATCATACAGGTAGAGTCGTCAAAAAGGGCAACTTAACCCCCCGCGGCCCAAGCCTTGTATGTCAAGGAATTTGATGGGTTACAGCGGGTCGGCCTATTATTTTGAAGGACCTGAAAATGTTCAATACAATCCAATTCTAGAAGGGTCGCGGGCTGAAGCAGACTAGCCCTTCTTTTTTTCATTTTTTTTTTCAAACTTATTCTATAACATCAAGAAATGAGAAGATTTTTTCGAATCAAATATAACAAACAATGGTGTTGTTTCAATAACACTAGCAAAAAATCTAGTGTGATTAACATGTATCTAGGATACTAGATGTACGAGAAACATGTATCTGGTGTGATGCATCTCAAATACACGAGTGAGATAAAAGAGTGGAGAGAGAGATGAGAGGGAGGTGAGGGCGCGAGGTTTGTCAATATATCTTAGATACATGCGAATCCACTTGAATTGAGTGTCTCTACAACAAATTATACCTAATTTTGAGTCCATATATTCCAAGATTACATGTATCTGGACGTATCAAAATCTGATAAAAATTATCATATTATAACTCAGCATGCATCTAAGCAATTAGCTAATATGCTAGTGAGATTTCTGTATGTTACCCTTAAATAAATAATTTTGACTCATGCACCGATTTTAGCCCGACCCCGGCCAAGCCTCAAAGCCAAGACTTATATCAATTGGGCTTATAAACCCTAACTTTAAATGTGCTTGAAAAATTTGAATATGATTAGTATCCTGATTCCTTGTTTTTTTGGTTGATAGTGTAAAACGAGCATTAAACATAAATATGAGTTAAAACGAAATTGTATTATTCCTCCAAAATTTTGATAGTGTTGTCACATGAAAGCAGTTAAAGTAGGCTACTTTCACATGAAATTAGGCATCATGTCCCAAAAGAAGAACACAAAGAAGCAGTTGGATTTGAGAAGAAAGAATCATTTCAGTAACTAAACAAGGAGACAAAAAAGCTGTTGCCAAGTCATATTGATTTCTAATTCCTATGTCTAATTTTAGAGAAAATAATTAGTAAAAAAAAATTGTACATTATGTTTAGGATAGATTTAAAATAATTTATAAAATATATTTTTGAATAGTTTTGAATTTTCAAATTTATTTAGAGCGAGTACTTTTAATTTCGATTGCATATTTAACAAACTCTATTTGTGTTATATTTGATGAGAATTGTGAAAAGAGTTAGTAGGAACTCACATTTGGAAATGAGTTAAACATAGGATAGGTTTAAAATAATTTATAAAATATATTTTTGAATAGTTTTGAATTTTCAAATTTATTTGGAGTGAGTACTTTTAATTTTGATTGCATATATAACAAACTCTATTTGTGTTATATTTGATGAGAATTAAGAAAAGAGTTAGTAGGAACTCAAATTTGGAAATGAGTTTTATACTATATGCTATATTTGATCTAGTTTTAAAGTAAATATAACTAATAGAGTTTTTTAAAATAAAACATAAAAAAAGTTATACTACACCATATCAATACTATATAAATAAGTAAAATATAACATAAATCGTAAAAACTAATTCCAAATGTTAGTTCTTAGTAATTTAAAGAAATTTCTTCATTTCACGGATTCCCTCAAATATAACAAACAACAATTGTGTTTCTATATTTTTTTTCTAAAAAAAGTACCCCGCAAATCCCCTTGACCTAGACCCTTAAGGACCGACCCACTAGAGATGTCTAGTGGACTAGCGCGGTCCCCCTTATCTTGGTCTCCTATATCGCCCCACTATGGTGGACCAAAATCGGTTCACAAGCTCGTAACCACCCTAATCTCCTCCCACTTGACAATCATGACTTTTGTTTAAAAAACGTCAACACTACCCTCTAAACCCTAGTTATAGCCCGATAATTTTGAATAAGTGAATTAATACTGAGATTAAGAAAATTTCAAGTTACTTAGTGTACTTAAAATATCTAATTAATACTATTACGAAATGATATATATATATATATATATATATATATATATATATATATATATATATATATATATATATATATATATATATATATATATATATATATTAATAGAAATTATATTTAAAAATAAATATATTTGTAATTTATTAATGTAGTAATTACTTATGAAGGGAGTTTGTGAAAATTTGGTGGAAAATTAAGTAAAAAACCAAAAATATATAAATGAAAGGATCATATGACTCATGATTGCATTTGTTAAATAATTTGAAGTGTGGTAAAACACATATAATTAGTGCAAATATATGAACCCAATCTCATTATAAATAGAGATTTATTGTGATAGTTGAGATTCATACGTTCTTAACGGAAAGTCTTGAATTTAACTTTTGTAAATCAAAAAAAATTGAATAAAAATAAGACCTACAAAGCAAAGATACAAAGTAATAATCAGAATTGTAAAGCAAATACTGAATACCAAATAATAATAATAATTGCACCTTTGTTTCCTCTCCTAATGAATTGAAACAAATATGAATGATATAATTGATTATAATTACTTTGAGATTTAGATATTTTTTTTTGTTATTATTCAAAGTAGTCAATTTTTCAAAATGATTTTCTTAGTCTTGATTTGTCTGACATTAAGTTACATTCATGTGGTCAAAGGTCAAATCATAACATCTTAGAGATCAAAATTCAATAATTCATTGTTCCATTTAGAATTAAATTCAAATTCTTAAATCAATAATTGATATGAGATTGTGAATTTATTTCTAAAACGGGGGTAATGAATCACTAAAATTTGAACTTTGATTTTAAATTTGAAATGTTTCATTTTTTCATCATTTATGAATTCTCAATACTGGGATAACAACAATGAAAATGAGTCATCGTAAAGTGAGTCGTTAATATTTATATCATGTAAGATTGCTTATATGCTTTTTTTTGTGTGTGACTCTTCTATACGAGTCATATGTGTAATAATATACATAAGATATAACCATATAGGACGCAAATTGTCATATAGAATGTCACACAAGACATATGTGTCTATTTGTTAAACTTTATATAAGTTTAAGTGTTGATTCGTACACAACAAAATTGAAAATTATAAATATGAATAATTTATTGGAGCGTACAAATTAAAAAGATATATTTATACTTTATACTTAAAACGTTTCGTGCACTAATTTTATTTTTTAAAATAAATGAGTACAAGATCTATGGTTTACATCGAGTTATTTGAATCTATAAAAATTACATCGTGTGTAATGTGTATGTACATCTCCACCTTGCGTAATTAAGAGGATTTTCAAGAAAAAAAAAATAAACAAAATAAAAATGCTTCTAGTCAAATAATGAAAAGAACAATATTTTTAAGTCAAATTTAATATGTTGAAGATCTTTTTGACCATTTTTCATAAAATTATATTATTATAATATCAAAGAAAGAATTAAGGATCGTTAAGTGTAATAGATAAGAGAAATAATTTGAGATAATTTATTGTAGGATTAATAAATATGAAAGAGATAAGTTATTCATATTTATGGGTGGAATATTAATTTTGGAATAATTTATTCTTGGAATAAAAATATAAAATAACAAAAATTTATCCTTAAACCTTCTTTTATACCTCACTTTTATATACTATATATTCAAATAATTTTAATATCATTCATAATAACATTCACAATCTTCACTATTTATTATTTTTATGATTATATAAATTTTAATTAATAGCTACAGTATATAAATATAATTTTTTACTTATGAATATATTATATATTAAATTTTATTTGAATAATTTTTATATTTATTTATATTTTTGATGTCTCTTAAAATATTCACTCCACTATATATTATTTATTAAAGTCTTTTAATCACTTGAAAATTTGTACTCTTATTTTATATATCATTAAAATAAAGATAACTTTATTGTTTTACAAATGATATTTACTTAAATGAAGTAACATCGTAATAAATTTAAGATGAAAAGTTTTATATTTAATCTAAACGAAAGAGATGTTTTATATTTAAAAGAACACCATATAATTATGAGTATGTACCCACAAAAATATTAAATAAAATAAACAAAATATTTTTAAGAATAAATAACTAAAAGTAATAAAGAAAATATAAAAATTTTTGTAACAAACAACTTATTATTAAAAACTATGCCACATATTATTTGAAAATAATTTTAATATAACTAATCTGATTATGACTTATTCAGTAGTACAACTTATTTCGTGCCGACTAATTTCTTAACATAACTAATTCAATTATGACTTATTCGGTAGTATATTCATCTCGACTAATTTCTCAACCTAATTTGTAACAAACAACTTATTATTAAAAACTATGCCATACATGTTATTTGAAAATAATTTTAACAGAACTAATCCGATTACTAACTTATTCTGTAGTATAATTTATCTGTGATCTCGACTTATTTCTTAACATAACTAATCCGATTATAACTTATTCAGTAGTATAACTTATCTCATCTCGACTAATTTTCCGACGTAACTAATCTGATTACAACTTATTCAGTAGCATAACTTATCTTATCTCGACTAATTAATTAACATAGCTAATCCGATTACGACTTATTCAGTAGTATAATTTATCTCATCTCAACTAATTTCTTAATATAACTATTCGGATTATAACTTATTCAGTAGTATAACTTATCTCATATCAATTAATTTCTCAATATAACTTGTCTTCGAATCAAAGGATCCCGACTATTAAATCTCCTTACAAATTTCACCGTCTCTCTCACAACTCCCATCTCCCATTCAATGCTTTACCGAACAGCTCCACACAACTCTTCTTCTCCTCTGCAGGTACTTTTTCTTCACCAATTTCCCCTGTTTTTCTTCAATTTTTCAACCCATTTTACGTAACGATTTTTGTTCTCTGTTTTTGGGTGTTCAACAGGGGATGAACAGCTTCGAAAAGGCAATGAAAACCAGCTATTTCAGGCCTGAAACCGCCAAGAAAATGAACCACAACCAGTCTTCTGTCGATGATTTTTTCGTTGATAACCTTCTTGACCTCTCCAATGGCTTCGTTGAAGACGAAATTGAGCAATTAAACGAACACCCAAATGGATTTAACACCCAAAACCTTTGCTCTGTTTCACCCCAGAAGAAAATGGAAGATGAAAATGGAGATTTCAGTGGTGAACTCAGTTTTCCGGTAACAAAAAAAATGAATTCCGATTACTTTTTTTTTTTTTTTGAATTTTTGAGAAATTGTATAAAAGGGTTTTGTTTATAGGAAAATGGGTTGGATAATCTCGAATGGCTATCGCAATTTGTTGAAGAAGATTCATATTCTGGGTATTCGTTGATCGGAAAATTACCGGTGAAGAAGAACCAGTCAGTGACCGAAAACCCGGTTCAGGTGAATTCATATTTTACAGCTCCGGTTCAAACAAAGCCCAGAACTAAACGTCGGAGAATCGGCGGTCGAGTTTGGTCTTTCACCGGTTCATCTACTTCCTCTGTTTCTTCCTCCACTACAACAACCACAGCTGAGTCAATTGTACGATTTCCGGCGCCGGCGAGTAAGCGGAGGAAGATGACGACGGAGAAGCCGGTTCAACCGCGGCGGTGCAGCCATTGTGGTGTTCATAAAACACCTCAGTGGCGGACCGGTCCAATGGGTGCAAAAACGCTTTGTAATGCATGTGGAGTCCGGTTTAAATCCGGTCGGCTGTTACCGGAGTATCGACCGGCTTGTAGTCCGACGTTTTCGAGTGAACGACATTCGAATAACCACCGGAAAGTTTTGGAAATGCGGCAGAAGAAGGAGGCGGAAACCGGCGGTGACCGGTTTGCTCCGCCGGTTCATAGTTTTTGAAGAATTTAGGAGTAGAAATTTTAGAGGAAAAAAAAAGACCGAACCGGATTTGGTCCGGTTTATTTGTGTACATTAATTCGTATAATTTAAGTTTATAGTGTAACGGATAAGTGAATTTTTAATGTACTTTTCCATTTCCACCTAAATGAAAAGAAAATCAAATTAGTAGGTAATGTTGAGAATTGTGCCATGCGATACAAAATTATGAGATAAAATTAGTGTTTGAACATACGATTTTAAGTTGGTTTCATATCATGGGATGAAATCTGAACTTATTCGAGAATCAGAATTTGAAAATTCAATACATGATTTGAGATTTTTCAAATACAAAAATTGATCACAAGTTTATATATAGTATTATTACTTTAAATAAAATTTATGATTTATATCATTACTTTTAAACTATTTATATCTCATATTAATTTTTCTAACATAAAATTCATTATTACTTCAAATCAATTTCTACTCCACCATTTATATTCACCAAATTCAATATTTTTTATCAAATATATTTACCATTGAAATGGAAAAACAAATGGTTCAAATTAACAATGTTGGTTCGTTTCTCAATTATATAAACGAGAAATACAAATTCAACGTGAGAATATTATCTGTATTATGTTGAAGGATTATGTTCAATGAAATCATAATTAACAACGAAATGTCAAAGTTTGATCAATTTTTAAATCAATTCAAACAAGCTTTTAATTTTATGGAGAGAATCAAACTTTAGTTTAAATTAAACCTATAAGAAAATTTTAATGGTAAATAATATATGCAGTGTAATTTCATAAGTTAATTTTGAAAAGAATAAAAATGAGTGTATTCTACTTTTATTTTTTATTGCGATACATAATCAAACAAAAACAAGACTAATATATCTAATATAATTCCACAAATAATTTTCTTTAAAAAAAATATGTATATGAAGCTTCCTCTATTTTATAAAAATCGAAAGATTATTTTCGAAACATTCTAAATAAAAAGTAGTACTAATTTGCTTGTTAAAACTAATAACACCAAAAAAGGGAAAGTAACTAAAAGAGTGACTTGCAATTGCACGCCAAACATTTGGGTGTTTGCCAACCTCCAAAGTAGATTTAAAGTTTATTTGTGCTTTTAAAAATTGTGCAAATATAATCCTAGCAAAATTATTCTATGGATAATATTAGACTCAGAATTTGATATTTATTCTTATATTATTAAGCCTTTATAAATAAAATATTAAACTACTTTGTAATGTTTGCAACACATATACAACTAACAATTATATAATTGTAATCTCATAAATGTGGATTGTTTTTTTTAAAAATCTTTATAGGAATATAATTGTTTGATAAACTATTGGCTCAAAAGAAATACTTTTGTAATTGAATAGCAAGAAAAATTTGATAGCAGAAAGAATAAGATACGTAGCAAATGAAGCAATAATAGTGTTCTATCTGTCTCAATTTATATGGTATTTTTAATTTTTTCGAAAGTCAACCAGTTTAAGTTTGATTAAAAATTTGCGCATGAAAGTTTCAATAATTTCGAAATGAAATTCATATATTTATAAACTACGTAAAAAGTACTTTACGTCACAATAATATGCAATTCAAAATATTTAAACGATCTATGAAAAACTTACGATAAAAAATAAATTTATTTAAATCTCAAAATCTAAAAAGTATCATATCAAATCGAACGGACAAAGTAATGTACTTTGAAGAAAAGAAGATACACAACTACTAAATAATATAGTAAAATTGTTTTAGTAAGGTAATTGTTTTAGTAAAATTGGAGACCATATAGTTTATAGAATCAAAGTATGTATACACCTTGAATATTAAGTCTTGTGAACTTATATAACACTAAGCTTAGACTTTTTCTTTTTGAGAAAAATGCCAACAGATAGATTGCATACTGGCCAACAAAAATATTTATTATAAATCAATAACATCAATAGTATTTAAAAAGATATGTAGTATTGATTTTATCTTAGAACTATTGACAACCTTAAAAATGTCCTTTTATGTGATTAACAGAACTTCAATATACCCTCGATCTTGCAATATGGTGAAATAAATCCTTAAATTTTCATCAAGTTAGAGGTGTTTTTAACACTTTTCTCGACATTTTTATTAAGAACCTCATGTCTTTAGGAGAGTTTGAAACCACATGTAATGTGACAAATGGGGGATATGATCCAAGTATAGTTAATCAAATAAAGAGGTATTTTAAGAATATTAATAATTTAAGGACGAAACTAATAATATACACTTAGTTTAAGGATATTTTTAACACTTCTCTCTTATATTCAATATTAAGTGTGTGTTTGATAAAAAATTAGTAATTTTCTTGCGATAGAAAAATAAATTACATTTTCCTTGTAAAAATATTTTACTTTCTTCACTTAATATTTTTTATCTGTTACTTCAATTAAAATATTATCTAAACAAATCTAATTATTCACAAAAATATATGAAATTACATTCAACGACTTTCAAAATGAACGATCTTTAACTTTTGATCCCACTTATTTCGTAAAAATCCAAAATTCAAAATCAAATTTTCATACCCCTCATAGAAATTTGTATAAATTCAAAGAATATTTTATAATGATGACACTCTCATCAAAATGACAATGACATATCACATTTGAAACTTGTTGACTAGATACTTTTGGAATTTGAATTTCAAACTCAATAAGGGAAATATTAATTAAATATAGTTTTTGTATAATTATGTTTTCCCTATTTTTATTAATACTCTTTCTTTTATTAATTTTGTTGAATCCTTAGGTCACCACACTACCAAAAAAAATATTATTTTATTATTAAAAGATTTTACTAAAAAATGTTCAATATTTATTTTCATAAATATTCTGATCGAGACAGTGAAAAAATTTATTCTTTATTCAATGATTATTTTCAATAAGACTAGTAAATAATTCATGGAAGATATATAATTCATAGTTGAGTTGGGCACTTGGTATATCACCCAATGTATCATATAACTTATGAATAATTGAACTAAGATATACATGTAAAATGAAGCAAAAAAATTAGCTAGCCACTGAAATATGTCTTGATTTATAAATTTTTCTTAAATCATATATAAAAGATTTATGATTTTTTCATAGTTCATATACAAATAGTTAGGACAAACAAATATAAAATTATGGATTCATACAATCAACAACTGAATTATACAAATTCTGATTTTGTACAAATCAGATAATAATAAGAATTGGGGAAACTTTATAATTTTCTTTAACTATAACTATAGTACCTAATATAGGCTAAAGGTTTGCTATTTTGCATACTTCCCTATATAGTAATATTGTGATAATGAACTTTTTTATACTATTAGGTTAATTATTAAGTTATAGTAGATTAAGTTATACTATTGATGTAAAAAGCTCAATGCATATACATATAATTTGAATCTTTATATATATAAATCAAATATTTATAGTATCGTTTAGACGATCTAATAGTAATTTGAATGGGCCATGACTGAGCTAATGAAAAGCCCAGAGGATCTCAAAAGGGTAGAAGAAATGGATTTCGAAAATTAACCTTCTTGAAATGTTGTAAAAGAAACTCTCCATCTTCACCCTCCGATTCTTCTCTCAACCCATGAGGCCGCGGAGGATGCCACCATCAATGAATCACTATATACCAGCTAAGTGGCGTGTTATTGTAAATTCATGAGTGATAGGACGTGACAAAAACTCATGGGAAGATCCTGAAGATTTTAAACCAGCTAAGTTGCGTGTTATAGGTTTTTGAAGGAAGGTTAACTGATTTGAAAGGTGGTAACTTTGAGTTTTCACCATTTGGGTCCGGTAGAAGATCAATAAAGACGGAACCAAAATTTAAACTTTGAACTGTTTGAAGAAAAAAAACATGAGTTGAAACTAAACTATAGACATACTCTTATGTTTATTTTTGTGACATATTAGTGTATTCCAAATGATACATTTATTGTTCAAAATTATTTAATTTTAAAATTCTCCAATTTTCATAACATTTTTGTAGTTGTAAACTCGCGTCTATCAAGAATAAAATGAGAAATCAAAAAATTCATTTACTTTTTAAAAAAAAATATAAAAGACGTGATTCTTTCAAATGTAAATTAAGAAGAAAAGTTTGTCACATAAAATAAAACAGATAAATTATGATTTTTACTACTATAAAAGTATTATAATATATTTAAGATCATAAGTTTCAAAAGTATTTTCATATTTCTTGAACATTATTTTCAGCCAAATACTTTTACATAAAATAAAAAAGATGGAAGTACTGATTTTAAAATATATTTAGCGTATATCTTTAATGTTGTAGCTATACTATACTCAACGCATCCAAGCAGACAATCTTTATCGGAAGATTATACTGTATGTATATATGATAAGTGATTAAATAACATATTTTGAACATCCTCGAAACAATGAAATGTTGTTGCCTAGTGATTTTTGGCATGCCTAATATGTTCAGACTTAAGGTGGTATCGAATTGGAATCTCACTTGTTGCAACGTTTAAATTATTTGGACATTCTTCATAAAATTAGGTAAAAATGACAAATCTCATTTTGTGTACAACTGATTTGATGTGATTGTATCGTTTAAACTCCATTCATAACTATCACCATTGTCCACCATTATCAATTGCTGTCATTTTTGTCACCTACTATTACGAACTACAACCATTCACCATTCACAGTTATCACCACTATTATTCATTAAAATAAAGATTTGTTGCAACGTTTAAATTATTTGGACGTTCTTCATAAAATAAGGTAAAAATGACAAATCTCATTTTGTGTACGACTGATTTGATGTGATTGTATCGTTAAATTCCATTCATAACTATCACCATTGTCCACCATTATCAATTACCACCATTTTTTTTCACTTACTATTACGAACTACAACCATTCACAGTTATCACCATCATTACTCATTAAAATAAAGATTTTGTTTCCTCATTGAAATAGTTTTGTAATATACCTTGCATAAATAAATTAATAATGTAAATCAATCAAACATTGTTTCAAAATATTATTGGCACAAAATGCAAAAATAAAAACAAATCGCCCACCGTGGGGCTCGAACCCACGACCACAAGGTTAAGAGCCTTGCGCTCTACCAACTGAGCTAGACGGGCTTTTGTTTGTAAATTTCTTATCAGGTTAAATAAAACAAAACAAAATCTATGAACGATAAATTCAACCCTAAAAACCTTTCCACTTAATTACAAAAAGATTTAAACTCGTAATGTACATCTAATTCACACTTCACTTAATTCACTCTTATACCAAGATCAATCTCTACTCATTCATTGTTTTGCTTATCATTTCCAAGCAAGTGAGTGGCCATCATTGTATTTACGTTGTATTTGTGTTTAAAAAATTCACTTCAATTTCAATAGGTATAAATAGTAGCTCAGATACATTAATATGCAGCTCTAATACATTAAAGAAATGAAGAATTTGGAGATTTTTAAAAGTAACAGGGATAATGAAAATGAAAATAAGTGAAACAAAAAATATGTATTTCTGTAATTTTTCCTATACATAACGCCATAACCCAATAAAACAAGATTCCGAAAACTTGTCAAGTGACTGAGTTTCCTTTTTAGGTTGCACTTTCCAATATGTGAAATGTGGAAATGAAGCTCCGAAACAGGAACTAGCCTTCAAATGAGAGCGTAGTCCAGATCCTATAAACTTAAAATCCAGAATCCGCACCTTCTCTTCTAATGTCTACAACACCCACGCGAACAATATCCACAGCTGCAAAAAATGGTTCAAGCAAAAACAAATTACCATTACACAGAATCATGACTGACCTAAATGAATGACCTAGCATTTTTCCAGTAACAAACAAGCCACCTGGTTCGATGTACAGATATATGCCTCTGAAGCTATGAACTTTAATTGACAGAACAAATATCAATACGGATTTCATGCACACGTTACAATTTCCCCATTTCCAGCTAAGATCGTGTATTTCAGATATCAAAATGACGAGGGCAACAAAAGAAGCTACACCATATATTATTTGACAGAGCTACTTTCAGCCATGTGATCTTTACCTGCTTCTAACTCCAAAGTCAGAGTTCTATTTTGGTCGTCGATAGAAAATGTCATCAACACCTTCTTTTATTCGGTTTCCCACTTTCTGCAAGTTCTTGGCTACTCCCAACGCAACCAAATTTGCGTTCCTTGTGAACCTGTATTTTCAAGGTATCAAAGTATATGAGTGTTGTTATCAAGCACTTCACTTCCAGCAGAGTTCATATCAAGAGTTTTACGAATGCTTGCCTGGTGAGAAAGTCATTACCAGTTGAATGAGTTGGTTTATGTGATCGAGGCTGCGGTACTCCATGACTGTCTAAAAGAACAAAAATCATAAATTAGACAAAAATGTTTCAGTAAGAGCTCCGAGTTAAATTGCATATTAAATTACGAGCAACTAAAACGATATTTCACCATTTAAGCGTTGTGATTTACAGAATTCTTTCTAAACTATGCTAATAACATCAAAATGAATTTAAAAGGACAATCAGCACTTGAGCCTTTTTACATGTGTGTGTGAGTGATATAAATATATATATATATATATAGAGAGAGAGAAATGAAGAGGTGAAATAATCGAAGCCAACCAAAGCAATAAGATACCTAATTTCTTCCAACATTTTTTCAATGCATTTGCTAGTTGTAATTTAGCAAAACAGTGTTCTATAGATTTACTAAGGTGCGAAGCTAAAAAAAAGTAAGTCTCTTTTCTAATTTGACAGCTCTTTATTTTCAACGTCCCACATGACATGCCACAGAATTAAAAGGCATTTTGGTACATTAGATATATCTTTAGTTTAAAACCACAACATTCAAAAGTCTTTCTTACTTTCTTTCTTAAACTCTGGGTCAAGTCAAATTAAGACAAATAAATCGAAACAAAAATACATTTTGAATGTCAACATGTACAGTTCTACAGATTGAAATTTTAAAGTTCTCCTTTCAGGACTTCTCCCAACGAAATAGTTTATTTGGTATTGTTCTCTTCTGTTTGATCGTCATCTCTTCAAAATAAAAGGACTATAGAGAAGAAAAACAGCAGGTGCACTTTTAAGAATTGAACACTACATATTTTACCCTAGAGGGGGCCATAAACATGACATATCATAATTGTTTAAATGTCCCCTGAAGTCCCTTAAAGCCCAGGATCCAAGGATGTAAATCTGAATAGTGAACGGAATCCACGTAACAAAACTGAAATCTGAGTTTCTATTAGAAACTGAGGCTAAACAAGAATAACGAGCCTCTTTTTATTTCTTTTGAGGGGTGCGTATGTTTTGGTAGCCCTTTGTAACCTTCTGTTTACCCCTAAAACCTAAGTCAACCAATCATGCAAAGTTTTGAAGTTTTGTTATTTTAGATGAAGTGAATATATATTTCCCGAGCGATTATCTTCTAAGTTCTAGCATTACAAAAAACAAATACCATTCCCACTAACCAAAATCCAATGGTCAGGTTGCTAAATTGATCTTCCAAAATGTATTTAAGAAGAAAAATTATTGTTTGTCTTAAATCTATTTCCCAGCTTTATGCTTGTTGCAGTTGGTGGAGTCACCATTGGCGAGGGAGAGAGAAAAGAAAAGAGGAGAAAGGAGATCAGGTGTAGATTTTGGGTAAAGACAGTAAATTAAAGTCCCTCTTATTAATTCGTTTTTGTTGTGTTGGAAAGGACATTTTAGAAAAAGCAAAAATGGTTACAAAGCTAAACTGCTACATAATATATTAGTTCGCTAACAGGTATAAAATCTATCTCCAACTAGTAGGTATTATCACTGATATGAATCATTTTTTGCCATTGTATCCCATCTTTAGCTAAGTCTGCATTGATTCCAAGGATTAGTAGACCTTCCGAAACAACTTCCTTCCAATTGATTTTAGGTCTACCCCCTTAACACCTGCACTCACCAAAATCTCACACCTCAAGCCAGTGCATTTGTAGGTCGACACATGACATGACCAAACCATCTCAAGTGACCTCTCATATTATCCTCGAAGTGTGCTACTAATACCTTCTGACAAAGTGGTCATTTTGAATCTTGTATGACGGCACATTCATCTTAGCAACCACATGTCTGCTACACTCATCTTGAGGACATGTTGGGCTTTAGGGGCTCAACATTCACTACCATATAACATTGTGAATCTCAAAGTTGTTCTATAGACCTTATCTTTCACTTTGGCAGGCATCCTTTCATCACATAACACCCTGATACTACATTTCAACCAACCAATTTTAATCCCGAGTAACATCTTCATCTACCATTCCATTCTCTTGAAAAAAAGCCTATATATATTAAATATCTGCATTTTCGTACCACAATCCCATCTAATCTCACCTCAACTTCGCTCTTCTCATACTGATTAAACTTGCAGTGCATGTCTTCCGTCTTCTACTTATCCTAAAACCCTTGCTCTATAAGGTGCTTCCACAGTTTAAGCTTTTTGTTGACATTCTCACTTATTGTCAACAAATAAATACACCATAGGACCTTATCTTGTTTTGTGTTGGTTAGCTCATTCATAATTAGGCTAAACAAGTAGGGCCTCAATGCTAACCCACTATTATGAGAAACTTCTTCTCATCTCCTACTAATGTTTTTACTTTTGAAGCTACTGATGACTCTTTCATACATGTTCTTAATGAAATTTATATATTTAATATGAATTCTTTTCTTTTCCGTCACCCACCAAAGGACTTTCATGGTACTCTATCATATATGCTTTCTCTAGGTCAATGAACAACATGTTAGGTCTTTCTTCCTTTAAATTTCCATCAATCTTCTAAGCCTTCATTGTAGATCTACATGGCATAAATCCAAACAAGTTCTATGCCACTCTTGTCGTGTTTCTAAATTTAGGCTCTATCACTCTTTCCAAAGTTCCATCATATGACTCATGAATTAAGTGGCACAACCTTGCATATCTCATTTTTTTCATATAAATTGGAATCAGAGTACAATTCCTCCACTCATAGGGCATCCTATCACTTGGTATAGCACTGAATATCTTGGTGAGTCATTCTAATCCAACCTCTCTAAGATACTTCTAAACCTTTATAGGTATACTATCTGGACCACAAGTCTTTCCTCATACTTTTCATGTCATTTTTACCTCTGTTGGCCTAATTCTAAGAGTGTAGCTAAAGTTTCTATCGTACACACACATGTGGAGGTCTTAAATGTTATTCTCTTGGTTCGAGTTGAACAATTGATCAAAATAGCCTCTCTATCTCCTCCTCTTGATCTCGTCATCTCCCGTCAAAACTTGTTGTAAATCATCTTTCGTATACTTCAACCGATTTAAACCCTTAACTTAATTCGTCTTTAATACACTTCACCTGTCTTAAATCCTTACCCTTCTAATCTCTCAATCGTGCTAGTTTAAATATTTCTTTCTCCCCTTCTCATGTCCCTAGCTCTTGGTCCAAGTCATCAAGAGCTTCCCATTGGGCTTTTACTAATAGCCTTCTCAGCTTCTCTTTTAGCTCTCTTGTATTCTTCAAAGGCTTTCTTGTCTTCTGCTTTTGGCAATTTCATGTAACACTATCTTTTGGCTTTAATAACTCTTTGTACCTCCCTATTCCACCACTAGGATTCCTGTGATCAAGATCCTAAATCTTTAGACACACCTAACACTTCCCTTGCTACTTTTCTAATCAACCTAACAATTCCTTCCACAGGATGCTATGTCCCCCTCTAAGTCCAAAGCTCCCTCTTCTCATAGTTTTTCTTGAAAGGCTAACTGACAGCGCCCTTTGATGTCCACCACCAGTTTGCAGTTGTTTACAGATCATCTTTCTTCTCATTCCACTCTTACGCTTTACATCTAAGACTATTAACCTATGTTGAGTGGTCATTGTTTCTCATGGAATAATCATATAGTAAAATAGTCCTTAAATGTACTTCTATCTCATCTTCTAGTAAGGATAAAGACCATTTGACTATGATCACCCCCAATCTTATATGTTTTTACATGAGAATTTGTCTCTTTAAAATATGTATATCACTAAACTCATGGTAATATACAGAATACCTTCAACAACACTTAACTCATAGACAATGCTCCAAGCCATTACTTTGATCAGCATTCAGAATGGATCAAGGATTTGAACTTTATGAGTTCTGTAATCTGTATTCTAAGACAGCTATTTCAAGTGTTAGTAACTGAGTTCTAAATTTATTTTGTTACATATTTAGTAGATTTCATAATGAAAATACAAACTCCGGGCCAAAGCTATTGGATTCTACCAAATCCATATATTAAAGCCTGCCTCTGCCACTGTCAGCAAAATATGATGGTTTCAGATGTTTAAGAAACTTATAACAATACATTAAGCAGATGTATTGTAATTATATCCTGACAGATCCACTCACTGCAATTACTGATTCCTACAAAGCATGGAAATATAAGCCAGAGAGATAGTTGATGGTGTTCAAGAAGCTCGAGAAGTATTGGGAAGTTTGAGAAGAACAGTATCGGACAAACAGTAGCTGGACATCTCTTCACAAAACCAGTAGTTCCGCAAAGGGCATATTGTTTTTGCCTCTGTCCTGAATATAAAGGCTATGCGAAAACCTCAAAAGGTGAAACAAGCCACTCAATTCTTGGTATAAAACATTGTAACTCGAGACCTGCTAGCTGGGTGTAAACTGCTTCAACATGGACTCCTAGCCAAAAATAGAGGTACTTGGGAGTAACAAAGCAGAGGAGAAAATATTCTTAGAAATAAATAGGGAAGTACGATTCTAATATTGATCAAAGATTTTCTAGTAATGAATTCTTTTTAATTTTACATTTTCTAATAAAGAATATTTCTCGGGAAGATACCTACAAAACCATCAAAAGATATTTCTCGGGAAGATACCTACAAAACCATCAAAAGACTTTCCTAATGCATCACTAAACGCAAGAATTACACAGAAAATGCAGTAGCTAAACACGAACATCAAAGACCTCAAACAATACAGTGAAGACTTCTTTTGGCATTGAATTCTGAAATAATGAAAGGAAGTCACCTTCTCTCTTACGAGCATGGCCAGGAGCTGCCTCAGCTGAACTAACCTTTCTATCCACCAAGACCTGTGCCAGTGCACACTAACGTCAGTTGAGCAAGAAAGTTGTGGAATAACAAACAATTAGGATATAAAAACGAGCATTTGATGCATATTATCTTCTGCGATATACTCTCTTTCATAGACATAAATTAATTTCACATTACAAAAAGTGATCAATAAAGCTGATAGGTCAGTCACATAGTATGTATAACTCATTTTACATGAGATATCAAAGCATTACACCTCAAATGGGAATAAATTGCTCTGCAGATTAGAAGCCTATGCACATTTTGCTTCTGATCTCAATAAAACCACTCACCATCATTACAAACTATTTATCCTCAAAATATCATATTCATCTCTTCTCAGAATAAAAAATTTACCCTCAAAATATCATATTCATCTTCTCAGAATAAAAAATTTATCCTCAAAACATCATAACAAGGAACAAGCAATGAAGGAATAAAAGAGATAAGAAAGCAAATGCAAACCTCAAGGCCAGCACAGAGTGGCAATTCTGTTTGAACCCCTTGCCCATCATCTGACCGAGCTTTCTGATCCAGGTAAACAGAGTAACCAATACAAGCATATCTAAAATCTGTAAGGTTTTTACCCTCCTTAGAAGCTTGCATCTCAGATTTCTCAACAATATATTGAGGTACTAGTAATCAAAACAAAAAACCAGTCTCAGAAAATAGCTAACTAAGTAGGTATGTTTTAGAAAGCAACAATTAATAAGCAACAAAAATAAAGCATGTGATGCTTGAAGAGATAACATTGAGGGAGATGCTCTCAACTATTAAGTATGTAAAGTCACATGTTCTGATTTCATGTTTTACTACACTATGCTTTTTACTGATAACAGTCGTACCGGGACCAACTAGCACACACCTCAGTTATCCCCCCGAGTACATGTTACATCCACCACCATAGGTATCGATTAACTCTAGCCACCAAGAATTAGGCAAATAAAAAGAAATGATCTAGTGTGTTTGTCTCTACTAGGATTTAAACACTGGTCTCCAATGTTTTCACTCACTTAGTTGACCGCTATAGGAAATACCCTTGGGTGTTGAAATGCATACTTTTGTCAAAGGACTACCCATAAAATAATACATACTTCTTTCAAAGGGTAACCTACAAAAACAAGCAATCAAGACAATGTTAAGAGTTTCTCTTGTCCAAATACAGCAAAAGTAACAAGCATTACAAACAATATAAAGAGAACCTGCAAGATCCAATCGGCAAGTTGAAATTCATAGTCTGACTATAAGGTGTTTGGACAATATTTGGTTGAAGTTTAAAAAGGAGAAGGTTGAAGTTCAAAAAAAAAGTTGCCGTTGAAAGAGTATATGGAAGTCCCTAATCATAAAAGAAAGTATTTGGAAGTCAGATATGTTTGGACATGGATTCCACTAGAGTCAAAAATGAACTTTTGTGAGTTATTATTTCACTTGAAATACTCCTCAGACTCATTTTTCAACTACAAGTTCTTCGTTTCAAGTTGGAGCTGAAATAATGGATCAAATTGTAAATCAAACATTGATTTGCAAATAATATTTCAAATTGAAATTGGAATAACGAAAAATTCCCTCTGTCCTAATTTATGTGATGCACTTACCTTTCAAGTTTCTCCCCAAAAAATGATAACATTTTTATATTTAGAAACATTTTAACTTCAAAGTTCCAATTTTACTTTTAAAAAGATGATTTATAGCCACAAAAACATTTATTGCTTGTTTTATACCATAAGTTTCAGAAGTCTTAATTTGTTTTTTATAACTCCTATGCTAGTCAAAGTGCATCACATAAATTGGGATGAAAGGAGGAGTAATATGCATATTACTCCTCCCTTTGTCCCAATTTATTTGATACACTTTGACTGGACCAAAACTTTGTTACCTTCTCAACAAAAAATATGCATTGCCAAAAGGGATATATCAGAAATTCTCACCACAAATCTCAAATGTACATTCATGAATAATTTCAAATGTTTAGAGAGTCCTAATCTTTAATAAAGAAGTAGCCAACTAAATGAAGTTGAACCACAAATAATTATCAGAAAAAAGCATGATCAAATAACGGAATCTTGTACAGCACGCGAATCATTCAATCAACTACCCTCAAGTCCAAACTGGTGGGAATAATCTATGTGAATCCTCCATTTTCTGTTCCTTGCTATTTGAGCTCATTTAACTCCAATACTCAATATTTCATCTTACAAGACAAATAAGAGATTCCCTAAAACTAGATAGTCCGTAATACTCACACTTATTGCTACACCAACAAAGAAATCTGCTAGACTCCTGGCAAATCATTATGCATGTGCGCGTTCAAGCCCACCATAGAGACTATATTCCCACAGTGAGAAAATATAAGGCAAAGAACACTCATATCTAAGCAGCACATTTTCAGAAAATGAGTTCAAGGATCAAAATTTTGAGCAAACTAAGCTCCTGTTTGGACATAGATTTCAAAGTTGAAACTTGAAAATTTCAGTTTCCGAAGTTGTATGGACATGCATTTTACTTTTAAAAAAATTGAAGTTTTGTGAATGGAAGTCCCAAAAACCCTTGAAGATCTGATCAAATTTCAATGATCAAACAGATATATAAAACGCTAACTAAATCAAACGACTAAATGAAAACCAAAAAATGAATTTATTTTAGAGAGAGCAAGGTAAGAAGGAATACCTTGAGGAATAGAACGGCTAAATCCGAGGCATAGAGGATTCCGCGAATTGGATTTATAAGTAGACGAGTAATATACACATCCTTTGCATGATTTTCCTGGCTTCTTCAATGAGGATGAAGATGATGAACTTCCCTTTTTGCCTTCACCTCCGGCTTCCGCCGGATTATTCACACTTCCACTATTGTTGATACGGCAGTGATCGGCGGAGTTTCTCTCTTTTCCTGTGGCAATTGTGTTCTCCGTTTCCGTCATTCCTTTCTACTCCGTCGCCGATTGATCGTCTCTACTTCGCCGGAAAAGCGATTGGAAAATGTATTCTATTGGAATTGAAACATTCCTCGTAATGGGGCGGGGCGAATATCGGAAATGATTTGCGGGGCGGGAAAAAACAGGTATATATTTAGGAAAAATTAGTTAGATTGATACATTTTAATAAATAATTACTGATTTTAATAATATTTTTAATTTATTATTATTTATAGCAATATCATGTTAAATCTGCAATATGTATTAAAAGTGAATTAAGTATGCAATATATATGTGTTATAACTATTTTATAAAATATATTATGCTTGTTTGGTAAAAAGTTGACACATTGAATTATAAGTGCATTAAAATGTGAGATAAATATATTATCCATCAATAAAATTTATACTATATGTGAATAATAAATTATTTTTTGTAATATGAATTAACAGTGTATTATAAATGTATTAAAAGTGATAGGTGAAAAAATAATAACCTTCACCCGCACAAAATGGTGTGAAGATCGAATATTTTATTATGTTAGGCAAGGATATCCGCGATATATATATATATTCCCCTTTTCTTTTTTTGGTATTACATTTTACGTAACTTTTTTTTTTGAACAAATAGATAGACAGATAATACTTAAACTCTACTTGGCAATTCGCTTCTTCTGTGTATTATTCCACATATATATCTTTTCAATTTTATACAAATTTAAGTGTTTACACACGCCGAACTTCCTAATAAGCTTACATGCATCTTTAACTATTCAACTCTAACCAAACCCAGGTAAATAAGAAGAAATCATCTAATTGTTTTACTCTGGTCTAACCTCCTTATATCATACACAACTCTCAAACTTTTTTTTTATAACCAAAAAATTTATCTGTGACCCACCTTTTAAACCAATCACGGCCAACTAAACTCGATGGATAATAACGCTCAAACTTTTTTTTTATAACCGAAAAATTTATTTGTGACCACCGTTTAGACCAATCACGACCTACTAAACTCGATGGATAATGGATTTTCCCCTCCCTCCACCCTTCTCCGCTTAAATAGTGGACTTCGCTTTGCATGGTGTGATGCTTAATCGTGTGACCTAAGCCACAAATTCTCCACCTATTGCCACTCGAGCTAAGTCTTGGGGGATTACACAACTCTCAAACTTAAACAAACAAAGCAAAGATTATTCAATCATCCCCAAATTAATGTGATCATAAATTCCAAATGACTAACATGTCATTGGAAAGAAAAGGAAACAGAATTTAGCTTAACCTACTTTTCCATTAAAAATTTACAAAGTTGCTTATTCTTGTTTCAGAATCTTACTCACATACTGAAGTTTTACAAGAAATAGGAACTGTAAAAATTATGTTTTTACAGCACTATGACCGAAAACAGGATAATAAGTATCCAGCTCAAGTAGTTCTAAAATCTCTTGTGTAGCCCATAGATACGACGAATGGCCCTCGATGAATTCAGTTACATCAACCTGTAAATGGAGTACCAAAGAAATTGAACTTCAACTAAATGCAGACAACTGCAATACAGAGAGAAAAAACGGGAACATCAAACTTACATTCTCAACACCAGGAATCTCAACTGGTTGAATTCCAGCCAGGCCTTGAGTAAGGAGACTGTTAAAAAGAAGTTACAGAAGTCACAAGAAAGAGAAGCAGAAATCGGCAAATCAAATCGGCAAATCAAACGTGAAAGCAGATAGTGAGGAAATCCTTGAAACCGTCAAACATATTGCAGCAGCAGTAGTTGATATTTTCAACATCAGTACTATGCTTGTGAATAATGCATACCTGGCACGAAAGGCAACTCCAAGCATCCAATCGTTTGTAGAATAAGCATTCACAAATCTACCAGCTACCACCTGCAAAACAAGAACAACGAACTTCAGATAGTAATGACGTTGAATCCTACACTTCTAAATATGAAGAAAAGGGAGGGGATAATAGGGGGGTGGGGGATGGGGGAGGACCAAAAATTAACGACTATAATTAAAAGTAGTTAAAATCAAGAAAAATATGACAATGAGAACCTTTCTAGCTGCCTCCCAGTCCATATCTTTAATTGCAATAGGTGCCCCAAGAAGAACGACCCTTTCCACAAGTCCAGCTACCAAAATTCAAGTACTTCAGGATCTCAGGAAGTAAAGCAATCAACTACGCCTCAAAACAAATAATTGTGGTCCACATGAAGCAAATGATAAATCTAAAAAGTTAAACAATATATAGACACTTACAATTATTTTCACTCTCAGCCAAAACCTGTAGACATTTAAAAATAACTCTTGCCCCTAGTGAAAATCCTACAAGTGTTACAGGCCTGAAACAATCATGGACAATCAATATCGGAATTGGCTAACAAGTAAGCCCAGACTTCCAGGACAATCAAAATGCAGCTATTCCAAATTACATTTAGGCTTGTATACCTGTGTCCCTGTAATCCATTCTTTAACACTTCTGCTAGGAGCACTCCTGCTTTATCAGATCTGCAAATTCACATCAGCAACCATCATCAGAGTTTCTTTTTCCAATCTAAGAAGTAAGATGCTCTGCTTCGACACAAAATGGTATGACACAAGTGCTCAATAATTCAAGCAGTAGGAGGCTGGAGCATAATCAGCACCACTGGAAAAGGAAAGGATGAGATTTCAAAGACCAGAAATGCTAGGGACACAGAACTTCTATCGTGATACGGGTAAATCATTTGAGTAGTTCCTTTTGATTTTCCCATTCTCGTAAACAAATACCACCTTCTCTTAAAAGAGTTTAACCTTTAGATTGCAGAGGAAGGGCAAGGAAGATATCTCCACAACCTCCTCCTTCCGGATCCCCATCCCACACCAGAAAAGAATGTGTAAAAGAAAAGATAAGCAGACAAACAAAAACCTGTCCACAGCAATTGACCAGGTGCTGTCTATGAAATCAGTAATAGTAAGTAAAGCTGCTGGCCAAGCCAAAGCTGTTAAAAGAGTGTGTAGTACAGTCATCATAGCACCTTGCTTCATCAACTCCATTGCAATTCCTGTTATTTAGGAAATCATGCTTGTTAACATTATACACTTGAAATACAATTGTAGCTGGTCAATGTATTACATCGACTGAAAGCAAAGTACAAAATGTTTACGTGAAGTCAGCCAATCCTGAATTGCAGTGCTGACAGCAATAAGATTCTTCGATTCCCACTGCAATATATACCTGAGAAAATTGTGAAATGTCACACTATAATCCTTGTGCTAAAGATATGGAAAACGGTTGGGTTGTTTAGGTACACAAGTCGGAAATTTAAATAAAGCTCATCACTGCCTCGGCAGTATCACCAAAATGAAAATAAACTGAGAAAAAGAAAGAACAATGTTTTACCTTTCAGAGTTATCATGTTGTCCTTCCCAAGGTCTTATAAAGTCTTCCTCCTCAAAAACAAGTCCCGAGATCAAGATCTGAACTGCCAGCCGCTGAGAGAATATCCAAAGTGAGAGAACAAATACCAAAGAGAACTAATGGTCCATGAGTAAAACTATAACTCATCGAAACTATGAGAATAAAGAAGAGGGGATAAAAACAAACAAGCAGAGTAGCAGATTGCAATTCTACCCAGTGAAACAATACATGCTAAGAAGAAATATCAAGTATCAAAAAAAGAGCTAATGATTTACCCCCTGGTTGTGGTTTTCCCCAATAGCCTTGAACTCAAATTCATCAACATCTCCAGTTCTCCTGGCCATTTTAGTTCCTGTAAGTCCGGCTCCAGCAGCTGGGTAAGCAGAAGTATCAGTAACAACATCAAATAACTGAAGAATTACTTTAAGATGTTCACAGTCCAAAACTAATCTTAACTATATGAGTTGCCTGACATTATCTGTCTCCATAATCATCCCATAGAAAAGATTCAACCAAGGAATGTTAAAAGATTATACACACAGAGACAATCATATAAACGTTTACCTCCAAATGACGCTGCGACTGCAACAGATCCTGCAACACTCCCAGCAGCAGAAGCAACAGCAGCAAACCCACTTGCTCCAATCACAGGAATAAGAGTGCCCAAGGTAGGTGCTAAAGCACCAAAGCCTGCAGCTATTGCTGGAGCAGCCAAACCTGATTGATAATAAAAGAAAGGTTAGAAAGTCCTACAATTTGTTCTCTAATACGGTTGTTCATTGAACATAGTAAAAGCTCTTTAAGAATAAAATAAAGACAAAGGTCAGAGAAATCTATTCCCTTGGGGGCCTGTTAAGGTTGTATCTGCCTGCTAAAAGTTGAGAAAATTTTAGATGTCCTACCACCAGTAATTGCCATTAAAGTTCCACCAGTCAATGCAGCTGCACCTATAATACCTCCCCGTTTCCACTTAGCCCATGATCCATCAGGAGATTGGCTTTCCTCCTTCGATTCTTCCTCTTTCAGCAAAGCCATTGCTGAACAAGCAACCATGGTCTCAATGGCTTCCTGCAGCACATAAATTCTTTCAAAATGGGAAGTTTATGGAAGTTCATGCCTCAAGTAATCAGCCACTTGGGACAGCTGTAAATTATGTGCCATTTCAACATGTTCTCTTCATATGAAACAGATGTTATCCTAACTTAAATGAAAAGAACTGCTTGTCAAAATCAGAATAAAGTATATTTACACTTGTGCATCTATATTCTATTCACAAGATTTGTTGACATCAACGTCTTTCCAAAAGAAAATAAAAAATCCAAATTCTCTTCCTAATATAAAAGGAAAGCAAACACACATATGTATATTTTTTTGAAACTGGTAAAGATTAGGAAAGAAGAACATATAAATATTTACTCTATAGAGTTATAGCAAGGTGAACTTACAAATGCGGGATAAACAAAAGTTTATTTATATTAACTTGTAATTTAAGATTTTTGAACATGCACTCTATAAAGAATTCTATGACTGTAGTAGCCCGCTAAAAGCGTGCAGCTCCCTACTATGCAGATTCTTCTTGTACCGCGGCTAGAGACAGACTCTTATTGCTTCCATAAAAAGGCTGTCTGTAGTAGCCTGCTCAACTGACCCCATCACTATTTTGGAAAAAATATTATAGCCATATCAGGGTATTTAAAGATCTTCAAGTATTCCATGGCATAACGAAATAAGGACGTGCAAATTATCAGAAGTATTATTCCAGACCAAATCAAAAGTGTATGTGTCGCTCGATTACCTGCAATATTGGCAATAATTCTGGTAACAAATTCCACATTGAAAGTCAGGTGTCAGTTACCATATCTGGATTAGGTTTTAATAATACGCACTTTAGGTATGTTGTAATTATTGTATTTACCGACTTAACCATAATTTCTAATACATGTATTAGAGCACACAAAGATGCAAAAACATGCCTTTTATCATAATAACTTGATCTGTTATCCATCTCTTACTTGTTATATCTAATTTCTTATAATAATGTTTTCAATATTGATTTTTAAAATATAAAAAAGTACTTAGCAAAAATTGTTCAGAAAAGGAATGCAATATTTATTCATTCTATTATCTCATAATTTAGCACTAACATATTAACTTTCCTCTTAAAATTTTTCTTTATGATATGATCAAAAATAAATAAGTAAGAAGCATAATTCTATGATGATTTTTAATTTATGGTTCACTAATTATTTTAAATCACATATGATAACCAACAAGATGCTAGATACAGAACTGATGTAATATGGATCTTCAGAGTTTTGGAAAAAATCTTTATCCAATTTGAAATGAAAAGCATTTAAATAATATACCATAAGTCCAGATTTTAATACGATCAAAAACATATAGACAATATTCCATATATCTAGATTTTAAAACGATAAGAAACATATAGACAATAAACCATATATCTAGCTTTCAATACTTTGAAAGGAACATTCGTAACATTCAAATAATTACATGACTATTATACACGCATTACAAGTCTTTAGTTATGATCCAGTAATAATTTGTATACAAACCAAAATGTCATTAGAGCTTAGATTTACATCTCTCACTCTAAGATTTTTCTTCCATCTAGCTGATATAAACTTGGCAGAATATCTTGGATCATATCTTAAAAAATCTGTCCTTTTGAGGAGGGAAATGAGTAGGATAAAATCTTATCCATTCACAACGGCAAACAAGCTAAAAGCAGGATAAATTTCTCAAGCTCATATTACTGGTTAGTGTTCTCCACTTTTGGGCAGCTAATTGAATGTTCTACACAGTTTTTCCTCAAGAGAGCAGGCATTCAAATAACTTCATGGTTGCAGACTGACATACAAAAGGTCTACAAAAATTCTTCCTACTGTAAAATTAGCATGTTCATAAATTCTGAAAGGATTAGCAATTAAAACATCAGTCACTTTAACAGAAATACCAGAGAAAGAATCATAGCACATAATGGAAATTGATGCATCATTTAAATGAATGTACCACTTTGATCCATCTGACATTAAGCCATGTCGCTAGCAACCGTAAAGCCACACGATGTCGAGCATCATAACCCTTCCTTCTTCGAGTAGTTTTCTGACCGTCTTCAGGTACTTGTGCGAGACAAGCTGAAAGAAGCTCATAGAGAATGGTCACCTTCCTAGTGTACCCAAGCATTGATACCTCTTCCACAGGTTTTTCATCAGATCCACTAACAGACTTCAAATGAGCCCCCACAATGCTAGATGGTTTTTGGCTTTTCTCTGGGTAATTTTCAACCTTCATATTTTCCGTATCAGACTTGGACTTCACATCAGCAATTAATAGCTTCTCCTCACATTCCTGCTTATATTCACGCCTCTTTTCCTCCTTAGACTCGTTATCAGAAGTTCTCTCCATGCTTGATGCCATAGCATCTACGCCATTTGCCAAAGCAAGTTCCATGTCTGCTGCTTCTGAAGAACCATCATCACTTTCTTCAGAAAGTAACCTTAGAAACTGATGTAATATCAGTAATCATGCCGTCAGGCAAGTAATGACAAAGATATTTACTTAAGACTGCCTAATGATATCGACTAATGTATTAAAAATCAACGGAGAAACCTTTCCATTTTAATAAAAGCATTTAGCAGCAGAGGCAACAGATCTCTCCTCCCGAAGTACGGTAGATCTTAATTTAATGCCATTTTCTGATAAACTCAGGAACTAGTCATGGACATAAACTGATAAACATAACTATCTTACTATTCTACAACTTTAAAGAGACAAGAAAACTAACCGCTCCAACATGATGCTTTGGTGGTGTAGAGGCAGCAGTTTCCTCTAGTCCAGACCATGCCTTGTCATCAATCTCTAAAAATCTACTCACAACAAATCCAAAACGGAACCCAAATTAACAATCTACAAATTGAGCAATAGCAATAGCAATAGCATTAGTTGTTGAATGCTAGTTGAATTGGATCAAATGTGTCATGTTCAAAGTATGCCAAGTCATACACCTTTTGCTTTTCCATTAGTTAGTAAGTAGTAAATACTCCATTAGTTAGTAAGTAGTAAATACTCCTTCAACTCCTTCAACTAGTAACATAATACATAAGTCAAACTAACCTCTAAACTCTTTCTCCAGTCAAAAAACCGTAATATAATATCAAAAAAAACCTGCAATAACGGCTAAATAGACAGGAATTTGCACCCAAGGGTTGTAGCCTAATTGCCAATGAAGTGGGTTGAGAACCATGAGGCTCACGATCAAATCCGACCAGATTAAAAAAAAAAAAAACTAGGTGATTTCTTCCCATTTGCAATAGCCTTGGGAGGACAGAGTTGTTGCGGAAGCCGAATATATAGAGAGTGATGGAATCACAACTGCTATATCTGAAGGTAGCTAATAAATAGTAAATGAGACAACAATAAAAGGAACACCAGAAATTAACGAGGTTCGGCAAACTTTTGTTTTCTTTTGCCTATTCCTCGGACACAACCAACCAATATTTATTTCACTCCAAAAGAGTACAAGTGAAATACTACAAGAGAGAAAGAAGAACAAATGCCTTAGGAGATGAGAAGGCAAGTGAGAGGTGTGTTACAAATGAATTAGGAGCTACCTATTTATAGGAGTGAATTCTTCCTATTGATGTCATCCATGACATCACAATATGTCAAAATGTCAAGATTTACCTTGTGAAACCAATTTATTGTTCACCTAAATTTCACCTACAAAAGGTGCTATCTTGACTTTTCTACCAATGAAGAATTATCCTCCTAACTACCATATCTTCTCATTAATCCATTTTTGAATCTTGTCAAATTTAACAAATCTCCACCTTGGCAAGATTCTCCATTTTCAACTTTCTCTCAACAACAATTTTGATTGTGTCTTCAACCATAATCTTCAATGTTCAACAATGTTGATCAAGTTCAAACAATGTTGAAACTTGACCGCAGTCACCACTTTTGTCAACATATCGGCAGGATTATCCGTAGTATGAATTTTCTGCATTATGACTCCACCATCTTCTATGATGTCTCGTATGAAATGATATCGGACGTCAATGTGCTTCGTTCTTGCATGATAAACTTGGTTCTTTGCTAATTGAATAGCACTCTGACTATCACAAAATATTGTGATTCCTTCTTGTCCAATACCAAGCTCTCTAAGCAATCCTTGAAGCCAAATTGCTTCCTTCGCAGCCTCTGTAATTGCCATGTACTCTGCCTCAGTGGTAGACAAAGCAACTGTTGACTGCAAAGTAGACTTCCAACTAACTGGTGCATTTGCAATAGTGAAAACATAACCAGTAGTTGATCTTCGTTTGTCCAAATCACCTGCATAATCTGAGTCACAATATCCAACAAGATATTGACTATCTTTCTGCTCGAAAACCAAACCAACATCTACAGTATTATGAATATACCGTAGAATCCATTTTACAGCCTGCCAATGATCCTTTCCAGGATTGTGCATGTACCTGCTTACAACTCCAACAGCGTGTGAAATATCTGGCCTTGTGCAAATCATTGCATACATCAAGCTACCAATAGCATTTGCGTATGGTACTCTTGAGTCTTGACATATATTATCGTTCAGCTTCATTCTTAGGTGACATAGCATCACTAAGCTTAAAATGATGAGCAAGCGGAGTGCTAACCGACTTCGTTTTTTCATTCATACCGAACAGGTTTAGTACTCTCTTCAAATATTCTTTCTGAGATAAATAGAGTTTCTTTGAATGTCTATCTCTTTTTATCTCCATGCCAAGAATCTTCTTTGTCTCACCCAAATCCTTCATCTCAAACTCCTTTCTTAGTTGAATCTTTAGCTTTTCAATTTCCTCTTGACTTTTAGAAGCTATCAACATATCATCAACATATAGGAGAAGATATATAAAGGAATTATCTTCAAGCTTGCGCAAATACACACAATGAACGTATTTGCTTCTTATGTACCTTTGCTGCAACATAAACTTGTCAAATCGTTTGTACCATTGTCTAGAAGATTGTTTCAATCCATACAACGATTTTTCAAGTTTGCACACCATATTTTCTTTTCCATCAACTTTGAATCCTTCTGGCTGAGTCATATAGATTTCCTCTTCCAAGTCTCCATGTAAAAAAGCAGTTTTTACATCCAACTGAACTAGTTCCAAATTCAACTGTGCTACCAAAGCCAACAAAACTCTAATGGAGGAGTGTTTCACAACTGGAGAAAATACCTCATTATAATCAATTCCCTCTTTTTGAGCATATCCTTTGGCCACCAATCTTGCTTTGTAGCGAACATCTTCTTGGTTAGGAAATCCCTCTTTCTTTGCAAATACCCATTTGCACCCAATTGCTTTCTTGCCCTCTGGGAGATTGGCCAATCTCCATGTATGATTCTGATGAAGGGATTGCATTTCTTCATCCATGGAATTCCTCCACTTATCTTCTTGTGAACTTTGGACTGCGTCTTTATAAGTGGTAGGAATGTCATCGGCTACAATTGAGTTAGCACAAGCCACCATATCTGTGAGTCGAGCAGGTTGTCTTATTGTCCTTTTTGGCTTGCTCGTTGCTATTGATTCAAGTTGTGGTTGAGGTTCTTGAGATGGAACCTCCTCTTCGACTGACTCTCCTTCAAGAGGAAAATCTTTTGTTGTTTCCTCGTTTGATCCTTGTGTTGGAAAAATTATCTTTCCCTCAAACTCCACCTGCTTTGAAGCACCATCAATTTGTTTGGCTTCTTCAAGTGTTACCTTATTTGTCAAGGCAGATTCATCAAAGGTAACATCCCTGCTAAAAGTAACTTTTCTTGTCTCTGGACACCATAAACGGTATCCTTTGACTCCAGAAGTAATTCCCATAAATAAAGCTTTCTTTGCTCTTGGGTCCAATTTTGACTCTCTTACATGATAATATGCAATTGAGCCAAATACATGTAAAGAACCATAATCTTCAGCAGGTTTTCCATACCATTTTTCAAATGGTGTCTTCCCACCAATAGCAGCAGATGGTAGACGATTAATGAGGTGGCACGCATATGTTATTGCCTCAGCCCAAAATTCTTTGCCCAAGCCAGCATTGGACAACATACACCGAACTTTCTCCAGCAAAGTTCAGTTCATGCGTTCTGCCACTCCATTCTGTTGTGGTGTATTTCTGACGGTGAAATGTCTGACGATGCCATTTTCCTCACAAATTTTTTGAAAAAGATCATTTTTGTATTCGCCACCATTGTCTGTGCGAAGACACTTGATCTTTCTGCCACTTTGAGTTTATATCATCGCCTTCCATTTGAGAAAAATTCCCAAAACTTCATCTTTTGTTTTCATCGTATACACCCACAATCTTCGAGAAAAGTCATCAACAAAGGTTACAAAATAGTGTTTCCCACCTAATGAAGGTGTTTTGGAAGCACCCCAAACATCCGAATGAACATAATCCAAAATACCTTTAGTATTATGGATAGCTGTTCCAAATTTAACCCTTGTTTGCTTTCCCTTGATACAATGCTCACAAAACTCCAAGTTGCAAGTTTTTACTCCTTTTAGCAATCCTTGATCTGATAAAGTTTTCAAGGATTTCCCTCCAGCATGTCCCAAGCGCATATGCCACAGCTTGGTCATTTCTGCCTCCTTCTCGTCATTGGATGTTGTTGCCGCTGTCCCAATAACTGTACTACCTTGATAGTGGTACATGTTATTATTTCTTCGAATTGCCTTCATTACCACCAGTGCACCAGAGCATATTCTCATCACGCCATTATCTGCAATGACTTTGAACCCCTTTGATTTTAGGGCTCCAACAGAAATGAGATTTTTCTTCAAATCTGGTACATATCGAACATCTGTTAATGTTCTACTTAATCCATCATGGTTCCTTAATCGGATTGAACCAACACCATATGCGTAAGAGGATTATTGTTTGCAGTGTGAATAACTCCACATTCTCCTTCTTGTAAATCAATAAACCAGTCCCGATTGGGACACATATGATAACTACAAGCTGAGTCCATCAACCATACATCAGATGATTTGGATGGATCTGTTGTAACTAGTGAGTAATCGGAGTCATCACAATCAGCCACATTTGAATCCATGACAGCCTTCCCATTATTTGGTTTGGCTTTGCTATTCAACTTTGGGCAATCTTTCTTCCAATGCCCTTTTTCTCGGCAAAAGGCACATTCATCTTTGCTGAATCTCGATCTTGACTTGGATCTCCCTTTCTTCGTTCTCATATGATTTTGAGAACGACCTCTCGCAACCAGTGCTTCTGCTTCTCCACCTTTTTGTTTTTCTCTCTTTCTTTGTTCATAACTGTATAAGGCAGAACAAACTTCTTTGAGAGATACTTCATCATTCCCATGCAGTAGAGTCGTTTCAAGATGCTCGAACTCATCGGGAAGTGAACTTAACAACATTAAGGCCATATCTCCATCCGTAAAAGTCACGTCCATATTCCGCAAATCTGTCGCCAACTTATTAAAGCTGGTGATATGA
Organism: Solanum sitiens; assembly: GCA_016801875.1. Classification (NCBI taxonomy): domain Eukaryota; kingdom Viridiplantae; phylum Streptophyta; class Magnoliopsida; order Solanales; family Solanaceae; genus Solanum; species Solanum sitiens. The sequence goes on along the minus strand of JABWTJ010000087.1, from coordinate 2,164,142 downwards.
TCATTCATTGTGCTACCAGGAATATAAGTGAAGCGTAACAGTCTTCTTTTCATGTAAAGTTTATTTTGACTGTTTTTCTTCAAGAATTTCTCCTCCAATGAATTCCATAATTTATTTGCAGATGTTTCCTTCGTGTATGGATACTTTTGTTCTCTTGCAAGGTAAGATCGAATGGTACCGCAAGCAACACGGTTGATAATCTTCCAATCTTCTTCTCCTACACCGTCTGGTTTCTTTTCTTCAATGGCAATATCTAGCCCTTGTTGAAAAAGAACATCAAGGACCTCGCCTTGCCACATTCCGAAATGTCCTGACCCGTCAAAAATTTCAACTGCAAATTTCGCATTTGACACAATTCTTGTCATAAGCGAAGATGCCAATGATGACGTATTATTGACACTTGATGTGGACTCATCATTTTTCTTGTCTCCCATTTTACTACAAATACTATTTACTAGCTAACAATGCAAAGACCAAAGTAAATCTTTTTCTGATGTGGAAGTTCAGACTATGCTGCAACCACAGAGCATACTCAGATAATACCTTGGCTCTGATACCAATTGTTGCGGAAGCCGAATATATAGAGAGTGATGGAATCACAACTGCTATATCTGAAGGTAGCTAATAAATAGTAAATGAGACAACAATAAAAGGAACACCAGAAATTAACGAGGTTCGGCAAACTTTTGTTTTCTTTTGCCTAGTCCTCGGACACAACCAACCAATATTTATTTCACTCCAAAAGAGTACAAGTGAAATACTACAAGAGAGAAAGAAGAACAAATGCCTTAGGAGATGAGAAGGCAAGTGAGAGGTGTGTTACAAATGAATTAGGAGCTACCTATTTATAGGAGTGAATTCTTCCTATTGATGTCATCCATGACATCACAATATGTCAAAATGTCAAGATTTACCTTGTGAAACCAATTTATTGTTCACCTAAATTTCACCTACAAAAGGTGCTATCTTGACTTTTCTACCAATGAAGAATTATCCTCCTAACTACCATATCTTCTCATTAATCCATTTTTGAATCTTGTCAAATTTAACAAATCTCCACCTTGGCAAGATTCTCCATTTTCAACTTTCTCTCAACAACAATTTTGATTGTGTCTTCAACCATAATCTTCAATGTTCAACAATGTTGATCAAGTTCAAACAATGTTGAAACTTGACCGCAGTCACCACTTTTGTCAACATATCGGCAGGATTATCCGTAGTATGAATTTTCTGCATTATGACTCCACCATCTTCTATGATGTCTCGTATGAAATGATATCGGACGTCAATGTGCTTCGTCCTTGCATGATAAACTTGGTTCTTTGCTAATTGAATAGCACTCTGACTATCACAAAATATTGTGATTCCTTCTTGTCCAATACCAAGTTCTCTAAGCAATCCTTGAAGCCAAATTGCTTCCTTCGCAGCCTCTGTAATTGCCATGTACTCTGCCTCAGTGGTAGACAAAGCAACTGTTGACTGCAAAGTAGACTTCCAACTAACTGGTGCATTTGCAATAGTGAAAACATAACCAGTAGTTGATCTTCGTTTGTCCAAATCACCTGCATAATCTGAGTCACAATATCCAACAAGATATTGACTATCTTTCTGCTCGAAAACCAAACCAACATCTACAGTATTATGAATATACCGTAGAATCCGATCCTTTCCAGGATTGTGCATGTACCTGCTTACAACTCCAACAGCGTGTGAAATATCTGGCCTTGTGCAAATCATTGCATACATCAAGCTACCAATAGCATTTGCGTATGGTACTCTTGACATATATTCTCGTTCAGCTTCATTCTTAGGTGACATAGCATCACTAAGCTTAAAATGAGGAGCAAGCGGAGTGCTAACCGACTTTGTTTTTTCATTCATACCGAATCGGTTTAGTACTCTCTTCAAATATTCTTTCTGAGATAAATAGAGTTTCTTTAAATGTCTATCTCTCTTTATCTCCATGCCAAGAATCTTCTTTGCCTCACCCAAATCCTTCATCTCAAACTCCTTTCTTAGTTGAATCTTTAGCTTTTCAATTTCCTCTTGACTTTTAGAAGCTATCAACATATCATCAACATATAGGAGAAGATATATAAAGGAATTATCTTCAAGCTTGCGCAAATACACACAATGATCGTATTTGCTTCTTATGTACCTTTGCTGCAACATAAACTTGTCAAATCGTTTGTACCATTGTCTAGAAGATTGTTTCAATCCATACAACGATTTTTCAAGTTTGCACACCATATTTTCTTTTCCATCAACTTTGAATCCTTCTGGCTGAGTCATATAGATTTCCTCTTCCAAGTCTCCATGTAAAAAAGCTGTTTTTACATCCAACCGAACTAGTTCCAAAATTCAACTGTGCTACCAAAGCCAACAAAACTCTAATGGAGGAGTGTTTCACAACTGGAGAAAATACCTCATTATAATCAATTCCCTCCTTTTGAGCATATCCTTTGGCCACCAATCTTGCTTTGTAGCGAACATTTTCTTGGTTAGGAAATCCCTCTTTCTTTGCAAATACCCATTTGCACCCAATTGCTTTCTTGCCCTCTGGGAGATTGGCCAATCTCCATGTATGATTCTGATGAAGGGATTGCATTTCTTCATCCATGGCATTCCTCCACTTATCTTCTTGTGAACTTTGGACTGCGTCTTTATAAGTGGTAGGAATGTCATCGGCTGCAATTGAGTTAGCACAAGCCACCATATCTGTGAGTCGAGCAGGTTGTCTTATTGTCCTTTTTGGCTTGCTCGTTGCTATTGATTCAAGTTGTGGTTGAGGTTCTTGAGATGGAACCTCCTCTTCGACTGGCTCTCCTTCAAGAGGAAAATCTTTTGTTGTTTCCTCGTTTGATCCCTGTGTTGGGAAAATTATCTTTCCCTCAAACTCCACCTGCTTTGAAGCACCATCAATTTGTTTGGCTTCTTCAAGTGTTACCTTATTTGTCAAGGCAGATTCATCAAAGGTAACATCCCTGCTGAAAATAACTTTTCTTGTCTCTGGACACCATAAACGGTATCCTTTGACTCCAGAAGTAATTCCCATAAATAAAGCTTTCTTTGCTCTTGGGTCCAATTTTGACTCTCTTACATGATAATATGCAATTGAGCCAAATACATATAAAGTACCATAATCTTCAGCAGGTTTTCCATACCATTTTTCAAATGGTGTCTTCCCACCAATAGCAGCAGATGGTAGACGATTAATGAGATGGCACGCATATGTTATTGCCTCAGCCCAAAATTCTTTGCCCAAGCCAGCATTGGACAACATACACCGAACTTTCTCCAGCAAAGTTCGGTTCATGCGTTCTGCCACTCCATTCTGTTGTGGTGTATTTCTGACGGTGAAATGTCTGACGATGCCATTTTCCTCACAAATTTTCTGAAAAAGATCATTTTTGTATTCGCCACCATTGTCTGTGCGAAGACATTTGATCTTTCTGCCACTTTGAGTTTCTATCATCGCCTTCCATTTGAGAAAAATTCCCAAAACTTCATCTTTTGTTTTCATCGTATACACCCACAATCTTCGAGAAAAGTCATCAACAAAGGTTACAAAATAGTGTTTCCCACCTAATGAAGGTGTTTTGGAAGCACCCCAAACATCCGAATGAACATAATCCAAAATACCTTTAGTATTATGGATAGCTGTTCCAAATTTAACCCTTGTTTGCTTTCCCTTGATACAATGCTCACAAAACTCCAAGTTGCAAGTTTTTACTCCTTTTAGCAATCCTTGATCCGATAAAGTTTTCAAGGATTTCCCTCCAGCATGTCCCAAGCGCATATGCCACAGCTTGGTCATTTCTGCCTCCTTCTCGTCATTGGATGTTGTTGCCGCTGTCCCAATAACTGTACTACCTTGATAGTGGTACATGTTATTATTTCTTCGAATTGCCTTCATTACCACCAGTGCACCAGAGCATATTCTCATCACGCCATTATCTGCAATGACTTTGAACCCCTTTGATTCTAGGGCTCCTACAGAAATGAGATTTTTCTTCAAATCTGGTACATATCGAACATCTGTTAATGTTCTACTTAATCCATCATGGTTCCTTAATCGGATTGAACCAACACCATATGCGGTAAGAGGATTATTGTTTGCAGTGTGAATAACTCCACATTCTCCTTCTTGTAAATCAATAAACCAGTCCCGATTGGGACACATATGATAACTACAAGCTGAGTCCATCAACCATACATCAGATGATTTGGATGGATCTGTTGTAACTAGTGAGTAATCGGAGTCATCACAATCAGCCACATTTGAATCCATGACAGCCTTCCCATTATTTGGTTTGGCTTTGCTATTCAACTTTGGGCAGTCTTTCTTCCAATGCCCTTTTTCTCGGCAAAAGGCACATTCATCTTTGCTGAGTCTCGATCTTGACTTGGATCTCCCTTTCTTCGTTCTCATATGATTTTGAGAACGACCTCTCGCAACCAGTGCTTCTGCTTCTCCGCCTTTTTGTTTTTCTCTCTTTCTTTGTTCATAACTGTATAAGGCAGAACAAACTTCTTTGAGAGATACTTCATCATTCCCATGCAGTAGAGTCGTTTCAAGATGCTCGAACTCATCGGGAAGTGAACTTAACAACATTAAGGCCATATCTCCATCCGTAAAAGTCACGTCCATATTCCGCAAATCTGTCGCCAACTTATTAAAGCTGGTGATATGATCATTCATTGTGCTACCAGGAATATAAGTGAAGCGTAACAGTCTTCTTTTCATGTAAAGTTTATTTTGACTGTTTTTCTTCAAGAATTTCTCCTCCAATGAATTCCATAATTTATTTGCAGATGTTTCCTTCGTGTATGGATACTTTTGTTCTCTTGCAAGGTAAGATCGAATGGTACCGCAAGCAACACGGTTGATAATCTTCCAATCTTCTTCTCCTACACCGTCTGGTTTCTTTTCTTCAATGGCAATATCTAGTCCTTGTTGAAAAAGAACATCAAGGACCTCGCCTTGCCACATTCCGAAATGTCCTGACCCGTCAAAAATTTCAACTGCAAATTTCACATTTGACACAATTCTTGTCATAAGCGAAGATGCCAATGATGACGTACTATTGACACTTGATGTGGACTCATCATTTTTCTTGTCTCCCATTTTACTACAAATACTATTTACTAGCTAACAATGCAAAGACCAAAGTAAATCTTTTTCTGATGTGGAAGTTCAGACTATGCTGCAACCACAGAGCATACTCAGATAATACCTTGGCTCTGATACCAATTGTTGCGGAAGCCGAATATATAGAGAGTGATGGAATCACAACTGCTATATCTGAAGGTAGCTAATAAATAGTAAATAAGACAACAATAAAAGGAACACCAAAATTAACGAGGTTCGGCAAACTTTTTGTTTTCTTTTGCCTATTCCTCGGACACAACCAACCAATATTTATTTCACTCCAAAAGAGTACAAGTGAAATACTACAAGAGAGAAAGAAGAACAAATGCCTTAGGAGATGAGAAGGCAAGTGAGAGGTGTGTTACAAATGAATTAGGAGCTACCTATTTATAGGAGTGAATTCTTCCTATTGATGTCATCCATGACATCACAATATGTCAAAATGTCAAGATTACCTTGTGAAACCAATTTATTGTTCACCTAAATTTCACCTACAAAAGGTGCTATCTTGACTTTTCTACTAATGAAGAATTATCCTCCTAACTACCATATCTTCTCATTAATCCATTTTTGAATCTTGTCAAATTTAACAAATCTCCACCTTGGCAAGATTCTCCATTTTCAACTTTCTCTCAACAACAATTTTGATTGTGTCTTCAACCATAATCTTCAATGTTCAACAATGTTGATCAAGTTCAAACAATGTTGAAACTTGACCGCAGTCACCACTTTTGTCAACATATCGGCAGGATTATCCGTAGTATGAATTTTCTGCATTATGACTCCACCATCTTCTATGATGTCTCGTATGAAATGATATCGGACGTCAATGTGCTTCGTCCTTGCATGATAAACTTGGTTCTTTGCTAATTGAATAGCACTCTGACTATCACAAAATATTGTGATTCCTTCTTGTCCAATACCAAGCTCTCTAAGCAATCCTTGAAGCCAAATTGCTTCCTTCGCAGCCTCTGTAATTGCCATGTACTCTGCCTCAGTGGTAGACAAAGCAACTGTTGACTGCAAAGTAGACTTCCAACTAACTGGTGCATTTGCAATAGTGAAAACATAACCAGTAGTTGATCTTCGTTTGTCCAAATCACCTGCATAATCTGAGTCACAATATCCAACAAGATATTGACTATCTTTCTGCTCGAAAACCAAACCAACATCTACAGTATTATGAATATACCGTAGAATCCATTTTACAGCCTGCCAATGATCCTTTCCAGGATTGTGCATGTACCTGCTTACAACTCCAACAGCGTGTGAAATATCTGGCCTTGTGCAAATCATTGCATACATCAAGCTACCAATAGCATTTGCGTATGGTACTCTTGACATATATTATCGTTCAGCTTCATTCTTAGGTGACATAGCATCACTAAGCTTAAAATGAGGAGCAAGCGGAGTGCTAACCGACTTCGTTTTTTCATTCATACCGAATCGGTTTAGTACTCTCTTCAAATATTCTTTCTGAGATAAATAGAGTTTCTTTGAATGTCTATCTCTTTTTATCTCCATGCCAAGAATCTTCTTTGCCTCACCCAAATCCTTCATCTCAAACTCCTTTCTTAGTTGAATCTTTAGCTTTTCAATTTCCTCTTGACTTTTAGAAGCTATCAACATATCATCAACATATAGGAGAAGATATATAAAGGAATTATCTTCAAGCTTGCGCAAATACACACAATGAACGTATTTGCTTCTTATGTACCTTTGCTGCAACATAAACTTGTCAAATCGTTTGTACCATTGTCTAGAAGATTGTTTCAATCCATACAACGATTTTTCAAGTTTGCACACCATATTTTCTTTTCCATCAACTTTGAATCCTTCTGGCTGAGTCATATAGATTTCCTCTTCCAAGTCTCCATGTAAAAAAGCAGTTTTTACATCCAACTGAACTAGTTCCAAATTCAACTGTGCTACCAAAGCCAACAAAACTCTAATGGAGGAGTGTTTCACAACTGGAGAAAATACCTCATTATAATCAATTCCCTCCTTTTGAGCATATCCTTTGGCCACCAATCTTGCTTTGTAGCGAACATCTTCTTGGTTAGGAAATCCCTCTTTCTTTGCAAATACCCATTTGCACCCAATTGCTTTCTTGCCCTCTGGGAGATTGGCCAATCTCCATGTATGATTCTGATGAAGGGATTGCATTTCTTCATCCATGGCATTCCTCCACTTATCTTCTTGTGAACTTTGGACTGCGTCTTTATAAGTGGTAGGAATGTCATCGGCTGCAATTGAGTTAGCACAAGCCACCATATCTGTGAGTCGAGCAGGTTTTCTTATTGTCCTTTTTGGCTTGCTCGTTGCTATTGATTCAAGTTGTGGTTGAGGTTCTTGAGATGGAACCTCCTCTTCGACTGGCTCTCCTTCAAGAGGAAAATCTTTTGTTGTTTCCTCGTTTGATCCCTGTGTTGGGAAAATTATCTTTCCCTCAAACTCCACCTGCTTTGAAGCACCATCAATTTGTTTGGCTTCTTCAAGTGTTACCTTATTTGTCAAGGCAGATTCATCAAAGGTAACATCCCTGCTGAAAATAACTTTTCTTGTCTCTGGACACCATAAACGGTATCCTTTGACTCCAGAAGTAATTCCCATAAATAAAGCTTTCTTTGCTCTTGGGTCCAATTTTGACTCTCTTACATGATAATATGCAATTGAGCCAAATACATATAAAGAACCATAATCTTCAGCAGGTTTTCCATACCATTTTTCAAATGGTGTCTTCCCACCAATAGCAGCAGATGGTAGACGATTAATGAGGTGGCACGCATATGTTATTGCCTCAGCCCAAAATTCTTTGCCCAAGCCAGCATTGGACAACATACACCGAACTTTCTCCAGCAAAGTTCAGTTCATGCGTTCTGCCACTCCATTCTGTTGTGGTGTATTTCTGACGGTGAAATGTCTGACGATGCCATTTTCCTCACAAATTTTTTGAAAAAGATCATTTTTGTATTCGCCACCATTGTCTGTGCGAAGACACTTGATCTTTCTGCCACTTTGAGTTTATATCATCGCCTTCCATTTGAGAAAAATTCCCAAAACTTCATCTTTTGTTTTCATCGTATACACCCACAATCTTCGAGAAAAGTCATCAACAAAGGTTACAAAATAGTGTTTCCCACCTAATGAAGGTGTTTTGGAAGCACCCCAAACATCCGAATGAACATAATCCAAAATACCTTTAGTATTATGGATAGCTGTTCCAAATTTAACCCTTGTTTGCTTTCCCTTGATACAATGCTCACAAAACTCCAAGTTGCAAGTTTTTACTCCTTTTAGCAATCCTTGATCCGATAAAGTTTTCAAGGATTTCCCTCCAGCATGTCCCAAGCGCATATGCCACAGCTTGGTCATTTCTGCCTCCTTCTCGTCATTGGATGTTGTTGCCGCTGTCCCAATAACTGTACTACCTTGATAGTGGTACATGTTATTATTTCTTCGAATTGCCTTCATTACCACCAGTGCACCAGAGCATATTCTCATCACGCCATTATCTGCAATGACTTTGAACCCCTTTGATTTTAGGGCTCCAACAGAAATGAGATTTTTCTTCAAATCTGGTACATATCGAACATCTGTTAATGTTCTACTTAATCCATCATGGTTCCTTAATCGGATTGAACCAACACCATATGCGTAAGAGGATTATTGTTTGCAGTGTGAATAACTCCACATTCTCCTTCTTGTAAATCAATAAACCAGTCCCGATTGGGACACATATGATAACTACAAGCTGCGTCCATCAACCATACATCAGATGATTTGGATGGATCTGTTGTAACTAGTGAGTAATCGGAGTCATCACAATCAGCCACATTTGAATCCATGACAGCCTTCCCATTATTTGGTTTGGCTTTGCTATTCAACTTTGGGCAATCTTTCTTCCAATGCCCTTTTTCTCGGCAAAAGGCACATTCATCTTTGCTGAATCTCGATCTTGACTTGGATCTCCCTTTCTTCGTTCTCATATGATTTTGAGAACGACCTCTCGCAACCAGTGCTTCTGCTTCTCCACCTTTTTGTTTTTCTCTCTTTCTTTGTTCATAACTGTATAAGGCAGAACAAACTTCTTTGAGAGATACTTCATCATTCCCATGCAGTAGAGTCGTTTCAAGATGCTCGAACTCATCGGGAAGTGAACTTAACAACATTAAGGCCATATCTCCATCCGTAAAAGTCACGTCCATATTCCGCAAATCTGTCGCCAACTTATTAAAGCTGGTGATATGATCATTCATTGTGCTACCAGGAATATAAGTGAAGCGTAACAGTCTTCTTTTCATGTAAAGTTTATTTTGACTGTTTTTCTTCAAGAATTTCTCCTCCAATGAATTCCATAATTTATTTGCAGATGTTTCCTTCGTGTATGGATACTTTTGTTCTCTTGCAAGGTAAGATCGAATGGTACCGCAAGCAACACGGTTGATAATCTTCCAATCTTCTTCTCCTACACCGTCTGGTTTCTTTTCTTCAATGGCAATATCTAGCCCTTGTTGAAAAAGAACATCAAGGACCTCGCCTTGCCACATTCCGAAATGTCCTGACCCGTCAAAAATTTCAACTGCAAATTTCGCATTTGACACAATTCTTGTCATAAGCGAAGATGCCAATGATGACGTATTATTGACACTTGATGTGGACTCATCATTTTTCTTGTCTCCCATTTTACTACAAATACTATTTACTAGCTAACAATGCAAAGACCAAAGTAAATCTTTTTCTGATGTGGAAGTTCAGACTATGCTGCAACCACAGAGCATACTCAGATAATACCTTGGCTCTGATACCAATTGTTGCGGAAGCCGAATATATAGAGAGTGATGGAATCACAACTGCTATATCTGAAGGTAGCTAATAAATAGTAAATGAGACAACAATAAAAGGAACACCAGAAATTAACGAGGTTCGGCAAACTTTTGTTTTCTTTTGCCTATTCCTCGGACACAACCAACCAATATTTATTTCACTCCAAAAGAGTACAAGTGAAATACTACAAGAGAGAAAGAAGAACAAATGCCTTAGGAGATGAGAAGGCAAGTGAGAGGTGTGTTACAAATGAATTAGGAGCTACCTATTTATAGGAGTGAATTCTTCCTATTGATGTCATCCATGACATCACAATATGTCAAAATGTCAAGATTTACCTTGTGAAACCAATTTATTGTTCACCTAAATTTCACCTACAAAAGGTGCTATCTTGACTTTTCTACCAATGAAGAATTATCCTCCTAACTACCATATCTTCTCATTAATCCATTTTTGAATCTTGTCAAATTTAACAAGAGTTACTACCAGTAATTGCTAGGTGGAAGGTAGAACTAATTGTGTTGCGTGTAAGCCGGCCGGCACACCATACTACCATAGTTATGATAAAGAGTAAAGAGTCAAAACAATCCCTAGTTTTTGAGTTCTCTATTTGAATTATCATGTATTCACTTTTTCTAGCTCACCCATCATCAACTATTTATTTCAGCTTAGAAAAGGAAACAACTACTAGTTCAATTGTATTTCAATAAACATTTGACCATAGGTTTACATAGAAAACTCACACACTTGATAATTCAGTCATAAAACTCAAAAACCGAATACTTTATGTGTTATCTTTTACCTTCCCTCAACAAAAATAACAGATAACTAAGAATCAACAAAGAGAAACTAATACCAAATTTCAACATTATATAATCCAATAAATCAAATTAAAATTGAGCAAAGTAGAAGGAATTAACTTGAAGATAGGTCTTAAAAGAGCAGATGATTCATGAACCCAAAGTTGAGGATCATCGGAAACGGAATCTGCACTACTGCCACTGCTACTCCGTTCCTCCGGCGGTGTATCCGGAAAACCCAATGGACAAGTCTGATGGATCTGAGCCTGATGAAGAGCAAGTCCAAACAAAGCTCCGGCTGCATACCGGTGCGTCGGCGTCAACATCAAAGACGACGACGACATTGATATCACTGAAATTGATCGGATTTTATCGATTTGATTAATTGTTCAGTTTTTTTTTCTTCAAGTTTTATGAATTTGTTGATTTCGCCATTTTTATTTTCAAGTTTTATGAAGTTGTGATTTCGCCATATTTTTTTTTTTCCTAAAGCGGTCGAACTGTATATTTGTTGAATATTTCGATAAACCGACTATATATTTGGCATAATATAGTAATATATTAATATTCAAAGAGAAAATTTTAAAAATATAATTTCTTCAAAGTATTAGTTGAATAATTTTGATTATTTAAGTTTATTAAAGTATATAATAACAATAATAATATAATTAATATAATTTTAATTCAAAAAATAAAAAGGTTATTTCTGATAAATCTTGATTCAAGAAGATGGTAAATACGAATTAAGAAAATCAATTGGTGGCAAATAGGGGTGTTCACGGTTCGGATAAAAACCGATCCAAATCAAAAAACTGAACAAATTTGATTATACAAGCCGAATTTTATTTGGGTTAGGTGTGGTTTGATTTTAGATTTTTAAAAATCGATAGTATATGGGTTGGTTATGATTTTGTTCAAAACAAAATCAAAAAAATAATCGAATTGAGTCGAACCGAACCTACAAATTATATACATATATTTTAGTAATATACATACATAATATATTATTTTTATAAACAATTTTAAAGATCTTATATGTGCTTTCATCAAAATTTATTTATAATTTACTTACGAAAGAAAAAATGTTCAAGATGAGAATATTCATCTTATTGGTTTTTATGTATATTAGTGTGTCTATGACAATTTTTTATAAGATTGAAAATATCACTTTCTCTTTCTTCTAGGCCAAAATAATGAATTTTGAAGTTTTATTCACAATAAATTCAATGATTGAAAGTTCTGTAATGTTGGTCAATCTAACTATTTTCGTTTTAAATGAATTGTTGTCACTTTTTTCATGTTTTGAATGGATTGTTTCTTTTATTTTTGTCTATCATTAATAACCGAATAACCAAACCAAACCAAACCAAAATCGATAAATATATACTATTTATGGTTTGGTTTGATTTCGATAATTTTAAAACCAATTAAGTTGGCTTGATTTTAATTTGACCAATAACCGACCAAACCGGTCCGCGAACACCCCTAGTGGCAAAATATGATAGGAAGTATAACAAAACATAAGAAAAAATAAGTGGCATAATACATATATATATACCCTTTAACTTGGTTTCATTTCTCACATTTATACCCTCAGACTTTGGGTGTGCACAAATAGACACTTAAACTTGTATAAAGTTGAACAAGTTGACACATTAGTTTTATGTGAAAGAATACACATAGAACACCATGTAGGACGCAAATTGTCATGTAGGATGCCACATAGGACATGTGTGTCTATTGTTCAATTTTATACAAGTTTAAGTGTCTACTTGTGCACACTCAAAGTTGAAGGATATAAATATAAAATGAGGCAAAGTTTAAGGACATATTTATGTATTATGCCAAAATAAGTGGTAACCATAATAAAATACTATAGAAATTGAAAAAGAAGTAACAAAAATCAAATGATAAGGAAATGCATGTTGCAAGGATAAAGATGTTTAATAGATGTGTGAACATATTAGAAATGGGGTTATTCGAGGGAATATGATGAGACCTTAATGGCGGACAAAATAAGAAAAGTGATAAATGCAGTGACAGTACAGTAAAGAGGTGCAAGAGGCGGGGTGTTGAGTGTACGCGAAGGGGTAGAGATAGATCAAAAATATATTTGAGAAGGTAATTAGACAGGATATGACATAACTTCATATATTATCAAGAACAAGACTCTAAATAAAGAATGGAAGTCACGTATTAGACTAGAAGGTTAATAGAGGTAGAAAGTTGTTTTGCCTTGTGAAAATTTCGGCTTGTTAGTGCATGTCGTAGTATTAACCATACCCCTATAGTTCTGACTTTCAATTATTACACTTTCGTTTTTGTTATTTTTCTTCCTTGTAGACTTTATACTGCTTTTCTAACAGTATTGTTGCATTGACGACTTATTTGTTTTAATTGTATTTCTTCTCCCAGAGATTGTCTTCTGGGTCAGAATTAACCTGTTACCAACTCTTCTGCACTTAAATTTCTACAGAAGTTCACACAACACTTTTAGATGCATGAGAACAAATTCCCAACTGCAGTTTAGAATATGTAGAGATTTGCTGGATCAGAGTTACCTTGTGGCAATGTATACTATTTTCTCTGCACCTCACTTCTACAAAGTTCACATAATGATTCTGGGGGGGCGGGGGGGGAGGAGACGGGACGGGGGATCTCAGTCATATGTTTAATTGTGGAAAAGAGAAGGATTAAAATCAAATCTTACGTAATTGACACCATAACGTGGTATAGATAGTCAAACAACACCCCGTTCTTGCAAACTGTCCTCGGGGAGGAAGCTGAGTCTGACCTACCAAACAAAATCCCAGTCCCTTGAAGAGCCCAGTCTTGCGCCAACAAAAACTCTCCCCTCTGAAACTCCTCCACACTATCCCATACTTGATTCCCAGCAAACGGAAACAATTCAAGTATGGATTTGCCCACGCAGTGTCCCAACAAACATTTGCAAATCCCTGAACGGAAACAGCGCCAAAACAGGTTTCCCTGAGCTGTCCCACGGCAAGTGCTCATAACTTCCTATTCAGTAGGTTTTGACTCATACAAGGTGCAGCAATATTGAAAAAAGCTTCCCTTTGAGTAAAGGAAACATCAGCGGACTTGGTTTCTCCCTCTGTACGTGTTGGATGAATTTCGAATCAGACCCTTTTAAAGGGTCAAAAGAGATGTCCCAACTAGCTTGTTTGTCACAGGTGATTTGACAGATTAACCTACTTAGTTTCTCCCTCGCTGCTCATTGGATGAATTCCCATCAGATCTCTTCAAAGGGTCAAATACATCAGCTTGAGATGGCCCAACTAGCTCATCTGTCACAGGTGATTGACAAGGCAACTTTATATCTCCATTTGAGCTCAAGCCATCACTTTTTGCAGGATCATGCGTAGGACTCAGGTCCTCAAACAAAGCTAAAATGAAGTTTTTGTAACCTGGTATCATCTGCTCACTAAACCTCATTGCTGAAGTAGGTGAACCCATACCACTTTGAGTTTGAGATTCCATTGCATCAACTTCAGCTAATAGATCTGACACAGACTCTTCAGCCAAGGTACTGAACTCAATAGGCTCATTAACAGTTGCCTGCCAACTGGATAAGTTTGACATCTCGAGCGATGTGGAAGTAAGATTAAGATTAAGTTGATCAGCTATAGGAATGGGTGTGGCAACATGATCACTCACTGCTTCAGCTGGCTTCAGAGAAGAAATGGAGACAAGGCCAGCATCCCGTTCTTCAGCAGATGGTTCTGCAGTTGGTGAGTTACCGTCCTGTTCATCAGCTAGACTAGAACCACTGCTCCAGCTAGGGCCTGAATCCTGCACAGAAAGCTTAGAAGGAGCAGATTCTTTGTTTCCAGCTGCCTGTCCAGCTTTAGCTTCACCATAGGACTTTGGAGTGGAACTAGACCAATCTTGGATATCTGAAGCACGAAGAGGAACACCTGAACTCAAAAAAAGCAGCTTTTCAGCAGCCTGAGCTTCAATATCATCATAGGTTGTTTTTGCGGCAGGACTTGGCCGATCTGGAAGATTCACGTTACCTTTCTGCTCAAATGAATCTTTTGAATTAGTACCTGAAGCAAAACCACTGTCCAAGTTAAATGAAAGTCTGCTACTGGTTGAGGACCCCCAATTCTGTCCAGAAGACTGCCCTACATTACTCTGGCTGTTAGATTGGGTATTACGACTGTAAGTATCAGTATTCTGGCACATTGTGCTTCCACAGGAATCCTTAATTACTTGACCTGTGGCAATGCAAAGCTCAACATTTTCATGAACTCTTTCCTTACTTGGAAGAGCTACATGCACCTCGCCATGATGAGATGAAGGGACTGGGCTACACAGTTGGAGTTTGTCTGAATAAGAATTATTTCCATTCATCAAGTCCAAAAATTTTGGAAAAGGAGCCGACATCCCATCCATCCTCACATTCTCAGCATTTCCATTCGAATCTTTACTTGCACGATGGCAAGGCACCTCCATTTCTCTGCATCCTCTCCCAGTTCCAGCAGAATTTCCACACCCGGTACCATTTCTGTCATCAGAGGCAGGTCCAAGCCCATGAGACTGGCTTGAGGTCTTCCCATGAACTGCAGGGGCTTTACGGAACAGCCCATTTAGTGCATCGTTTAGAAGTACTGCATCATCATACTCATCATTTGTCCATATCCTCATATCAAGTGGGAAAATCCCCAATGTACTCCATTTCCTCAATTGTGTCATTGAAAATGATCCTTGCACTTTACCATTAGGGTCACGGTAATGCCACACTTCATCTGTTTCACTGATGTTGGTGGATGCTGAGTTCGTTGTTGAGAGACTTGCAATTGAAGTCTCAGATCCAGACCCATCCACAGCCTGATCAATGACGGCTCGATTTCCTAGCTTCTCCGAGATACTAGTTGCATGAGCCTCTGTTTTCTCATTCATTTTGCGCTGAGCCATGATAGATCCCTCACCTTTGACTGGACAAGTACAACAAAGTTTCCAATTAGATCATGGTGAGTTGAACTTCTAAAAAGGTACTAGTAATATTAACATCTTACCATTTGCAACATGATGACCATATTTCAGTCCCCCTTGTATCCTACCTGCTTCTCTCTCGGGATTTTTAGCTTGAATAAGTTCACTAAGTGTTAGCGATAACTTTTCTTTCAAGTATACCCAATATAACTTGAAGAGATACTCCCAGCTGCCTTTGTCATCAAAATCTACTTGAACCTGAACAGGTTTTTGGTAGATATAGGCATTTAAATTACAGTAAACTGTCAAAATAAAGCCCAATATTTTTCTAATTTGCAGAAATTAAATAATTGAAACGAGATTATTAAAATATTTTGCACAAAGAATCAAATTAAATAATTATTTCTTTATGGTAGACTTATTACTCCCTCCGTCTCAATTTATGTGGAGGTGTTTGACGAGGCACAGAGTTGAGAATAAAAGAAGACTTCTAAAACTCTGTGGTCTATTTTTGGAACAGACTAAAAAGTAAAAAGTGTCTCATCAATTGGGATGTAGGGAGTAGAAAATATTGCAAGACATGACAAAAAACACACTGAAGAGCGTAAAATTAGCAATTTTGAACTGATAACCGAATCCAGTTCCTGAAGACTAGACTGTTCATTTTCATAAGAGGACACACTAATCGGACTTTGGAAGCTCAAAATATATGGAATCAAAATGAGATTATTGGCTCTAGAGACATAGTAATATGGAGAAGACAAAATTGTTCCAAGCACCGACAGAACCAGAAGCGCCCCTTCTTTAAGTCTAGCATGTAAGATTAAAAATCTGTCAATACCACGGTGCATGTGATATACCTTTTCATTATTCCCTTGGTCTTTATTCTCAATCAGCATGATAGTTCTCATGCACATTGAGCAAAAGCCTTTTTTCCCTCGAACATGGAAGTAATCTGCATTTTTAGTACATCCCTTGCACAATGAATATGTACAAGTATAGCACATATAGTGAGAAGCCTTCTGACACACACTACAAATATGCCAACCTGACAACAGAAATAATTTTGTTAAACTTACAATCTTCAAGACATATAGCTCATGATCCTTTTTTAATAAAAAATTAAGAACTTACAGTCCATGATTCTTGTTAGACAATGTTGGAAAGGAACAAAGAATTGATCTCATGCATATCAAAAAACGAACGAGTCTTTTGAAGTTTAAAAAACTTATGCACAACCTAGCAGTTTAGACATGCTGCTGCATTTATACAAGGCCTAACAATGTCATTGTCATGCCAGATCACAAATCTTGATGCAATCATGCAATGCAGTCAACTATTTACTGTTCCTATATTTTTTTTGATAAAGGTAACTTTTACTATTCCTATATTTATTAGTTCAATATCCATCAATTATATGCCACGCCAAATTAGTGCACTACGACCATTGACCACTAATTGTTTTTCATGTTGTATCTGCATAGTGGTGGTTAGACTGGCTATGATGTATGGGACAGAGTGTTAGCTAGTCAAGAGTTCACAAGTTCAAAAGATGGAAGTTGCAAAGCTAAGGATGTTGAGGTGGATGTGTGGCATACTAGGAGAGATAAGATTAGGAATGAAGAAATCTGGGACAAGGTGGGAGACTAGGAGTGGACTCCAGAGTGGAAAAAATGAGGATATTGAGGCTGAAATGGTTTAGGCACGTGAAGAGGAGAAGTGAAGATGCCCGAGTGAGGAGGCGCGAGAGATTGGCAATGGTGGGCATCAGGAGAGGTAGAGACAAACTGAAGAAGTACTGGTGGGAGGTGATTAGAAAGGAGAATGTGCATCTTGGGTTACTAAGAACATGACCTAGGATAGAACTTAGAAGGGTTTAAAAGTTGCAAATTAGAATAGAAGGCTAGTTGGTAGCTGACCATTTTCTGACATTCCCACGAGATAGGCTTAGCGGTCGGTGGTCATACTTAGACCTTCTGTTTTACTTGTGTATAAGTGCTATTCTCGTAGTTTCTTGTTCTTCAATTTCCGTTATCACTTCTGTTTTTCGAGTTTCAATTATAATTTCATTGTCATTGTTGTTCTTTCCACTATATGTAGTGTACTGCTCTTCATTTCACATAATTTCATTGTTGTTACTGCTCTCATTTATGTATTCGCTTTTTCAAACTGTTTGAAAATGCTTTATTTCAAGTCAAGGGACTACTGAATACACCTCTCCATCTTTACGATGTAGGGATAAGTGTACGTACACTCTACCCTCCCCAAACCCCACTTGCGCAATTACATTGGGTATGTTGTCGTTGTTGTATCTTGAGTTCAATAAATTCCTAACCTTGAATGAGAAGGCAGATTAGAATGCAATAGCCTAATAAATGCCAAACTAATACACAATTCAAAAATGTGGTTGTCGAAAAAGTTAAGAGAAAATCCTATTAACAACAATAGATGCATCTCAATAATAAACAAGTTGGAGTCCATTGTATGAAGACTCCCAAGTCTATTTTGCTCTATTCTTGGTGAAAATCCCACAATAAGAACTATAATTCAATCCCAAACTAGTCGGGACTATTAGAATTATTTACTAAATGTGGACTTACCATTAACTTATTATTTCGTATACCAAACGGGACAAGTGTTAATGGTTGGTTGACAAGACACGGGTCATATATTTATGTGGATTTTATGATGGGCTTGTATCATTTCATGTACTAGGCGTGGGCCGAAGATACTATAGGCATGTTAGAGACCAGTGAGCCTGTATTTGGGAGGCCCACTAGGTTAAGCTTCTAAGCCTATATATATGGCGCTAGGTCCTCTCTCCTTGCTTAACCTAAAACATTTCCCCATAGTTGTTCGCCCTCATAAACTAAAGGCAAGGAAGACTCAAGCCTAGTTTATCTCCAGTTCTGCGCTGCTAAGGCATACAGAGGTAAACACTCTCTGTTTGTGAATTTCATTATATTGTAGGTGTTCTTCATATAAGTGATTGTTATCGTAGCATTTCTCGATTAAATCAGCTGTGTGTTGCTATGGCGTACAAAGTTACTTACTCTTTTTGCAATTTTACAATTTTTATAGGTGTTCTTCATATATGTGATTGGTATCGTTGTGTTTCTCCATTAAATCAGTTGTGTGTCTATATGGCGTACACAGGTACGCATTCTTTTTGCAAATTTCATTATTTGATAGGTGTTCTTCATATATGTGATTGTTGTTGTTGTGTTTCTCAATTGATTTAATACTTGATATCCACACAAATTACATAGGTCTAGAACCCTTTTAACTGTTCATGAGCCAAATCGATTAAAATATTAATATTACCATATACTCGATCGCCTTTGAGATTGCGTCCTAAACCCTAAAACAGAGATAGGGTTGCAGCGGTCGGTTCTGTTTTACTTGCACTGTGTATGCAGATGTTACTTTATTAAAATGACATTAAATGAATCAAGAAAGTTTATTGCGGTTTTAAAACTCTTTAAGTTCTTGGATGTAATGGTATGCTACAAGGTTTCTGTGAAATCTGTGCTTTGGTAGATCCTTAATTGCTTTAGTGGATTCTTCAGTTCATTCCACTCTACTGACAAAAACTCCGTCAATAAACTAAAACTACAAGAACAGAAAAAAATCTAGCAACCAACAATAGAAAGTGAATAGACTCTTTTGAGTTCCTGAAGAAGGGGAAACATACCACAGAACCATTTAGCATTTGAGCTGAAAAATTCCTCGTCCCGCTTAATACAAGCTGGATGGTATGCCTTCGGACAACCCCTAACCATTCAGAACACAATTTAGAACAAATTAGGAAATCTGTGTCACATATCAACATTTAGCAGGAAGTGCAGTAAACTAGCATCCAGAAACTGGAAAATCAATCAACTTTGCCTCAACCCAACCTATTCCCAAATCCTCTACAATGGAGCCAAAAGTGCAGTAAACTAGCATCCAGAAATTGAAAAATCAGTCAACTGTCCCTCAACCTAACCTATTCACAAATCCTCTACACCAATTTCGCTCAACTTAGTACTTCCCTTCCTACACAAAACCTTTCACAATGGAAATGAAGGCACAATACTAACTGAGATTAGCTAAAAGTGCAATAAACTATCATCCAGAAACCTAAATCCAAACAAATTACGAACCCTCTACACCATTACTATCCTTCAAATACAATGTAAAACACACAATTATTAACTCAAACTTACTTGCGATCGCATAGTACAAGAGAACCACCATCAAAACATATAAAACAAACATCTTCTTCCTCATCTTCCTCCACCACCACTCTCTGTATCTTCGGCGGCGGTGGTGGCTTCCCCGCTTGTCCACGTGGCGGCCTACCTCTCTTCCTCTTCTCTCCTCCTCCGACGCCGCCGATCATGTTTCCAACCGAACTCACAGCACTTCCTCCAGCAGCAACAACAACAGCAACATCTCCGGTGACTCCGAGTTCACCTCCGGCTACCGGAGCTACGATCGGATGAGATTCGTCCATATCGTAGAAACTAATTTTTTCTCTTTTGGAGTTATCAAACCCTACACGGAACGTGAAGTGTCAGATTATAGGAACAAATATCAATCAAACTTTCGTCATTATTGACTTTAAAATCTTCAAAATCTGTACCCACAAAAAGGGTGACTTTACTCTCTCTTTAGTGTTCAAACACTTGGTAAAAAACACATGTGATTAGTTTACCACTCGTCTCGGAAATTTGAGTTTTTGAAGTTATCATATGAATACGTATATTTTTATTGTGAATTTGTGTTTCGTTTACCACTCTCGTTTTGGAAATGAAAATTTGAGTTTCTAAAGTTATATCTATACATATTTTTCTTTGTGAATTTGTATTTAGTTTATCACTTCCGTTTCGAAAATTGAGTTTCTGAAGTTACGTATGTATACGTATATTTTCTTTGTGAATTTGTGTTTAGTTTACCACACTCATTTCGGAAATGAAAATTTGAGTTTCTGAAGTTATTTCTATACGTATTTTTCTTTGTGAATTTGTATTTAGTTTATCACTTTCGTTTTGAAAATTTGAGTTTCTGAAGTTTCGTATGTATATGTATATTTCCTTAGTGAATTTGTATTTAGTCTAATAAGATATTTTTGGGAATTTAAATACACCAAACGAAGTTAAAGTTTGATCATATATTTTGAATTATATTTTAAAGGTATTTTAAATTATAATTCAAAATTTGGTCAACCATTAACTTAATTTGGTGCTAATTTTATTCCGAAATTATAGTCACTCGATGAATTCATTTCAAATAGGAGGTGGGATAAAATAATCACAAGTTATGTGTACACATGTATTTTATTTGTGAAAAATTAATTTGGGAATTTGAATTTTTTTACAAAAAAGAATACACCAAAAAAGTTAAAGTTTGATCAAATATTTAGAATTAGATTTTAAAAGTATTTTAAGATTTAATTCAGAAATTTGGTTAAACATTAGCTTAATCTGGTGCTAAATTATTCTGAAATTATAATCACTCAACGAATTCATCTCAAATAGAAGGTGGCATAAATAATCACAAATTATGTGTACACATATATTTTATCCGTAAAAATTAAATCTTTTGAGTGAAAGTCTTCAGAAACTAGTCAAGATTCTTTTCTGGAATTTGATTTTTTTAAAGAATGCACGAAATTGAGTTAGTATTTTACCATACATTTTGAATTACATTTTAAACTTTTTATCATAAATTTTTAAAATCCACCCCAAAACATATGATCAAATGCTAGCTTTTGGTGCTAAATTATTCCAAAATCATAGTCACTTAACGAATTCATTTCATATGGGAAGTGAGATAAAATAATATCTTATTTGAGGAAAACTTATAATGTTGTGAGTGAAAGTCCTCAAAAACTAGTCTCATAAGTCATTTTTGGGAAATTTGAAAATTTAAAGAATGCATCAAACTAAGCTAGTGGTTGACCATATATTTTGAATCAAAATTTGAAGAAACATTTTCAAATTTTGATTCAGGATGTATGATCAAACACTAGCTTAATTTTGTGCCAAATTATCTCAAAAATATGGTCACGAGACTACTTTATCCATCTCGAAAATTTGAGTTTCTGAAGTTACGTATACGTATTAAAATCTTTAAAAAGTTTATAAGTGAAAGCTAGTGATTTATCATATATTTTGGATCAAATTAATTTGGAAATGTATCTTCAAATCCGAAGAAACATTTTCAAATTTTGATTAAAATTGTATGATCAAACACTAGCTTAATTTTGTGCCAAATTATCTCAAAGTTATGGTCGCTAGACTAATTTGGGAATTTGAATACAGTGAACTAAGTTAAAGTTTGATCATATATTTTGAATTAGATTCTAAAAGTCTTTTATAATCTAATTCAGAAATTTGATCAAACATTAACTAAATTTGGTGTTAAGTAATTCTGAAATTATAGTCGCTCGACGAATTCATTTCAAACGATAGGTATGATAAAATAATCACAAGTTATGTGTATACGTGTGAAAAAGTTAAATTTTGGTGAGTGAAAGTTATCAAAAACTAATCTAATAAGTTGTTTTTTGGGAATCTGAATATACCAAACTAAGTTAAAGTTTGATCATATATTTTATATTAGATTTTAAAAGTCTTCTAAAATTTAATTTAGAAATTTGGTCAAACATTAACTTAATTTTGGTGCTAATTTATTCCGAAATTCGACGAATTCATTTCAAACACGAGGTGGGATAAAATAATCACAGGTTATGTGTACAAATAGATTTTATTCGTGAAAAAATTAAAATTTTATGAGTGAAAGTTCTCTAGAAAGACAAAAATTAATCTCATAAGTTATTTTGGGGAATTTAATATTTTTAAAGAATGCACCAAACAATATATATATATATATATATATATATATATATTTTAAGATAAACTTTTAAATATAATTCAAAATGTTTGATCAAGAGTTAGCTTTTGGTGCTAAATTATTTCAGAATTATAGTCATTTGACGAATTCGTTCCATATGAGAAGTGAGATAGAATAATCTCAAGTTGTGTGTACACATATATTTCAATCTCGCATAACTTCTAACTCTATGAGGGAAAGTCCTCAAAAACAAGTCTAATAAGTAAGACTTGAAAATTTGAAAATTTCAAAGAATGCATCAAACTAAGTTAGCATTTGATCATATATTTTGAATTAGATTTTGAAAATTTATCTTCAAATTTGAAGATAAATTTTTAAACTCTGATTCGAAATGCATGATCAAACATAACCTAATTTGGTGCCAAATTATCTCAAAATTGTGGTTCTAGATTAATTTATCGTATATGAGAGATGAGATAAAACCAAGTTGTATGTATGTATATATTTTATTCGTGAAAAAATTTAAATATTGTGAGTGAAAGACCTCAAAAAACTAGTTTAAATCATTTTGAAAATTTGAAATTTTGTAAAGAATGCACCAATACTAACCTAGTGTTTGACCATATATTTTGAATCAGATTTTGAAAATTTGTTCAAATATCCAAATTTTGTTCAAATTTTCGAAATTTGATCAAATTCTCAAAATTTGATGCAATATATATAGTCAAACTCTAGCTTAGTTTGGTGCTAAACTATTACGAAATTTTGATCACTAGACTAATTTATCTCATATGAGAGGTGGGATAAAGCAATCCACAATTGGATAGGATAAGATGAAATATTTATTAGTCAAACATGGTATAAATCAAATACCCAATTAAATAATAAAATATCTTATTATATCCCGCATACCCAACGACCTCTAAGGATACACTTTTTTAAAAGATTTACTCGAAACTTTTTGATTGCCTTCCATCTTGAAATCTCTTTGCTAATTATTTGTTGAACAAATAATTTGTTGACGAAAGAAACAAGAAATCAATGTGCTGCAATTGGGAATTTTTAAAGAATGCACCAAACTAAGTCAGGTTTGATCATATATTTTGAATTAAATTTTAAAATCAAATTTCATGATCGAATATACCCAAAATTAAGTCACTCGGTGAATTTATTCCATATGGGTATGGAATAAAATAAGGATAAACTACTTTATTAGACATACATCACTACCATATATATATATTTTTTTACCACATATAATATTTTAAACTCTATATTATTAAAGATACCATGCATGAAATACTCATACTCCTTAAAATTAGTTATCTGCATAATTAAACAATTCACAATTCAAGATTTCATGTTATTGATTCTCTCTCTCATCAATTTCCATCTCTTCCACCGTTTTTCTCTTTCTTCCTTCTCCTCACCAGGAATTCCATCATTAAACCATTTGCATTGAAATCTGAAACAACACAAGTTGAGGTTTGTGTCTATTTAATCATTTTCAGAGTCATGTATTCGTGATAGATTTTTTTTTTGTTTTGTCTTTTAGTTTTTTAAAAGTTGAGGTAAAACTTCGTTGATTTAGAGTTCTCTTAGTTTTCTTTCCAAACTAGTGATTCTCCTAATAAGAAGAATATTTATTTATTGTTGCTTAAAAATGACATATTGTATTTGTTAGCCTTTTATGCTAATAAGCAAAAGATTGGACTGACACAAATGACATTAAAGTTGTTTTCTCATGGTTCGAATCAAAGATGATAGCACCATAGTTTCTCTTCATCACGTTAAAAGATGATATTTTTCATCTGTCGATTTTAACTAGGCCTATGATTTATCTATTTAAGGATCTATGGTTAGTGTAAATACAATTGTTCCACTCTTGACTTAGGGAGCTAGCTTGTCGGCAATGTTATTAGCTTCCTTCATGGAGTGAGTGGTTTAGATATGGTGAGTGTCTAGCAAAAACCTGATCTCACTGAATGTGTCTTTAATTTTTCAAAGGCTCTATCAGTTGCTCTAAATACACTTCTATGTAAGAGGGAATCAGTTAACCCTATGATCCGAGAGTGACCATTTTGAATGCAACAGTTAAGACCAAACAAGAATGCATTGGCTTTTTCCCAATTGCTATTGCATCTCACCAAAGGTATACAAAATGCCATAATCACCTTGCTTTCCTTGTCCTCACCATAATATTGCAGGTTCAGAAAGGTTCATCATCTATATCCAAGGTAATACGTTTTGGTTGATAATAGCTTCCTTAAGATTGCCAGGCAATTGATGCTCAAGGCTATTCCAGTCTTGTTGAATTTGATAATAGCTTTCTTAAGATTTTTTTGGACCATATTGAATTTATTGATGTATCTGACACATTATTGAGTTGTGATTATATCTATCTATTTTTTATGAGTATATCTAATTAAGTGTATATGTATTTGAATGAATACATCCATGTATTGGAGATTTGTATGTGACACATTATTGATGTATATGACGATTTATCGATATGTGATAAATTATTGAGTTAAGATTATATGCATTTTGTTTTTATCAGTGTATCTAATTAAGTGTGTATGAATTTGTAAAATATACGTATGTGTCTTAATAATATTTCGTGAATATAAGTTAAAAAATCTTAACTTTGCTGAATCGCCAAGAAAAAAGAGAAGAGAAGCACGTATGGTATATTTTGGAGGCTGTTATTGTTATTTTTGACTTCTATGGTAGAATCAGTTGAGAAACCTGAAATGTGAAAGTTTACCGTATGACTAATGTCAATAAGAACTTATAGCTCCTTAATTTTCTCATATTACATGCAATATTAAGCAACTTATAACATTCACGTCACGGAGTCAGTTTTATCTCATTTATCCAGTGATTTAATGTTAGACGCACAATTTCAAAATCCAATGAATAATGGACATGTCTTATTCATTTAAATACCACAATTTTATAACTGAGGACATTCAATTCTATAACGAGCACCTAACCTACAAATCATACGTTGCATTGTTACCGTAAATGTTGAAACTCATAACAAGCATCTAAGTTTTTCATTCGTTTTCTATTTCCCAGCCAAAACTTGATTTTCATCTTCAGGATTTAGATCATACATGTCAATAAAACTCCTCGATTTTGAAACACCGGCATAATATTCAAATAGACAAGGCCGAAATGCACATATATCTGATTTTAAAATCACCATTTAAGCCACCACAATAGTTACAATAATATATTTAGTGTGATCTCACAAATAGGGTCTATGGAGGATAGAATATAGGTTGACTTTATCTTAATCTTGTGAGATAGAGAGGTTGTTTTCGGTAGACTACCTTATAAACCATTGATACTGCGTAAAAAATCGCAAATCTACTTATTTCAGAATATTTAAAATTTCATAAGGTTGAAGTTCAATTATTATTTTTCTGAAGTTTAAGCATATATGGCTGAAGGTCAATTAGTTTTGCGTGAACTTTAGGCAAGAAATATTTGAACTTCAACTGTATGAAATTATTCCTAAGTAGGAAAATATATAAAAATATAAAAATTGTATACATATTAAATAGCGATATCTAAATAGGGTACCCCTTGAAATTATTACAATAGCCAATAAGATGTAAAACAAAAAGATCTCTCAGCTCCATACAATTTCATGAGTGCCAACTGCATAATTTATATAGAGAGAGAAAATAAAAAGACATTATACATAAATATATTTTGTAACTTAGCTTTACTGATATCTATGCCATGTAACTCTACATGTGCATAATTAGTTATTTGAATTTGTATAAAATTGAACAAGTCGACACACATGTCCTACGTGACATAATACGTGTAGGACAAAATTATCATATAGGCTGAATTTATTTATTTGTTTAATTTTACACAAATTTAAATTTCTACTTGACAGACCCAAAACTAAAGGTTCTAGACTCATAGTTACCGGTTGAGGCTAAGCTAAGGGTCATATTTATATATTATACTTAATAAAAAACATATACTTTGACACGCGGATTGCATAAAAACCAAGCCTATACAAAAATATATGTTATTTATGTGTTGATTTGACGTAAATATCTAACAAAGATTTAAAAAAAATCTCCTTATAAATTCTAAATCTTGGTTAATTTTGACAGTTTTGGTATGAAAATATATCATAATCCTAAAAATTAGTTCTTGTTTTAAAATAGAGAAAGAAGAGTATGCTCTCTAGAAGATTTTTCGGAGTATTTAGGACGTTTGCTATTTTGAAACCTCTTTGATATGTTTAGAATTACTAGATTTTGATGCGTCTAGATATGTTTAGATACATATATCTCGAGATACATGTGATCAAAATCAGGTGTACTCTATTCTAAACATTCTATATCCAAATGAATTCACATGTATTAGGAATACATAACAAATCTAGATCGCCTCCTAAATAGTACTCGAGATGCATATGAATCCTACCAAAGATATCGATAAAACTAGCTCGCCTCTCCCTACTTCAGAGTATCTTATAGCAAGAATATACGTATCTAAATGCTTGAACTTCATCCATATGTAACTTCAGATACCACGTGTCTGAAGTTGGTCCAAAGTAGGCAGATGTGCCCAAAAACATTAAAAGTCGATACATGTTAAATAGCGATGTCCAAATAGGTTACCCCATGACACTTCTACAATAGCCTAATAGGTGAAATTGGATATTCTAAATCACAGTTCTTTCAAAGAACAAGATGCAAATACAGAAGAATACTGGTCATTTCACAGAAATTGTCTCGTAAACTTATATACATGCCATTTAACACACCAATCATGGTCGTAGCTCAGCTAACGGAACATTACATAAGAAAGTAAGCTCAAGAAGAAGAAATTTTCATATTATTAGCAAGTCACAGTAACACGAGATCAACTCATACAGATGACATGGTTCATGGATGAGCAACTATACATCTGTCCACGACGAGGTACATTATTTAGTGGTTAGCTAGTGGACATAAAGTATACGTCAATTTGTATAGCTCAGAGTCTGAGACGATGTTTTCATATTGAACTCCTACCTGAAACCTGGCACTGAGACAGCCACAAATCTATATGTTCAACAATCTTTTCCCTTACTTTACGAACTGCATCAGGGGAACTGCAGTTTTTAGCGTCACCTGTGATATGAAAGAATGTCATGAAATGCGTCATGGTTCATTGATTCGAAGGAAGGAACTTCATGAAGCATCACTCCTAAGACTAGTTGACGATCAATGCACACAACCATGCAGGTAAAATTTGTGACATGATGTGCAAATAAGCTTCTAGAATTGGAATGCACTGCAGTCAATCAGGTTGTTGTTTTTAACATGTGTGGAGATCGGAAGCTATATTCAGACAATTGTCCAATTTGATGCTACCTTTGACTAATTCTTTTATTTTGTGAGCGAACATACGGTATCCAACTATTGTTGTGATTTGTGAGATTGTTCATGTACAATTGTAAGAACAAAAGTGTGGATGCTCTGCCATCACTACGTATGAAAAAATTGGAGCAGTATACCTTCCCGATCAGTAAAAACTCCACTTGTGAAGTACTGATAGGATTAAACAAATTACAAACTAAAGAAAAGCATATAAACTGGAACTTTGGTCATTGAGTTTTTTTAACAAGTCAAAATGCTTTATTAATCAACAGATACGGGTCAAGGTTTACAAATTAGTGTATCTGGACCCCAATCACATTCTACTAGCAAACCTCTACCAATTATTTATACCGAAGGATACCTTTTAAGTATGGTAGAATGAAACAGAAGCAAGCTTTTTATGCCTCAATGCCTACATTCAAATTCCTATTCCTCTTTCCCAAAATTGCCCAAAAAGACAAGACAACAAAATTAATCTAGACTCTGTTTTTCTTCAACTTTACAAATCTCTTTAACCTCAACGTCGCGATTGCACTTAAACACGGCTTGCATCTCCTTCACACTCAATATAAAAAGAGCCTGTTTGGATGGGCCCATAAGTTAGGAATGGCTTATACTTGTTATTTTGGCTTAAAAACACTTTTTTGGTCTTACCCAAACACTACAAAAGTGCTTAAACTCTGTTTTGGCTAAAAGGCACCTAAAATAAGCCAATCCAAACAGGTTCAAAATCTATTTGCTCTTTCTAAGATTGCATCTCACATTGCAAACCAGTGACAACTTTCTTTGACACCTGGTTATCCTTATTGCCTTCCATGAGCCATCTTGTTCACCCCCTTTGGATAATCCTAGGTGATAGGATCTTACAGTTTCTACCATTGACATTCACAATTAATTTCACACTGTATTGCAAATGCTATCAACGTATGCAGCAGTTCAGAGTCATAGTTGAGAACAACATAATTAGAGAGGTAAAAGAAAATAAGAATAATAATTGTAGCAGTGACCAAAGAGACCAGATTTAGAGCAAAATAAAAGAACTGCAAACAAAGAAAAGGAATAAAAGAACTGCAAATAAAGAAAAGGAATAAAAGAACTGCAAACAAAGAAAAGGAAAGATGGGGGTTGAAGTAAAGAATATATATCTCCAGCATACTAGTGGATATGCCAACACAGTAACATTGAGATCTGATATATGCATACCTTCAGGTACTAAAGGAGACTGAGGGCAGCCCCGCATGTCGGTTCCATGGCCACAGTTATGGCAAGAGATTATGTAAGAAGGCACTGAAAGTTGAAAAGATATCTCAGAAACAAAAAAAAATCGTGAAGTACAACAATTTTTAAGTGAGTACTCTAGCTTCAACGAAATGGTCACTTTCAGAAGTACTTTTAGCAGAGGTCATTCTGTTTGTGATCCGCCATTGACAATTCAAGTACACCGTTCTCCCAGGTAATCAAATGATAGAAAGTCATGTACATACCCAACCATGTTGATACTAAGATCAAGAAGCAGATAAACCAATTATCAATTGTTGCAGACAAGTTTATAGGAAAATATACGAAGTTACGATAGCAGATGAATGTTCAATAAAGACCACACCTTCCAGCCTGAATTTATAAAAGAATTGCTTTATGATAAAAATATTTATTGTGGATGAAGAACGGTCCATTTTATTCTTTGCATGTTTATTGAAAGGTAGCATGGTCCATTTTACTTCAACAGATCTAAAACAAAGCATTAATAAAAACCATGCATCTGTCTTGGAGTACAACACTCGCCCAGTCTAATTTCACAATGGATAGGCATGAAATTTCACTATTTGAGCAGCCTAACACTTACACTCTGGGGAAGAAGTCTGTTTGGAAGCATGTCGCCAGGGGTCCTGTGATCCATTGGTGAAGACAATCTTTGACCCTGCCAAAACAAAATTTTAACATAATGAAATTTGTTATTCCATAATTGTTCTGCATTTGAAACAGGATGAAAAAACAGATGTAGTATTCATCCAACTACAGCTCACACCCTCTCCAACATTTTTGAGGGATCAAAAATGTAAGCCAAAGGGAAAATTGTGCGACAGAATATCTATAATTGAAACTAAGATAAGTCAAAGAAATGTTCTATTCTTAAATTGAAACAGGAACGAAACCCCACCATCACATGAAAATCAAGGTAAGAGCCTAGAGGACATACACAACATATGATAGAATTAGAGGTTAAAGTAGTAAGTAAGGACCCCAAGAACTAGGTGAAAAATATCATCAAGGTCAAATTTCCAACTGCGAGACATTACGTTTAATCAGATATTGAGTCCAATTTGAGAGTCATCAACCCCCAAAAGACAAGGTTTTAAAAATTTCAAAGATAAAACATACACCTTCCATTAAAGAGACTGACCATATTCTACAACACAGCCACTATATCAAGTATTTATCCTCCGACCCCCCCCCCCCCTTTCAGTTGGTTGAGGTTATTATTGTCCTAACTTTAACCATTAAGACAAGTAATAAACTTAAGCCAACAATGATGTCATCACTTTGTAAAATGATCAGGCAGTGCCATGAATGTTGGGACTATATAAAGTAATCCCAGACAACTTGATTTAGCTAATATAATGTTTATCGCAAAGCAAAATTAGAAAAGGTCAACCAACTGAATCAAATAAACCAGCACGGGTAATGAATATTCTTTTATTAAGACTTAAGTGCAAACGAGTGGACAGCAAATCTATCCTTCTTTTTTTCCCTTTTAATAACTCAAGCATATCCTATTGACAAGTCGGGGGGGCAGTAGTGAGACTGCTAGAAATAACTATCAAATGATTACCAGCAATTTTGGTGCCTCCATAGTACAAGTTAGTCGCATCGACATCAGGATAGATACTGGCTCCAAAGACATTCCTGCACAGGTCCAAATGGTATCTGCACGATGAATTTATAGAATTATGAAGTCAGTCACCAGAGCCGCACTGACTAAACAAGTGGAAATAGAGCAGTTAAACAAAACAAAGAAATATTGCTTAAATACTTCCAAGAGTAAGACACGTGCCTGGTATCAACTTTAGAAGAGCGAATACTATCATTCAAGGGTGCGACCTGAAAATATGCAACTTCTGTGCAAACCTGGAACCACCACAAGCGGTCAGAAGTATCACCATTGACAGCAGTCTTCTTCAGATTTTCCTGATTGTAGGTTTTGACGCTGACCCCAAAAGTCTTAACATAATACTCCTTTACATAGGTGGCATATGCATTCTGCAGATAAGAAATAGAATGAAGTGATATACGATAAAAGAAACAGAGAATTGGCGACGTCTTTCACAAAATGTATTATTTTCTATCTTTTAACATGATGTTCTGATACAGATTAAGGAGTTCTAAATAAAGTGAAGTCCTTTTTTTTAACTGCAGAAAACAAACAAACCCAAAAGGAGAATTTCTGGGAAAGCTAGCATATAACAGGATATCAACAAGGAAAATTTTGACAGAGATAACTTGAGATTTTTTGGAATTACCTATTGAACATAAACTCCAACTGAATATCTACTTGTGTTATTTCCCATGATAGAAATATACACTGTCAGAACCTAATCCAAGTGTGGGCGGAGATTGTTTTTCAATAACTTATGTAAGTCTTTTGTTTAACCACTTACTGGTTCTACAAAAATACAAAGGCATAACTGTTTAAATATGGGTATCCACTCTAACAAAAGTTCTGTTCCTTGTATAGAAGAATTCTCTTCATGAATATTTTTGACAGGTTTCCGAAAGAAATCTGTCTGATGTTTACTGTTGGTTCAAGCCAGTATCTCCAAAAGCTGAGTTGCAAAGCTAGCGCCTAGTGCAAGTACTACTTTTGTCTTTGCATTGTACAAGATCATGCTTGTGTAAACTATGAACAAG
This sequence comes from Solanum sitiens, assembly GCA_016801875.1. NCBI lineage: Eukaryota > Viridiplantae > Streptophyta > Magnoliopsida > Solanales > Solanaceae > Solanum > Solanum sitiens. The sequence goes on along the minus strand of JABWTJ010000087.1, from coordinate 2,132,259 downwards.
GGTTCTCCTTTCTACCAAAATGAATGCCTTGTTTCACTTTAGACAAGTCAAATTTAACAATTTTTACCATTAACTAACAATTTCTATGCTCAACCTTGGAATGCTTTCACTACTTTGTAAACATCTACGTTTCATCTTCAAAAAATGGATAAATCAGTCCTGTCCTCACTTCAAATAATGATCAAGTTGGCTATTGGTAAACAAGACAAATAATTTGGGGAGGGGGTAGGTAATGCAACAAACAAAACCATACCACTAAATCTTCCCCGGATTTCTTTGCTTCAAGTAGTGGGATGCATAGTCTGTCTGGACTTCCATATTGAAACTAAAACGTCAAAAACTTTCAATTAGGAAAATTCCAAACATCCAATAGAGGATATCATATGAGTGTCTCATACATACTGCTGTAACTGCAGCATCTGCCACAAAGTACAGGAAGTCACCATCATTTCTTAGCTGCAAGAAAACAAAAGTTTGTCTGTTAGACTAATAAAAGAGAGCAAAAATAATTATGTATCCTCTCCTTAGTTGAGAACATGATGTAAAACCCTAGAAATAAGTGATAGGCTCCATGTCAACAATATGGTGTAGCTTTTTTGCAGGTTATTGACAATAATCTGCTAATGCATTATTCTGACAGTCTTCAGCAGCCCAAATAACTGCATATATCATCACTGATATGTCGCCACAGGTGTAAGGGTTTCACAGAACTCTTCTAGGGAAAAAATGAAAAGAGCAATGCAGTGTGATAATTAGCAATTAGCGTCAACAAGTATATCTTCACCTATATGCTGCTTTAGGTGATTGAGAGGATAATATCAGAGAACTCTTCAAGAAGAAAATATAGAAATCACAGAAACGGCCACAATCGGCATAAAAAAACAAAAAAAGTTACAAATTTCATACCTCATCAGCACCAAACAATGCTTTAACGTCCTTGGGATTTGATGCAAGTTTTGCTTCTACTAGTTTGGTAATTTCTTGCAATGTTGCTTTACATTCTGGACCAGCAGATTCACCAACCTGTAGGAGGAAAATCAAGAATCAAATCACTGATCCTAAAGAAATTGTCTGAAAAATCCAAAACAAAGCCACAAACAGCAAACATTCTCATCAGTGTCTTAATTTCAGGGTGTTTAGGTCTATTTTTTTGTAAGCTTCCCTTTGGGATTTACTCTCTTGAAAGTCTTTCCTCTTCTAGCTTACCCAACCTAATGTTTAGACCTTTTTCATTTGGCTACTTCCATTTGGAGCATTAAACTTCTGCTGGAACTTAAAAGCTTTGAATGATTAAGGTAATTTTCAGACTGACAATAGCTACAGTGCTCTTTAGGAATAAGCAATTATTGAAAATATTTTGGTATTGTAGCCCCCAAGGCCTAGCTGGAGTGGAAAAAGGTGGAGCATTTGTGGCTTAGGTTGCAGGTTCAAGCCCCACATCATGCAGAGCGAAGTCCGGTATTTAAGTGGAGAAGGGTAGAGGGTCGGGCCCATTATCCACCGAGTTTAGAAGGCTGTGATTGGTCCAAAGGGTGGGTCACAAATGGATTTTTCTTTTATCAAAAAAAAAATTAAAAAAAAGATTTAAAATAAAATAAAATATATATATATATATATATATATATATATATATATATATATATATATATATATATATATATATATATATATATATATATATATATATATATATCATAGAGGAATATAGAGTTTTAGTGTATACATTTTATCAGTTATTCCTTATTAGATATTGAGGTTATAATGGAAGCAGAGGCAGGACATTGTGTGTGTACGTTTTGACAAGAGAAGCAGGAAGCTCTTTTAGGTCACCTAAGTCACATTGTTCAGTGTGTGTGGCTTGACTGCAACATAAGCATTTTCCAGTGCAGAATATCTTCTAATGATGTATGGGAAGAGTGGTCGAGATTTACGTGTTATAAAGTACATAAGCTTATTATATAGCTTCACTTTCAGACTTGTATAGAGAGTTAGAGGGCTTTATTCTCAAATCTTCTTCCTCGTTTAGTGATTGAGGACAGGTTGTGTTTTTTATTTTTCCCCCTTTTATTAGTACCATTAATTTTTGAAAGAATATTCTAGTAGGCTTGTTAGTTCTGAAAAAAAAGAAAACAACTGTGACAAACGAAAGTATTGTTTTCAGGAAAACAATACTTTAATGGGTATGTTGTTGTTTACAAAATGGACCTTTGGCCTAACTCAACCCCAAAAGCAAGCTCATGAGATGAGGATTCTCCAATATCATACAAAGCGACCAAATCACCCATCCAGAACCAATGTGGGAATTTACACACACCCTTGAACACCCAAACCTGCCAACAGGAGCATAGATAACATAATATGGGCTTGGGTAACCAAGAATTGGGATGGGTATGGCTCTAATACCATGTAAACAAATGGACCTTGAACCTAACTCAACCCCAAAAGCTAGCTCATGAGGTGAGTATTGCCTAAGACCATATAAGGAGACCACGTCCACCGTCCAAAACAAAAGAAACCAGAACAACTGTTTTACAATCCAAAAAACACCTAAGAAAGATAGAAATACAATGAAGAACATCCAAAAGAGCTTCCTCTGTATAAGCATATATTCCTGATAAAAAGAGAACTGCATAAATATTAACAATCAAAGTAGCACAATTTTACCTGCTTGTCAAACTCTGAGAAGCTGTAAACTGCTTGAACTACAGCAGAGCTTGCAAGGCTTCCACAAGTTAAGTGAGGAAACTTCAGGCGAAACCATGCACTAAGGGCTCCGGAGTAAGAAACACCGAAGACGAACCATGGGTTTTCAATATTGGATCTGTTGAGCTTCACATTCAAGGACTCCTGCAACATATCAGAAATATTATCCACTGAAAACACACATACAAAGGGGTTAGAAGCAGAGTTGGGAAGTGGAAAACCAAATCAGTGATGTAACAGCATACGGCTTATATATACATACCTGAATACGATGTGGTTAGCTTTAAGGTGCCAACAAAAAAAAGGCTCATCAATTCATGTTTGCCTAAAGTTAATTATTTCATTGTCAATTTGAACTTACATAACATGCATTTCATTAACAAGATGCTCTTCAGGTTTTAAGTTAGTTTTAGGCCAAGTGCTTTGATACCAAGGCATGTTACTTATAGTGTCACAAATTTGGAGGTTGGCTAATCCCACTATTGTCATGCTATCAGATTAGAGATAGCAGTTATGTAACCCACAAACTATCGAGCTAGATTGTAAAAGAAGTGGCATGCTTCGAATTGATATGAAATTACCATAGATAAAGGAAATAGGATTAAGATGCCAACCTGATAGAAATTCCTGAAAGCTGCTAAGTCAAAAAGTGCCTGTTTTGATGACAGATATTTCAGATTCCCAGTTGTTAAGGACTTGAAGGGTGTACTCTTCCCATAATACCGATGCTCAAGTGAAACGACACCAGCTCCAAACTTCTTTGCTAAAACCTGTTAGACATGCAAGGTTCAGAAGTATTCTTCAGGCTTAGTGCATATTCCCAACCAGTCCTCAAACCAAACAAAGTAAAAGTAAGTTAGCTTATGGTTTTAGCCTTCCATGACTCTAGACGACAAGTCATTATCACAGCCAGAACATGTTGCTATGTGCTTGTTTTGAGTTAGCTAACAGAATACTACAAGCTGGAACTCAGTGCCTAGGTTGTTTGGATCAAAATATCGGTGTGAAATCTGCATTATTATGTGGAGCGGTTACCATTTATGTTCCTCGTATAAATAAAATCACGTTCTACATAACTTATGTGGGAATTCCTCTATTATATTACACCAGATATGACATGGAATACGAGTACTTCGTATAAGTAATAAAGATACTAGCATCTGAAATAACAAACATATCCTTACACCTTGATTTTAAAAACTGAAAACATGACTGTATTAGATAGTAAAAGTTCTTAACAATTTTGAATTTAAACGGTAAGTTAGAACTTGCACAATTCCACTTACTGACTTTGGTGTCACAGATTTTATTTTGGTAGTATTTCAAAAACTGGACCATATTCAATAAAACTTTGATCACAAAACAGCGCCTTACAAGCTTGTTTTGTGGTGATTTCACAAAGGGTCAATCTTTAAAACCTTATTAAAAGTTTCATTTGACAAAAAAGAAAAAAGTGTGAAGAAGGTTACTGTTACATCCATCATCAAGTAAGATTTTTATCTGACCATAGTACTTTAAAATGACAAAGAAGTGATATATAGGCTAAATGGTATTACTGGAGACTAATCCTTCTTTTTTTCTTTTTCTTTTTATGCAAGTAAGACAAAAACTGCAAAATGCACAAAAGATGTATGGGAATAGTCATTAGTAAACGCCTCCTGGAAAAAAAGAAAGGTGTTCTCAGCGAATGTCCATTTGTAATTTTGATTTGGGTCTCCTATGAATCAAATAAGCACTTGTTATATCAGCTTATTTAGGATTATGAAGGTCATACTGGAAACTAATTTTCTCCCCCGAGAGACTTACAGAAACAGAACCTTTGGTTTGATAGGTTAAAAGATGAAACAAGTAAAGTTCAAAATTTTCAGTAATGATGTACATATGTCAGGGCCTTTTCTCTTTTTGCTAGCAGCCGTCAAAAATTCTAGTTCTCCAAATATAACATACAAAAAAAGTATATCCAGAGTATTAGGGTGTGTTTGGTATGGAGGAAAATCTTTTCTGTTTTCCGATTTTCCATGTTTGGTTGATCAAAATTTTTGGAAAACATTTTCTCTAGGAAAATAAGTTCCTAAAAAGAAAAGACTTTCCTAGCAGAAGTAGGAAACACAAGTTCCATAAGTGGCATTCCACATTGATTTTCTCCTCCATATCCTCCAACACAACCCACCCCTGTCCCATTCCCGATCCCCATATTGTTTGCCTAGATTATACACAAATGCTTTAAGGACAATATTGTTTACTTACCACAATAAAATACATAAGGAACAGTCTCTGTATCTCCGTAAGGTACAGGTAAGGTTTGTGTACACTCTACCCGGGTAATTGTAGTTCCAATGCTTCTTCAGCATCAAAGACATTGACAAAGGAATTTTCGTGGCACACTGCCATGTCAGACATATAAGTCTCCATAAAGAGAACATAATATGAAAATGTTGAGGCGAGAGGCACTTGTTTCCTTCAACTCAAAAAAGCATTAAATCGGATTCAAATAGATATCGTCTGAGATAGTTGAGTTAACACCCACAAGAGAACATTTTGACCAACTTTAGTAGTGCTAAAGTGTCCTTGAGTATAAAACCAATATTGCAGTAAATGTGGAACTAGATATAAAATAAATACAGATCAACCATTTTTTTCAAATGCTTCCTAAAGAACTTAGGTGACATGAAATGGAAGAACACTTTCTTTTCCAGTTCCTTTTCCAACCCATACCACCATGTAACCCCGCCCATGGCAAAAAGGGGAGATAGAAAGTGAGTTGGGTAGTGGAGGAAAAAAAAAAGGGGGAAGCTGGAAGGGACAATGACAAAGACCAACTGTCCTGATAAACAAAATCAAAGCATGAAACAAGAATTTAAGAATGCACTCACTACGAATAGTATCAGAAGTAAGGGCAATGAACTTACACTGAGGTAATCGTTCGGTATCCCGCTGCATGCAGATTCTCCACAAATTTTCAAAAATATCGGTCCATCAGGAATTCGGAAATGGTCAAGAAACTCATAGTATCTCTGTCCAAATGTACGATGATCCTACAAATTGCACCACCGAGTTAAAGCTATACGATGGGACAATCTGCTTGTAGCAAAAGCAACTTGACAATTATCTTTTCATTTTGATTTTTCTGGTAAATACTAACAACAAAAATACCTTCTCTTTCTACAGCATCCATTACCCCAATTCAGATACAGGTTCTTACATAAAACTCACTTTTGATCCATTTATTAACATTTAGCTGCATTAGGTAGACTCCTTTCATTCTCAAGTGGATATAGTTGTCTCGCTGCACTACAAAATCTTTACTAAACAAGACATACAGGGACGTGATTAAATGTTTTTTCAGGTTCAAATATCCAGAAATACTCAAAGGCTATCCATAAACCATTTTTCTACATGCTTATGTAAAAACATTATTTGCCTCTCTATCTTCTCCAAACTTTCCAGTAAATTATGACAATAGTCTTTCCAAGATTACAGAAGAAATAACTTTCTGCCTTGTTGCCTCTTGGACCATCACCCCCCACCCACAAACAAACAATCCCACACTCCAGGCTCCTGTATCTCTTATTTTCCTCTTTATTTGTCTCTCAATCAATACAAAATCATGACTTCTTGTTACAGCAAAAACAATAATCGTCTAAAGAACACATTTTTATCACTAAAAAAATACAATTTCAAGGGTATATCATGACTTTTTCCAAGAAAAAACCCAAAAAAATTCTTTCCAGAAATGCATGACACAAAATCAATATAACACAAAAAAAAAAACTTCCATAAATCAAATTGAACTTTGTATATAAGCAAAAATCATACATCACTTAACAAACTCTCTTTCCTAAAAATACAAACAGATTTCACAAAAAAGGTTTCACCTTTGCAAAAGCTATACACAAAGAACATAGGTATATCAAAAACAAGAATTCATCTAAAGGACACATTTTCATTACTAAAAAACACAGTTTCAAGGGCATATCATGAGTTTTCCTAAGGAAAAAAAAAATCAAACCCAAGTTTGTGCGAACCTCCACTAATTTTGCAGAATATCTTCTACCTCCCACCAACAAGTACCCGGTCGACTAATTTTAGGCGTCACCTCCCACCAGCCATATATATTAGGTCAACTAATTCACTAGAACATGTTCCATTTCTCACTAACAACACTTGCAATGTAAAAAACAGCAATCCCCCCCCCAAAAAAAAAAAAAAAAAAAAAAAAGTGCCTGACACAAAAGTTCAATATAACATAAGAAAATTTCCATAAATCAAATTTAAACATTCAACAGATTGAACCAGATTATTAGCTTAATCGATTTAATCAAATTTAAACACAAAAGTTCAACAGATTTCACGAAAAAAAGGTCAAAAAAAAAAAAAACAGGTTTGGAGAATCCAATAGCTCAATCGATTAACTAGTAAACATTCAACCTAAGAGTTCGATTCCTCAACTTATAATTCCCTTCCCATACTTAAAAAAAGAGGATAATTACTTACATAGGGAGAAAAGTGATCGAGAGTCTGATTGAACCGGTGTTCTTCCTTGGTTAAATACTTGTTTTCCGAATTGATTTGCTGAAGAAAATACTGAGAATTTGAGATTCCATTTGAGATTATTAGCAATTGCGAGAAGAAAGCAATGAGTAGAGCTAACATTGTTTGCTTCTGCTACAAAAGTCACTTTGGGTCTCAACAAAAGAAAAGTTCGAGTCCCTCCTTTATTTATACTCCAAGTTTAGGAATGGAGTGGCGTGTTAAAAAAATATGATAATATGTTATATGTATTTTTAATAAATATTGAACTTTATTTATACTTTAAGTTTCGAGCTAGGGTGGCTTGATAGTGTTAAGGAAAAAAACACGATAATATGTTATAAGTATTTTTAATAAATATTGAATATTATTTGTAGAAAAAATAAAGATTTCATGAAAAATAAAGAGATTATTTGAAGAAATTTGACATATGTAGAGTACTATATCTAATGAAAAATAATTTAAAATAAGAATAGTTATATTATAATATGAAATTAGAATAAATAATTTATCTAAAAGATATTAACAATTAAATTTAAGGCCTCGTTTAATTTTTACTTTAGGTCATTAATACGCTTGAACAGCTACTAGTTTTAAATTCGAAACTCAAAGTTCGGGTTCAATGAATTTTTAGTATAAATATCAAATAATGAATAAATAAAATTCAAATGAGACATATAACAATATGAAATTATGATTGCAAATGAGGCTTGGACATGAATAATATAATTTGAGGTTCGTAATTATAGTTTTAAAATATTTTCTAAATGTAAAACTTAATTATAAATTTAACAATTTAGAAATTATTTTAAATTTTATTTAAAAAGATTCGTGTTTAGTGGGAAAATTAATTGTTTATATTACGTGAAAAATTACAATTAGTACTGTTAATTATTGATAATTATAATTTTATAAAATTTTATGTGAATTTAAATGTTTGTAATCACAAATATTTATTTATAGAAACAAAAAAATACACTATTTATCAATATATCTACTTAGTATCTGATATTTTATTTATGAAATGTGATTTTTTCATCGGATAAGATTGTATAAGAATTAAAAAAATTTTAATAATTTTTACAAATTTATAGAGTTTATAAATATATAAGGAAATAAATATAGCTTGATAAATATAAATTATGCATCCAAATATATATCAATTTTATATCACAATTTATTATTTAATGATCATTTTTGTCGTTTGTTGAAACATCACAAATTGTATCATTTATTCCCACTAATATTGCGTATCTTCTACGATATTAGTAACAACACAAAAAAATTATATCAAATAATTATATTTATTAATTAAACATACATACATATATATATATATATATATATATAATATACATTTATTAATTATTATTTTGATGAAAAGTTATATAGTATATTTTTGGACTACATTTAACTGATTGACTAAAATATTTTACATTAATATTTAGCAAATTTCATACTTAAACTAACAATTATTTTACCCATCTCAACTATTTACTATACCTTAAAATAATTTCAGTAGCTAACATCTTGATATTAAGTTGATCAAATATTTATGAAATCATATCAATAATCGTGTGTATAGTAATTAAACATCGAAGTATATTTTAATATAAAAAATAATAATAAGTAAAGTATGATTTATGAACCTCGAAAAATATATATATAACTCGCAAAATACAATTTTTTTTTAAAATTAGTTCCCTTAAGCACTATTAAATAACTTCATTTTTTAAAAAAAACTATAAATTCATAATTTTAATTTCTGAATCCACCTCTACATAGTACAATCTAACTTTGGAAATGACATTTTACCCCTGCATTATTCAATAGTGTATTCTAAAAGATATATGCGTCCATGTGGACATCATAAATATTGCATAATTATAAATAGTAATGTGTCCACGAAGGCACATATATACCATTAAAATACACTATTAAATAGTATAAGAGGTAAAAATTCCTCCATAAAATTTGATATCGTAATACAATAATTTCGATTAAAATTAAAATATTTTTCGGATCCTTTTCTCTTAACAATATGATTTCAAACTCATAAAACATAAAATATAACAAACATTTTTCTTATACTTTTATTCATTAAAAATAATAGTTGCACATACAACCATCATGAGAGTTTCCATAAAACCACAACTATAATTTGGAGTAGCAATTGGCATCATTATCTTGTCGGAAAAGGGGCTAAAATACCCTTTAACTATGCGAATGGGTACAAATTTACCTTTCTTTTATCTTTCGAGCCTAAAATGCCCTTGACATCAACCTTTTGGCTCTATTTTGCCCTCATCTTTAACAATCCCAATTCGTTAATGATGTGTCACTATTTTATTGGCTGCCAAAATAATTAATTTAATTAATTAAAAACCCATATACCCACCCAAGAAGGCCCACCCGTTTTGATCCAAATTTTTTGATCTGAATCTTTTAACCCGTTTCTTTTAACCCAATAATCATCTCCAAAAGTTTTTTACCTACAATAAAATCACGCTCATCAACTTCATCCAAATCTCCACTCTTCTTCCTTATTTGAAGCTCATAGAAGTACTTCATCCAAATCTCCACTCTTCTTCCTTATTTGAAGCTCATAGAAGTATTAAAATTGAGGAGGTTAAGGGTGCTATTCATAGTATGAGCAGGGAAAAAGTGATTGAATTAGACATGATTTTGGTGGAGTTTTGAAAGAACACAAGCAAGGCAGGTCTGGAATGGCTGATTTGGCTGTTTATTGTCATTTTTAAGACTGTAAAAATGCATGTAGAATAGAGGTGGAGTACAATGATTAAGTTGAATAAGAACAAGTGGGATATCTAAATTAATGTTACAAGAACACTGGGAGTGTACTACTACAGTATTTACGGGACTTCTTTCTATACTTGATTCCATGACTTTTAGTATAACCCAATCTCAATTTTGGCTGTGAATTCTCCTCTTGGTCAATGGAACTGCAAATGACTTAGATATAAAGTACGTTATGGAGTACTTGTTGTATGGTTCTTTACCCATTACTATTGTGGTCCATACCAGACATCAGAAAGTGAATAGTACAAAATAGTAGTATGCCACGGACCATGCATTTTCAATAAGCAAAATGCATGTATGATTGGTGGAAAAGAACACTGATAAAAGACTACCATTTGATGAGCTTCAAATAAGGAAGAAGAGAGGAGATTTGGATGAAGTTGATGAGCGTGATTTTATTATAGGTAAAAAGCTTTTGGGGATGATTATTGGGTTAAAAGAAACGGGTTAAAGGATTTAGGTCAAAAAAGGTGGGCCTTCTTGGGTGGGTATTTGGGTTTTTAATTAATTAAATTAATTATTTTGACAGCCAATAAAATAGTGACACGTCATTAACGAATTGGGATTGTTAAAGATGAGGGCAAAATAGAGACAAAAGGTTGATGTCAAGGGCATTTTAGGCTCGAAAGATAGAAGAAGGGTAAATTTGTACCCATTCGCATAGTTAAAAGGTATTTTAGGCTCTTTTCCGTTATCTTGTTATTGTAAGTTACAAATTTATTGGGCTTTATAAAGGGACAACTTGAAGAAATAACCACAATTGGAATGTTGTCACAATTGCACATATCAATCATATAGCCATCAGTACACTGTTTAATACAAAAACATGTCATATCATCAATATCAAAAAAAAAAAATCATAGTAAGTGTATCGATCGACGTGTGGTCTAGTTGTCGATGAAGTATGATAATAATAAGGTTCAAATTCTAATGAATACATAAAGTGTTATAGTGGATAGTTTATTCCCGTTTATCTAAGGGCAAAAGTTATGTATGTAGTACTTGTGTTGGTGGGAAGTAACAAGGAAATAACTAGATCGGAATAATCGAAGAATGTGCATGTTGAATTAGTTTGTAATATTTGAAGGTCCTAAAATTGAACACAAACGCATCTATTTGCGAAAGAACATGACTATTATGAAAAGTTTATCTCTCAAATAATTCTATAAAAATAAGAATTCTACTGAAGTGATTCAAGAAAATTATACTAACAATATATATACTAGGGCTTTGTTGGATCGTAAATGGAATTGCTTGTAACGCCCTAAATAATATACGAGCAATATATCTCTTTGAGGACTGGCCTCACGACAAAGCCTTTCTTCTTCAATTATATCTTCCTATTTTTTCTAATAGTGCAAGTTAGCTTGATTATTATCATTATAAAAGATAAAATAATAAAAATAAATTGTATATTCGTTCTTTGTTTTAGTTTATACTTTTATCGTATTTGATTGCACATAAAATATTTAAGAAAGAAAAACTAATAATTTACCTGAAAGGAAATGTGGTTATCCTTTGGGATTAATAGGGTGTGGTTCATCATTAATGTCCAAGTCCTCTATGGTTTTATTCTCAAGCAAGTGAATCCTAATACCATAATTGTAAATCCTTCAAAATTTCAAAGTTAAAATTCTATGAAATTCTAAAACATTTCGAAAGTTTATGACTATGTCCCAACATAATTTGTTGGTGATATATATTTGCATAGCGGATGGAGTATATAATTAACGAGTTTAACTGAATTCAGTATTTTCAATATAAAAAAAAAAAAATCTATCATTAATTTCATGTGGAAAAACAAACAATGACTAGGGGTAACCCTTTCAAGTGCATCAGAATAGGCTATCTAGATAGTAAACTTAAAAGATATTCGATAAACGAAATAGACGTATGAAATTTAAATTTTGAATCAAAATACTAACCAGACTCCATAAAAATTGAAAGAAGAAGGGCATTTGACAAGACAAAATCTCAAAACATATTCATAGAACCTCTTAGAATTCCATACATCTTTCACCAACAAAGAAACATGGTTTAAAGAAAGTAGAGGCAAAGCTTGGCAACTCATCACTTCCTCAATCTCCATATAAGTTATTATTTCATTCTGTTATTATCAGCGGCGGAGTCAAGATTTTCACTAAGGAGATCCATAATTTGAAAAAGCAAACACATCAATAATTTGAAGGTGGTTCAACATTTATATTATATATACATAAAAACAAAATTAATCATATATAAATAATGTAATTTTTCATCGAAGGAATTTGAATGAACTCTTAGCTCCGACCTTAGCTACTACTTTTTGAGTCATGAATTTTCTTTTCCAAAAGATCATATTCAATTGTTTCTAGCCGAATTAGACTTTCATTTATATTTCTTTAAATTCAGCATGACATGCGTTGAGAAACAACGAAAACTTTTTAAAAAAAATTAATAACTTTTTGTCATTATCTTTCTTTCCGTAAAATGCAACTCCTATCATTAGTCGTCTATATATGGAGATTTGAGATTCGATATTGAATTAATCCAATATTTCGTTCAATCACTTCAATTGTTTAGTAGCCATAAAAAGATCTTTTCAAGTTACCGTATTAATTAAGCTTGCTATAGCGACTTAATAGTTTGTCTCAAAAATAATAATATTTATCATTTCGCCACAACTTTTATTAATCTCTAATTTCATGATTTAATTGGTGAGGAAGCTGCCAAAGTGCCTTCAAGAATGTGGTGTAAACTCTCTATTTTCTCTTAGAATACCAGAATTAGTGAGAAAATCATTTGAAAGTTTCAAAGGATAATTAAAATTGTGTTCATTCATATTTTTTTTAATAAATATTTGGAATTTGTAAAAATCGTAAAACATTATTTAAACATGAAACAAATCTAAATGGAATTATTTTATAAAAATAATTTTTTTAGAGCAAATTTGAAAAGAGAAAAATTAAAAGTGACGAAAGTGAAAATAAATATTGATTTTTCAAATAAAGTAAAAATGGAATTTCAGGAAATGCGAAAAAAAAATCAAATCACGACCGAAGTACTGAAAATACCCCTAAACTCTGCGCGAATTATTAGCTTCATTCTCGAACTATTGACAACTTTAAGACACCCCCATATTTGGCTAACGAAACTTAAATACACCTTAATCTTGCAACATGAGTGAGATAAATCAAATTAAGGGTGTTTTCAACACTTCTCTCAATTTTTTATTAAGAGTCTCGGTTTCAACATGAGTGAAATACACACTCCTACAAGAGTTTGAGATTACTTTTTATGTCATGTGAAAGATCAGAGTTGTATCTAAGTTTAATTTGTCAATAGAAAAATATCTTTTAGTACTATCGATAGGTTGAAAACAAAACTAATAGTTATATTACATCAAATTTGATCAACATTATTTAGTGTAAATCAAACTTCAATCCACTACATCAAATTTTAAATAAAAAATGAATACTATTTTTTTTCTTTATAATTATATTATTATTTCTTATTTCATTTATATTTTCTTATTTCACAAACAATTTTTTTCAAAAACATTCACTATATATAATTGATATTAATTTCTTTTATAGAAGAATCAACATAAAAAACTAACTTTTATATAAAAAATTAATATCATAAAGATATTAAATAAAAAATTAAATATACAAGATATTTAAGTAAAACATACCATTTATATAACATTTAATTAAACTGCGATGAATATTTAAGAAGGGATATAAAAATCAAATCATAATTAAATTCCTATACGATATTTGAAAGCAACGTACCACCTCAATAATTATATCAAGTGCATATAAAAATCAAACCATAAATAAAATCCCTATATGGTATTTCAAGTAAGTAAATCCCCAATCAAATATTTTCTTTAGAACTTAATTACCTTACCTTATAATCTATATTACTTCCCCTAAAATTATTGCTATACCAATTTAATTTTGCTTCTTCTTATTCCCTCTAACTCAATTTATTGACTCATTTTTTTAGCCTGTTAAAAAAAAAAATTAATTTTTTTTATATCAAGTCAAACTATATTACATAAATTAATACTGATGTATTATTTTTCTTCTTTCAATACCATAGATAAAAATTCCAAACAATGTTACAAATAAATATGGAGAATAATAATAATCCAAAAAGAGAAAACAAGCCTTGCCATTATGCCTTCAAGTTCATATGCAGAGCAATATTGACTCTAATTTCTGGATTAATTACAGGTTTATTAATTATTTTTTTGATTAATGTTTTTTCACATTTTAAATCAGGTCATTTGGGGAAAATTGATAAAATAGACATAGTTTTTGGCTTGTTATTTGTTGTTATTTTTATAATTCTAACAATTTCTTTGATATTTTTTACATTAATTGATTTGATAAACATGTTTAGAGCACTTTGGGGTTGGATTAAGGAACCAGAATCTTCTGTTTTTACAACATTATGGGAGTCCAAGGAGATTCATTAAAGAAATTTATTGAGGAAGTTTTATAAAAAAAAATCGTAATTCAAAAACTGTTAGTTCTATATTTCTCGAACGTAGAACAGTTTGGACTTTCTTGAAATTTATTTATTGTAAAGAGGATTTTGTGAATTTTGTTGAAGTGTTTAACTGTCAAGATCGAATCTGGTTGTATCTTGATAATATTTATGGATATTTAAAAAATTATTAGATGTTTGTGATATTTATTATCATCTTAATTACCTTAATCTTATTGATTATACATCTTGGGTGAAATATTGTATACCAAATTTCTTTTTGTATCGTTCTCTTTTTAAGTAAATCTCTATTTCAACTTCATTTCGTATTATGAAGAAATAACCCTTTATAATAGGATGTATTGTACATTCGTTTTTTTTAACCCTCCCCCAAGGAGCTTTCACCCCTTTGCTTTCTTGGTGACTCGAACTTGCAATCTTAGGATTGGAAATGAGTATTTACCATTCGAGCAATTTCCTCTTGTCTGTATTTGAAATTTAAGATGTTTTCTTAAAATTTAACTTATGATCCTCAATCTTATTAAGATGATCCTTTTAAATCGCTAAACATATAGTTTTTTTGTACCAAGCTTGAATTTTGAAATCCGAAATCAAAGAGCTATTTTAAAAATTATATATATATTTGACCATCAATTAAATTAAATATACATTTTGAACTATCCATCGTTTCAGTTAAATAAAAAAAATACTTTACGCATTTTAATCATATACAAAAAATTAATCTGTTTAACTTCGAGTTTTGAATTTTCATAGAATAATTTTTTTAATCTCCCGCCAAGAACAGAAGCAAAAATGATATTTAATGTATCTGTGTAGCTATCACATCAACCTACCTATTGACTTTAATAGAAGAAGATAATAAGATATTTTTTTCGTTTATTTTTAATTGTTATGATTGATTTTTTAAAATTAGATTATAAAATATTTAATAAAAATTTTACTATGTACTTTTTAATTATATTAAATACAAAAAATTATAATTTTTATAATATATTTGTATAACTTTTAAATATATATATTTTTAAATATCATATTAATATAAATTAATTTAATTCTAAAGTTAACAAATTAATTTTCGAAAAAAAATAACGAATATAATGTCAACACAATAATTGGGTTTTTGTGGTCCTTTGTATCTACCCTTTTACCAGGGAGACTTTATAACAAGTAATATAATGTGTATTCTGCCCTATTTATATTCTGTTAAAAGTGTTTGAACTTTATGTCAGTGAAATTTTTATTTTATTTTTTTCGTTTATTTTTTTTTGTTCAATATAATTTAAATTATTAAAAAGCAATAAATAAATTAATAATATTACTTATTGTTTTTTTAATATAATATAAGTGAAAAAGGTCAATACATAAATAAATATAAGTTACGAACTATAAAGTAATAAATTATTTAAAATACATTTATTTTTTGTAACTAAAAATTAACCAAAAAAAACTAGTATGTTTTTTTAAAAAATATTCAAAATATTGAGTGATTTTTGGACATGCATTTAACTCGAATAAATAAATAGTTAGAATTTTGTGAGTGAAAAAATGTCCACTCAAAAAACTCATCAATATAACTTCTCCAAACTTAAAACTCATCTCCAAATTACTATTTTTTGCAAAAAAATAAAATAAAAAGTAGTCTATTGTGTGGACAAACATTGTTTTGTATTTTCTAAAACTTATATAATCTTAAATATGGTATGATATTTGTATGATTATAAAAAAAAATCTCATAAAAAATAAAACAAAAAGCTTATACTCAATTTCCTTTTCAAAATAAGTATCACTTCCAAAAACTAACTATCCTAAAATAAATATCATGTAAATAATTTAAATAAAATAAATATTTTTTCCAATTATATCTTTATACTTTATTTTCTTGACACTAGACTAGTATCAAGATATAATTAAAAATCATAATTCTGAAAAAAAATTGAATTATTTTTTTTTCATTTTTTTTATTAAATAAATTGATGACGTGGTCGAATTATAATCGGCCACGTCATCAATTTTTTCAATAAAAAAATCAAAATTCTGAATAAAAAATTGAATTTATTTTATTTTATTTTTTTTATTAAATAAATTAATGACGTAGCCAAATTATAATTGATTACGTGTCAAAAATGGTTTTGCAAAACCACCATTAAAAAATAATAACATGAATAAGTCTTTTCTTTAATACTAATGACATAAATAAATCAAACTTTTAACTGGTGGCATAAATAAACTTTTTCTAAAAATTCAATGACAATATTTTGAGTGTTTTCCTTAATTTTATTTTTGTGCAATTCTTTCTCCTTTTTGTGATCATTAAAGAGTATTATTTTTGTTCATTTTTCTCCTTTTTGTGCACCTTTAATTGGCCACCCACATCACAAAAGTTGTAAATCTAAAGTACCAAAACTCAACAAATTTGGTGGAAAAGGTTACAAGGAAATGACAACAATAAAAGGTGGAAAAAAAAATAGTAGTCTAATAAATTATTTCTCCAACTTTTTTTCAAAAAAATAAATAAAATTAAATGTTGTTTTTTATATGTATAATAATATTTAATTTTTCTCTTAGTGATGCTTTATTATAAGAGTGATATTATATTTTTAAGATAAAAAAATGTTTAATATTTTAATTTAAAATTGCACTTTTTTTAAAAAAATAGGTTTTTTTGTGTGAAAAAACTAGAAATGAGACTTGTTTTTGACATTTGGTAAAGATGATGAAAAAAAAAAAGAAAGAAGGATAGAAAATTAAATTGCTAACAATAATTTTCTACATATAAATGATTCACAGAGGTAGGTAACTAAAAAATAAATAAAAATTGCAACAGTCCACTTTTATTTATCAGTTTATATTTTTTAAAAGTCAATTTAATTGATTTTCAAAATTAAATTAGATTGCATTTATTCGATGTTGTAGATAAAAAATTTAGATATTCAATACTTATATGAAAAGTACTATTTATTCCAAGTTTTTGTGCATATTAATATGATAAAATAATATATCGTAAATGTTAGTTAAAGTTATTATCATTTGACTCTTAAAAAGAAAACTATGATAATTAAAAGTGGACGAAAATAATATTATACTTTGGATGTGAAAAAGGTTCTATTGATTCAATGAATCTTACAACAAATTAATACAAAATTTAAATTAATCAACTTTAATATAAATATCATATTACATGTAAAAGGAAAAACGTAAAATCGTATATCCCTACTAATTAAGGAATATTTGATTATGTACTTCACCACAATTAGTAATTTAATTATACATTATAAGATTATTCTCTTATATTTGGCGCAAACGAAACCAAAATAGAAAAATAAACACATAAACCCCCCCATCACCACCACCACCACCACAATGTATGATATATTTCTAAATCGTCAACTGAATATCACATTAATTTAATATATGAATATTTTACTTCTTATGTATCTATCAAACGTCACATAAATCATACGAAAATCAATACGTGAATAATCTTTTTTTAATACAATTACCAAACGATCATTTAATTAAATTATGGATCAAAAGTGAATTCTTCCACTTATAGTAATAGTCTTTTGATTGAGCTCTCTTGGTTTATGATAATGATATCACAGTCGACTGATCCATACATGAGATCACGATTGAAGTGGTGACCTGAATTCAAGAGGAATGTCAATTATGACCAACTAAGTCATTGATTCTCGAAAAAGAACGATTTTATATGTGAACTGTCTTTTATCAATTAAAAGAAAAAATGCTAAGAAATTTATGACTAAATGAAATGTCCCACCTACTAGACAAGTCTTTTCAATTGAACTCTCCATTGGTTTGGTTATTAATTATCAAAAGGAGTTATTCATATATCAAAACTATATATATATATATATATATATATTGATATTTTTCTTTTTGGTTATTTTGAATAAAAAACTCAACACATTTAATATGATATTCAATTATTATTTTATAATTTACATAATCAAAGCATGTATAAGTTGTAAATGATAATCAATAAGTTGGATAAGATGTCATGATGAGATCAATAATTTCAAACACATAAGAGGTTAAATTTTGCCAACCCACATTAAACTATATAGTCCATAGATTTAGGGGTGGGCATAAAAACCGAAAAACCAAAAAACCGAACCAAACCGAATTATTTCGGTTTTTCGGTGTCGGTTCTTCGGTTCGGTGTCGATTTTTGATTTTCGGAACTTCGGTTCTTCGGTTCGGAGTTCGGTGCAAGGGTCCCAAAACTACGGTGCACCGAAGAATCAAAGTTTTATTAAATAAATTTTAAAAAAATTAATTATATTGCTTAGTTAATAATACTTATACATTTTTTACTCAAAATATTTACATGACCTATTTAAATGTTTTACTTAAGCTAGCAATTACGACAAAAAAATGTTTTACTGATAAAACATTATAATGACAATTTAGTTCCTCTTCTATTTATGTACACGAGTCCTTATATTGTTCTCTTCTTTATTCATTTAGGTATGGGAGAAACCAAAAATATCGTCGCTTATTTATTTTATCTTTATTTTTATTAAGCACATAAAACTCTTAATACTTTAATATATTTCCACTTTATTTTTATTTACATCGAAAAACCGATTTGAAAACACCAATTTAAACCAAACCGAAGTAGAAAAAACCGAACCGAACCGATATTAGTTAGGTATAAGTATGGTGCATACTTTTCTAAAACCGAATACCGAAGAACCGAATTGAAATTTGATAAAACCGAACCGAAGAACCGAACGCCCACCCCTACTTATGACATTTTAAATTCCAAATCACAATTCTCCCATTTGATAAATGTTCCTTCATAAAAACTCTAAATCTACTTCACAATGTACACTCACTTTATAAATTATAAAATAAATATAGTTTTTTTTTTAAAAATAATTATGAATTTTTTAATTTATAATGAAAATTTTTTCTTCTTGGTAAAAATTGTGAATCTATTACTTATCAGAAGTAATTTCTTTTATTAGTGAGAATTTTGACTTCACGACTTATTATATCAGGTTCATTCTTCATTAGTGAAAATAATAAGTCCACAACTTATTAAAAAGTAACTCTATCCTTTATTAATGAAAATTCTGAGTCCGCAATTGATAAAAATCAATTTCATTCTTTATTTTTCTACTGAAAATTTCATGGTCGAATGTATTCTTTATCTTGATGAAAATACTGAGTTCGTGACTTATCAAAATCACCTTCCATCCTTCATTAGTGAAAATTTCGAGTTTTATATGAAACAACTCCATTCTTTAGTAATAAAAATTTTAAATCCGCAACTTATTAGAAATAACTTTACCCTTTATTAGCAAAACTCCGAGAGCGCGAATTATAGAAGCAGCCTCATCTTTCATTAGTGAAAATTCTGAGTACACGAGTCATAGAATCAATCTTATTCTTCATTAGCGAAAATTCTGAATACGCGAGTTATAGAAGGAATCCCACCCTTCATTAGTGAAAATTTTGAGTGCGCGAGTTATAGAAATTCCACCCTTCGTTAATGAAAATTCTAAATCTACGAATCTACAACTTAGGAGAAGGAGCTTCCCTCCTTCCTCTCCATTACTTTTTTAAAGTAAAAATTCTAATTCCACGACTTACCAAAACTAGCTCCACCCTGCCAATAACACTCACCTTTCACTGTCTTACTCTCACAATGATACCCTTAATCTCCATGGCTACTTCTTCATCTTCTGTAAATTTCTTCTTCTTCTTCTTCCTCTTTCTCTTCACCCATTCATTCTTTTGCTCTTCTCAGCAAAACCCAGAAATTCAAGCACTTCAATCCTTCAAAATTGGTATTCATGACCCACTTGGAGCACTCACAAGTTGGGATTCTACATCTCCTTCTGCTCCATGCGATTGGCGAGGAATTTTTTGTTCAAATGATTCATATGTGAGTGAAATTCGTCTTCCGCATTTACAGCTTAGTGGGTTTCTCACTACTCAGATTTCTGATTTGCGAATGTTGCGTAAGATTAGTCTTCGTTCAAATTTATTTAATGGAACTATACCTGCTTCAATCTCCAAATGCAAACTTCTGGATACTGTTTCCTTCCAGTATAACTCGTTTTCCGGTCAAATCCCACCGGAGATAATGAATTTGACTGACCTTGAAACGTTTAATGTGGCTGGAAATCAGATGTATGGTGAAATACCCAGTGATTTGCCGGTGAATCTGAGGTATTTTGATGTCTCGGAGAATTTGTTTTCCGGTGGTATACCGGAGAAAATATCGGAGCTCTCTCAGGTTATTCTGCTTAATCTATCGTACAATCGATTGTCCGGTGATATTCCGGCGAGTTTAGGTAGGCTTCAGCAACTTCAGTATCTTATGCTTGACTATAATGAGTTAGAAGGAACAGTTCCTTCTGCAATTTCGAACTGTTCGTCGTTGGTGCATTTGAGTGCTGAAGGGAATGGTATTACTGGTGTTATACCGGCGGGGATTGCTGCTCTTCCGAAGATTCAGGTGATAAATTTATCGCATAATAAACTTTCTGGATACTTAGCAACTTCATTTTTCTGCAATGGTTCTGTATATCCTCCTTCCCTTCAGATTGTTCAGTTGAGTTTCAATGCCTTCTCTGAGATTCTTCACCCACAATCGTCTAAATGTTTTAGTTCATTGCAAGTTTTAGATATTCAACACAATCAGATACATGGAGATTTCCCTTTTTTCTTCTTGACAGACAATTCTGCATTGTCGTCGTTGGACTTGTCTGGGAATCTGTTTTCGGGTACAATACCGAGTTCCATTGGGAATTTGTTGAGGTTAGAGCAACTGAGAATAGGAAATAATTCGTTCAAAGGTGATATACCGGTTGGGATAACGAAATGTAGTAGTTTGAGTGTTCTTGATCTTGAAGGGAACAGATTCATAGGGGAAATTCCAGCTTTTTTAGGTGGTCTTAGTAACTTGAAGATCTTGTCGATGGGAAGAAATCAGTTTTCTGGTTCAATCCCTTCTAGTTTTAGCAATATGACTAGTCTCGAAAGTCTGAATTTGGAAGGAAACCGTCTTACTGGAAGCTTGCCTGATGAGTTGATGTTTTTGAGCAATTTAAGCACATTGAATCTTAGTGGAAACAAGTTTTCAGGTAGTATTCCTGTTGTTATTGAGAACCTTCAGCAGTTATCGGTTCTAAATCTGAGTAAGAATGGCTTCTCAGGGACTATCCCGTCTAGCATTGGAACTTTGTATAAGCTTGTAGTTCTTGATTTGAGTAGACTGAATTTATCAGGCGAATTGCCATCTGTTCTTGGTGGTTTGCCTAGTTTACAAGTGATTGCTTTGCAAGAAAACAACTTGTCTGGAAATGTTCCCGAAGGTTTTAGTAGCTTAATGGGTTTGCAGTACTTGAATCTATCTTCCAATTCGTTTTCAGGTCATATACCATCTACATTTGGCTTCTTGACATCGTTAGTTGTCCTCTCGTTGTCTAAGAATCACATATCTGGTTCAATACCTCCTGACTTGGGTAATAACACTGCTCTGAAGATTTTAAATCTGAGGTCAAATTCATTGAGTGGCCAAATTCCTTCTGATCTAGCACGTCTCTCCCATTTGAGTGTGTTGGATTTGGGTAGAAATACCCTGACAGGTGAAATTCCAGAAGTTATTTCTAATTGTTCATCCCTCACATCGGTTGTGCTGGACACGAACCATCTTTCGGGGAACATCCCAGCATCACTCTCCAGCTTATCAAGCTTAATTACCCTTGACCTCTCAGGAAACAACTTGAGTGGGAAAATCCCAGAAAATCTTTCAGTGCTCCCTAATTTGGTGAACTTCAATGTATCGAACAATAAGTTGGAAGGCCAGATACCAGTGAAGCTCGGTTCTCATTTTAACGATCCATCGGATTACAGTGGCAACCAGGGCTTGTGTGGGGAGCCATTGAATAGAAAATGTGAGCGGACTGGTAATGGTAAGAATAGACTTATTATGCTTATTGCAGTGTCTGCTAGTGGAGGTCTTCTCCTTGCATCATGCTGCTGTTTTTACATATACGCCTTGCTGAGATGGCGCAGGAAGCTCAAAGAAAAGGCAGCTGGCGAGAAGAAGCATAGCCCTGCAAGGGTTAGTTCGAGGACCAGTGGTTCTCGTGGCAGTGGCAACCATGCTGGACCAAAACTTGTTATGTTCAATAACAGAATTACCGTTGCTGAAACAATCGAAGCAACTAGGGAATTTGATGAAGAAAATGTTCTTAGCAGAACACGCCACGGAGTGCTATTCAAGGCCTGTTACAGTGATGGAATGTTGCTCTCAATCTGTAGACTACCAGATAGATCACTAGATGAAAACACATTCAGAAAAGAGGCTGAATCGCTTGGCAGAGTGAAGCACAGAAACCTAACTGTTCTACGCGGGTACTATGCTGGCCCTCCAGACCTTAGACTACTTGCATATGATTACATGCCAAATGGGAACCTTGCAACACTCCTTCAAGAAGCATCTCATCAAGATGGTGGTCATGTTCTCAATTGGCCAATGCGACACCTCGTTGCACTTGGCATTGCCCGTGGGCTTGCTTTCCTCCACGCAGCCTCTATCATTCACGGAGATGTTAAACCACAAAATGTACTGTTCGATGCAGACTTTGAAGCCCATCTTTCAGACTTCGGCTTAGACAAGCTTACTGTAGCCACACCAGCCGAACCTTCCCCTTCAACATCAGTTGGGACTGTAGGCTATGTAGCTCCAGAAGCAACATTAACAGGAGAAGCTACAAGACAATCAGATATTTATAGCTTTGGCATTGTATTACTTGAACTGCTAACAGGGAAAAAGTCGTTAATGTTCTCGCAGGATGAGGACATTGTGAAATGGGTAAAGAGGCAATTACAGAGAGGTCAAATTTCAGAACTGTTAGAACCAGGATTGCTTGAACTGGACCCTGAATCATCAGAATGGGAAGAGTTCTTATTAGGTGTAAAAGTAGGCTTGCTTTGCACAGCACCGGACCCCCTTGATCGTCCTACCATGACTGACACAGTGTTCATGCTCGAAGGTTGTCGTGTTGATCAAATTTCACTCTCCTGAAGAACCACGACCGACAATGGTGACATGTAAAACCCAAGGTCTCATCCTAATTCTTTGCCCTTTTTTATTGTCTCTTTGATATTTTGAGGATTTGCATTGCAATGCAACAATAGCTAGCACTAGAACAGTAGAACTTAAGTTTTTTGTCTAAGGAAAAGAACAAAAAGAAAACAATGAAATGGATTCTTTTTAAGTAATTCAAGAAATCCTTTTGGAACTATTGCTAGGGAGTTACTTATTTGCTTTTTGTGCATTGTCATGTTAACTTGATCGAAAATAACATGTAACTCTTCGTATCGAACTTGACATGGTAACCTAGAAAGTGGAATACTAACGCGTTGTAACCGATTAAATTGGAAGATTATTTACCAAATCAATATATATAACTTAAATCCTTTTCACGAGTGCATTAAAGAAAGAGATTTTTTTTTGTTCCTGTGATTTTGAATCCTGCCACTGTAGTACCTCATTTCATTTTCATAGTGTTTCTATTAGATTATATATAAATAATTTTGACATAAATATATATATATTTTTATTTACTTATCAAATATTTAAAAAAATTAATAATCGATTCAGTATATTTTTCTGATGAAAAATATTGTGGAACATAACACGAGGTTATGCTCAAAACAGACAAGGCCAATAACATGAAATAATTGTCCATACATAAACAACAAAATATTATTTTACTACACCATCATCATCTATAATTCTATATAGCCTAATAATTCTTCTTCTTCTTTTTTTTGTTCTATAGCAAAATCAGCAACAATTGACATGATATTTATACAGACCAACATCTAGTTGTCAGCATGCATATTGTATATTACTACTATCTTTATCTGAGTTCGAAGCTTAAAGGATATAACATGTTAATAAAAATTCTAAAATGATATATAAATTTTTATTTTAATCAAAACGACAAAATTGATGGTAGAGCAGCGATTTTGCTTGCCGGAAAAAGCAAAATCGCTGCAATAGCAACGATTTGCTAATTTTAAATATTTTAATTTTTTTAAATAAATCGCTGCCTACGCATCGATTTAACTTAAATTATTTATTTGAATTTTTTTTTAAAAAAAAATTTAAAGCAATGCCTCAAAAGAAAATTTTAATTTTTTTAGTAAATCGCTGCTACTGCAGTGATTTTACATTTTTCATTTTTTTTTATAAATTTAATTAAATCGCGCCAATGCAGCGATTTGTATCATTCTTTTATATAAAAATTAATTAATTGCTGCTCTTGCAGCGATTTCCTAAACTTTTTTAATTTTTAATTTTTTAAATTAAATCGGGATACAGCGCAGCGATTTAATTAAAAAAATTTAGGCAATCGCTGCAAGAGCAGCGATTAATTAATTTCTTTTTTTTAAAAAAATGGTGCAAATCGCCGCAGTGGCAGCGATTTAATTAATATTTTTTTAAAAATAAATAAATGTAACAACAGCGATTTATTTGAATTTTTTTTTTAAAAAAAATGTTCTTTAAAATCGCTGCCTTGGTAGCGATTTAATTTTAAAAAAAATAATTTTTTTTTGACACAAATCGCTGCCTAGTAGGCAGCGATTTGTTTTAAAATTTTTATTTTTTAAATTTCAAATAATTTTTTTTTTAAAAAAAATATTTAAGTTAAATCGCTGCCTTAAAAAAAAGATTAAAATTTTTTTTATATCGGAAATCGCTACAATTGCAGCGATTTCTTTAATTTTTTTAAAAATATTTAAAATTAGCAAATCGCTGCTATTGCAGCAATTTTACTTTTTTCGGCGAGCAAAATCGCTGCTATACCAGTGATTTTGCCGTTTTGGTTAAAATAAAAATTTATATACCATTTTAAAATTTTTATTAACATTTTATATCTTTTAGACTCCGGATACATCTTTATCTATTTGAATTTATTTGTCTTATTCTATCTTGATACGAAATTTAGAAAGATTAAGAGAATTTCTGAATTTTATAGTCTTTTAATTGATTTGTATGATTTACCACAAAACTAAAATCAAAGGTATTTTTTTAAATAAAAAAATTTATTCCTGTAGAAACAGATATTTTTTTAAAAAAAGATAAATAAATTAAAACGAAATGAATATTTTTACTAGTTAGTGACGGAAAAAGCAAAACACTATTCTTTGTTACTCCCTTCGGGCTTCGTTTTATATATATTAATTGCCTATTTTATTATAAATAATTTCATCGAGTTGTTTGTCAATTTATAAAATTAAAATATAATTAAATATCTTTATAATTTATTCTTTTTTTTTTAGAAGAGTGTAAAAAAATTCTTTAGGAAGAATTTTTGTGAACTTTTTATTTAAATTCATAATTTAAAAAAAAATAATATACAAACAATTAATAAAAAACGAAGGGAATCCTACGATGCAAATTATTACTTTTTCTTTTACTATAGATGATTTTCTTTTTGAAAATTTGTTTTAGGTAAGTAATTTGTTATCAATTGAATGTTAAAAATCATCGTTTTTTGAAGCAATCATTATATGTATAGTTAATATAATTTTATTAGTAATAAGTTGTTTAGGATAAATTTGCTCAATTGAATGTTAAATATCATGATTATGACGTCATGCGAAAATTTACAAATTTGTAAATCATATGATTGATAAATAGATGATAAAAACTTATACTAAAAATAAAATATTATTATATGGTTTGATTAATTGTCTATATATGAAAACTAATATAAAAGAAAATATTAAAACTATTGAGGGAAAATCTCTCGCATAAACAAAACTTTTAAACGACTACATTGTGGATGTTCTTGTTGTTCTGTCGTGTTAGAAAAAACAAGCCTATATTTATAGAGTCCTAAAATCTTTCCTACTAAAAATGAATTAGCTATTCCAAAACTTTTTCCTACTTCAAAATATTTTTCTAAAAGAAAAGAATAAACCAAATATAAAAAAATATAATATTTTACTTTTAAAAAAGTAAAAATTTATGGTAATATTTTATCTTTTCATTAAGAAAAAATAAATCTTAAATAATAAGGGCATAACCCTAACATAAGTTACACAAATAAAGATAAGAGTTAGAATTATAATATTTGATTTTAGAAGTTGATAACTTGGTATACTTTATTGGTGTTTATATAATAATAGAAAATATTTTAAAAAAATTGTTTCATGTTGATCAATATTTTCAACTATTGATTCATTTTTGACAATGTATTATAATAACTTATAAAAAATTTAAAGAAAGAAAGTAAAAAGGAGTTAAAACAAAACAAAAAAAAGATAACTGATATGAGTGTTAACTGTTAATAAAGAAAATGTAAGACAAACAAAATAACTTTTTCTTGATTCCTTACTTTTTATCATAGTGATTAAGAGCCTGTTTTCCAATTTTTCTATGTTTGGTTGAGATAAAAGTTTTGAAAAATGCTTTTCTAATTAATTCATTTTCCTCAAAATTAAGGAAAATGACTTCCCTTAAAAAATTAAGGAAAACATTTTTCAAAATTTTCAAATTTCAAATTATATTTTTTTTTAGAAAAACATTAATTTTAAAAAATATTTTCAATTTTATTTTTTTTTCCACCAGATCCCCGACCCCCACTACCCCTCCGGCCAGCCCCCCACCCCCACCCCCTCCCCAAAAAATTAATTTTATTGTTTAAAAATATTTTCAACTTTAAATTTTTTTTTAAAACTCCAACCTCTCCCCCCCCTACCAGCCCTCCACCCCCCTCCACCCCCCCAAAAAATTAATTTTGTTTTTTAAAAATACTATCAACTTCAAAACATTATTTTAATTTTATTTTTAAAAAATATTTTTAATTTCATAAATTAATTTTTAACTCTAGTAAAAATAAAAGATGTCTCTCAAAAATATTTTTCATTCATAAAATCAAACACTAAAAATCATTTTCGGAAAATATTTTCTACTCACCAACCAAACATAAGAAAATAAGTCTAACATTTACTTATTTTTCATAAAAATATTTTCTAGGAAAACATTTCCTCCATACCAAAACACACCCTAATTCTTTTTAACAAAAAATGTACGTACATGATTTATTTTTGATAAAAAATTTGAGGCCCCAAATTTGCATGTCTTAATTTTATGTACAAGTAATATGCCAAATTTTCAAATATTTTTTTTTTTAAATTTAGATTTTGACAAGTTTAAATTCAGATTTGTGTATGTCTAAAGTTTGTAATTTCATAAGTGACTTTTTTCAACTTCAATTTCAAAAGATTAAAGTTATTTTAAAACAAACGAATCTTAAAAACCTATATACTTCAATCATAGCTTAAATAGTTATCCTAAATTTGACTATATGTGCTCTTATTAAATAAGCTAAGTATAGTTCAGTTTTTCTCTTGTTGATTTAATTTATTTGGTATATCCAATTTAGGTATATAATTGTATAAAAAATCTCGGACGAAATTCTAAATAATTTTTTTGATTATGCTTTTTTTTTTTTTTGGAGTTGAACTCCAATTAACATGTTTGACTATAAAAATCATGAAGTTGAATTATGAAAATTTCAAAATATCAAAAAATTATTTTCACATTTTCGCTTTACAAATATAAATCATATTTAGGGTCAAAATGTTTGGGCACGACTTCCCGGGTACCACATTAAGGTTTCTTGAGGAGGACCCAAATGTTGGCCAAGAAAACTGTTGGCCAACATGTTTTTTGGGCTGCTTGCGCAATGCGCCACCAACACTTGAAGGCAAAAAAGTCAGCTTTCGCGGGCTTATCACTAGCCTTTCTGCCTAAAATTAAATTCCAAAACCATGGTTTGGAAGTGCCTACGCGACGCACAACCATGTCCCATAGTTATCGCGACGTTTAAAAGTCAAGTTGAATGTTTCTAAAAGTCCGACTAAGTGTAGGGGTGTTTTGGGTATTCGGGAACTGTTATTTCACCTATTTTATGGTATTTTAAGTTTGTTAAGATACCTAAACCGAGAATTAGATTTCATTCTTCAAACTAAACCTTTCCCTCCCAAATTTATTATGTCAAAACTCCATTGGACGCCAAGCTCAAGCTAGAAGATGGGATTTCAACTGATTTCTCCTCCAATATCATGGGTCTTCTATCAATGATTTTCCAAAGAGTTTCTACGATCAAATTTTCAATCTAAACATATGTTCATTGTCAAATAGTTTTCAAAGACATTGTAATTATAAATTAATGTTTAATCAAGGTTTTAAGATGATTTTTAAGGTAATTCCTTGAAGAACCCATGATCTCCCTGTAACACTCCGAAAGTCTAAAACATGTTCTAGACCCTAACACGGGTTTCAAAAGGTTTAGACATTGTTTTAAGGTCATAAATAGTGTATATAAGTAATTTAGGAAGTTTAGAAATCAAAACGTCAAAGAACGTCCATGATGTTCGGAAACTAGTTCAATGAGGTGCTAGCTTGTCTTAGCCTATTTGACTAAGTTTTAGGAGTCGGAAAAATGATGAACTTTGGTGGAAGGGTTTCTAACATGTATTAGAGTTAGTTCATAGTCGAAACATCCGGGTATGACTCCCCAAGGACCAACCAAGGACCCTTGTGTTTGGGGTCGAAGGCTGCCTAAGGCAGTGTTCACAAACGGTTGCCATAGATGGTTCATGGTCTAATCAACGGGGCTTCGATTGCCTACGTCGATGGACACTTAGAGTATTTTTCCAAGGCTGAGATTTGACAAATCTCTGAACTAAATGGTGGACCAACAGGATGGTTGGTCCCTTGGTTTGTCGATGGACAAACGGGCGTGAACTGCTTTCGTCGATGGACACTTAGGCAAATATTTGGAGGCATGTTTTGACAAGACTCATACCAAAACGACGGACCAACAGGACGGTTGGTCCCTTGGCCGTCGTTTGACAAATAAACCGTTTGTCGTGATTTCGTATGTTAGGGGTTGGTTTTGCTGCACGATTTTAAGTGAGTTGAATTATTTAATTAAATGGTTAGTTAATTAGTTAGGGGTTAAAGGAGGTCTAATTAAGTTAATTTATACCCCATATAAAGACCCTAACCTAATTAGACTAACCTATCCCTCATAAATCCCAAAACACAAATTCTCTTTCTTCTTTCTTCTTTCTCTCTCCCAAGTTGAAGACACCATAGAAGACAAGGTCAAGGTGGGTTCTAGGGCTTCAAAGACCAAGGTTTCTCCATCAATATTCATCAAACATTAAGGTATGTGATTCCTTTCACCTTTGGGCCTTCTTTCCCCAAGGGGTTCCTTCAAAGTGATTTCAAAAGATGAGTTTTCATGTGGGTTTCTTCCAATCTCGAAATTGGTCTTTCAATTGGATTTACTTATGATTTATTTTGATTGTATTGATTAGATTATGTCATGATTTCATGGTATCGATATTCATATATCTCATTCAACATCCGTGATCAATAATGCAACACACATACATACCAATATTACGACGAAGCAAAGCAAGTATATATCACACAATTATAGAATCACAACCATCACCTACCTCGAAACAAGCTTGAAACCCTAGATAGCTTGATCCTTCTTTTTTCATATTCGTTCCGCTTGTTCGTGGTCTAAAAATAACAATTTATATACGTGAATCAATAAGGAAATACTGAATTCCCGGAATACTAACAAAATATGAACCCTAGTTCAAACCTATGACCCCAACTAGTTATTTTAGGGTTGATTCCACCATAGGATTCTTTAAGAAATATTTCCCTATATATCAATGTTGACCCATTCTAAAACATTCTACTGATCGAAGAACGAATTCGGGGTAGTGAAAAGCTTACCTCTAGCTTCAAGAATAGTGGAAAACGAGTTGGGAATTGGGATAGCCTAGATGTCTTCTCTTAACTTAAAAAGTCAAAAAGTACAAAAACGGGTCGTCTAATGGTTTTATTTACGATTTAAAAATCCGTTATCCCACTACGATGCACTCATCTCGCTGTAGCGACGTCGTTGTAGCGGTACCCATCTCGCTGCAGCGGCACGAAGCGAGACAGTGAGCTCCTAAGAGATTTTTCAATTTCTCCCTTTGACAACATACTCTTAGCCCACTATGCTCAGAAGTTCCCTTAACGCCAAAGTTAATTTTCGATGATCTACTTACACAAATTCGATGCCGTAAAGTCGTACGAATTCCAAAACGGGTTATCTATCTATTTATGTAATTAAATCCACATTTACTCCACCCGATTGCTACCAGATTTCCCTACACCTTGATGACTTTAATTTCCTCCAAATCTGGATAAGGTTGAGAAAATCCTAGTACTACGAAAAATTTTTTTCGGCCCAATTTTTTTCCTTTGGCATTTCTATAATGACGAAACTCGGTCGTTACACTTTATGTGACATAGATAATATTTAGATAGTCAATTAAATTTTAATATGATTTTTAAATATTTTAAGTTGTTAGTCATTTTAATTTTGAAATAATATATATGTATTACTTTCATTGTCCCAATATATGTAGCATAAATATAATTTTAAGAGTTAATATGTTGTTAATTATTGAGATTTATATTATTTTTTTATGTAATTTTCAAATTAAATAATACATGTTAGTCTCATTTGATGGGAAAGAGACAAATTATCTTTTGTGAATCCATCAAATCTTTTATGTGCTTTTTTTAAGTTAAAATTTATAGCTATTTATGAAAAAAAATAATTAAAAATTAGGACAAACAAATTAAAGTTTGAGTAAAAAGCAGACAAAAGTAGTAGAACTTACCGCTACCTGTGTGGTTTAAGCGTATACAAGAATATTGTCAAAGACGCAATAAATGATGTATAATAAAAAGAAGAAACCTGAAACCCTAGCATTAGAGATGACACAAAAGAAGAAGAAGTGTGTATCCTCCCAGAGCCATGGAAATTTAGCAAATAGAAAAGTGAAGAAATCCATTGTTTATACAAAAAAGGCTAATCTTTCCAACGAAACCAACACAGAAAAGTTGAATCAGATTAGGAATGGAGAAGAAGAAGAGGAATTCAATCTTTCCAGATGCCAACACAAAAAGAAGAAGAAATCAGTACGTACCGATAAAATTTGCAAAGGTAATCCAAACATTCAATCTTTTCTTTGTGCGATTTGTGTATTTTGATATTTTTTAATACTGAATTTCAGGAAAAAGCATTGTCAAGCCGTCAAATAATAGTACAGATCAGATGCAGATTGATGAGGTGAGTTCTGAGTTCAAATTGTTACATGTGAGATAAAAATCCCAAATTTGATGTATTCTACTTGTCCAATCTAGGTCAAAAGAATTTATTTACATGAGGAAATAATGACGGATATCCTGAGCAGGTTACCTGTACGGTCTGTTGTTCGATTCAAATGTGTTTCGAAATTTTGGAACTCATTAATTAGTCATCGTTACTTTAGGATGCAACATTATATTAATTGGAGGAATGACCAAAATTCTCAAAAAATTCTTACTGCCGAAGCTAATTCTCAAAAAATTCTTACTGCCGAAGCCTTATTTACTAAGCGTCGTGATTTGTATAGCTTCTCTACTTCTTCTTTATCGACGGTTCAAGTGGTTGAGGATAAACAAAAGCTTGATTGGCCTTCGAGCTGTAAACCAAAGAATGTCATAATATTTTGTTCTTGTGATGGATTGGTTCTTATTTTTGTTTCTTCTCGAGAGCTCTGTCGTCATTCCTCAAGACCCTATGAGGAACTTTTGTTGTGGAACCCGTCCACAAGAGAATCATCACTAATTCCCCATCCAGAATTTCAAGTGGTAGATTGTGTATATGGATTGGGATATGATGCAATCAGTGATGGGTATAAGATACTTGCAATTAACCTGAATGCAAATAATCGTTTCGACACTTCAATTGAAGTTTTCTCTTTCAAAAGTCGTTCCTGGAGAAGAATTGGTTATCCTACTGGCATTAAGCGTGTTTGTGGTTTTAGGAATTGTGGTATGGATTATTTGCCATTTGTACATGGAGCATTTCATTGGCTTGTTATGTCCCTCTCAAGACATTATACTATTGTTTCATTTAATATTTCAAATGAGGTGTATGCAGAGGTACCGTTATTGGAGCAAATGTGTCATGTATGCCGCAGCTCCCACATCGTCGATCGTGGTGTTTCAGCATTGAGAGGATTGCTTTGCTTTTATTCTACCAATAATCATTCGGTGATGGGCACGGACTGTACTTTTAAGTTGTGGATAATGAAAGACTATGGTGTCAGGGAATCTTGGATTAACTTTATTAATATACGAGATACTAATTTTTTTCATTCAGCCAGACCAAAATATATGTTTGTGGATTGTCAAGTGTTACTACACTGCAAACGTCTCGGATGTGTTTGTTCTACAATCACGACATGTAGAGGACCGTTTGAACCATACAACCCTCAATGTGAATGTGTTATCGTTAAGCAAGGAATTGTTTATACAGAGTCCTTGATCTCACCTAAAGTAATTACTTAAGTATTTGCATATGCTTTTTTCCTTTTTCTTCTGTCAAAGATTATGTAACAACCTCTCATTTTGATGAATATATTTATTGCTGCTAAATTTTGATGTATTTATCAAAGTTGTTTATCTAATTGTATATAGTATTGACGACAAGACTACCACTAGTATACTGTTGATTCCTCAGCTGCAGATAAGTGGAACGACTCCTATCTTGTTTGGAGTCGAGGCATGGTTGTAATGTGTAACTGTCAGAGTGAAAATTTTGGTTGTGCTATCTTGTGATGCATTGTTATTGAAAAAACCATACCTGATCCTAATAACCAACTAATTGATATAAAATCTTTGTTATATTGCAATTACATTATTATCAGTTATTCTAATATATTTTTGATTGTGACCAAAGATATTGCAACTAAACCAGCCCTGTTTCACCATTGTATAAATTATGATTATCCTCCGTTTATTCTTTTGCAATTGAGTTCATATTCTTGTTGATGATTGCACCCTAACAATAGACAAGGTTATTAGTCGAGTGGTAAGTACTCTTCAATTCTTAACTAGAGACGTCGATTAGAGTGGTAAGTATTTTTTAATTATACTGTTTTCAACCTTTAAGCAAGTACAGTTGATGACATTAGGATGACTGAGTTCTATTAGACCATATTTCTTACTGAGGGGTGAAGCCAAGCTTTCTAACAGAAGATTGGGAGGGAGCTGTTGCAGATTTGAAAGAAGCAGCTCAATAATCTCCTCAGGTTTGTTGGCAATTTTTCTCTGTTTTTTTTTTCTTTTTCTGTTTAAACCTTTCTTCATGTCGCTATACTGCATCTAAGATGAGAGAAGACATCGATCATGCCATCACATTGTGGATATATTGATATAATGTCCTTTTTATTTGAGTTTTACACGTAACAAAGATTAGATTTTGCAAGTTTTTTGATACATGACTAATGACGGAGCCAGGATTAAAGTACACTTCTATAGGATAGGTTGTATGGGTTGACTTCGACTATATGTAATGAATGGAGAGGTAAAAATTCATTAGCAAAACTGTTTCTCAGTTTTCACTCATATCATACCAGTCTGAAGTTCCTAGAATTATCATCGTCGTTAGTGAATTGGAGTTTTGCATGTTTGTTCCTTTATGGTCTTCAGAATATTGAACACCTTTACAATCGATGAGACCATTTGATATTCCTTTCCAGCTGGTGCATTACCTTGGCAATCATATATAATCCAACTTTCATATGTTTTCATGCATTACCCTGTGAGTAGACTTTAATAAGCCTTTCAAGTGTACAAATTCAAGGCTATGAAGGGGTGAAGACGATGGGGAAGGTCAAGGTCGAGATTCTAAGGATCATGGCAAGAGCATTAAACTGGAGTTTAAGATGGCTCTTGATGAAGGAAGGCTAGTTGCAAAAAAGGTAACAGTTATCCCTTTAATTTGCATTTTGCTTCATAAAAGTCTAAGACACACAGCAGCCTCAGCCTTTAACAAGCCTTTCAAGTGTACAAATTCAAGGCAAAACTTTTGGAGGGTCCTATTTATAAACTAGTTATGTTGATACCACTTAAATTAAGCTCAAACCACTCATTTATACCTTTTACGATAGTAAAATCAAATCAACCTAAAGTTGTATGGCCGTTTTAAATGTATCGTATTTAATGACAGAATTTTTACCGTTCAAAATATGAAGAAGTAATTTAGAATATTGAAAAGATATATATATGTACATATAAAATAATAATTATATACAACGGAAAAGGGCCTAAAATACCCTTAAAGTATTGAAAATGGTACAAAATTACCCTCCATCCACCTATTGGCTCCAAAATGCCCTTTTCATCCACCTATTGGCTCCAAAATACCCCTGGCATTCACCTTTGGGTTCAAAATTGACCACTTCTTTAATTGTTTTAAAATTAAACTCTTTAAATATTTTTTAAAATACTTGGCGTTCAACTATTAGTTATAATTTAATTTATTAATATAATTTATAAATCAACCCACTACCCACTCATTACTAACTAAATCCCACCCAATTAATAATCCAATTATAATATCAAAATTGTCATAAACACTACTAAAATACGATGAAATTATACATTCCTGAAAATGACATTCAAAATTATTTGAGTCCGAATCGAAGCCCCAATTAAATATAGGTTGAGCCGCTTATTTAGGAGGACACTTTCAATAGGATTCTCTTTCAAGATTGAATTAAAAATTTATGATTAAAGGCAAAGAAGTAATACATCCCGAATTAATTTATGCACTTTTTTAAAATATAATTTTATAAATATTTATGATTTGTTTTAAAACCTTTAATATATTATTTTGAAAAAAAGTTAACTATGAAGTAACATCACATAATTGAGACGTAAGAATAATTAAGATGAACATAGTCAGACTTTTAAGTTTATCGGTAATTTTTATTTAGACACTTAACGTATGATAATTTACTTCTATAGATATTTTCGCCTCAAATTTTTAAAAACACTCAATTGGCAGTAGCTTTTTTGTTGTTGCATTAATAATGTGACGGGTGTATTAATTTGGAGGGGTTTAATTAGTAATGGGTGGGTAGTGGATTGATTTATAAATTATACTAATAAGTTAAATTATAACATATAGTTGCGTGCCACGTATTTAAAAAAATATTTAAATAGTTTAAATATAAAACCGTTAAATAAGTGGTCAATTTTGAACCAAAAGGTGGATGACAAGGGTATTTTGGACCCAATAGGTGGGTGGGAAGGGTATTTTAGAGCCAATAGGTGGATGGAGGGTAATTTTGTACCATTTCCAATACTTTGAGGGTATTTTAGGCCCTTTTCCGTATATACAAATAATATAATTTTTCACTTAAGTCTTGAGTTGACTTTAACGTTGATAGTACTGAGTTTAAATTTGCGATAAATTATTTGTACATATTAAATATCTTAATACAAATAAAATTGGGAGCCAAGTAATTAAATTCTTGTCATATTCGTAAGCAAAACTATAGCTTTGTCACTATTCCTGCCCTCTGTTAAAGGAAGTTTGATTGCTTTGGTTTAATAGCTCAACTATCATAAGATTAAAAATGTCATTTATAAACTTGTTTTTTCATTAGAAAAGTTATTTTATTTATTTGAAGGAACTTGTTTTTTCAAAAAAAAGAAATATTTTTTTTAAATATTTGACCAATCAAACATGAAAAAAAAATTAAAATATTTTATAAAAATATAAAATGTACCCTAAATGTGTGCTATTTAAGGTTGGGGGGGGGGGGGTTTCTTTGTAATATTTCATAGAAAGGGACTCTAATTTGAATGAAAATCCTCCAACCTTATATTTGTCTTTCACTCATTTCCAACTTTGTTTTCTCAGAATATATAGTTGACCTAATTAATGTTTTACTTGACTAATTAAATACTTTTTCAATATATAGCTCCAACTTTGAAAAAAAAATTGATTTAATATTCTCATTTTATCAAGAAGTTCTATAACATAAGAAGATTATGGAATATCTAAGACCAAATTACAAATTTTCTTTTATTTTTTTATCTTCTTGCCTATTCAAACTTTGTTACTTAAATTGAAACAAGTGGAGCAAGTTATATTTCTAATAATTATTTCATTTGTCGTTATTAATGTGGTTTTTTTTTAGTCAGATCAAAAGAGAGTACTTGTATATTTCTATAGGGGAAATTAGGTGAATACACAAACATATTCTAGTTAATTAGCTGGCATAGTTATAGTTTGAATTAATTATCATTTACAACCTCTTTTTAGCTAATATATACTCTCTTCTCTTCCTGTCTCTCTCCTCTCTCCTCTTTTATATGTATACATATACAAAATATACGTATACATGTAATTATATGATAGATATACAAATGCAATTCGCTTCTCTCCACTCTCCTCCCTCTCTCGCTCGCTTCTCTCCTCCCTCTGGTGCTCGCTTCTTTCATTCCTCTCATGCTCGATTTTCTCCTCCCTCTCTCAATCTCGCTCACCAGATATATAAATACATATGTATACCACTAACATATATACAATTATATAACATAAATACATATGTAATTCAATAGATATACAAATACAATTTATCTCTCTTCACTCTCTGTCCTCTCCCACTCGTCTCTCTCCACCCCCTAACATGTAGCTAAGAATTATAATTATCAAACTATAGTTATAGAGCCTAATTTTAAGTCACTTTTAGTGGCTATTTGTGAAAATTCTCTGTTTAATACTCTGTTCATTTCAAAAGGAATGACCTAGTTTTACTTAGCATGTAGTTTAAGAAAACAAAGGAAACTTTTCAATTTCGTGGTCTTAAATTAAAGTTATGTTACATGTATCAAAATTTCCTTTATTTTTGGGATTTTAAACATGTCACATTGGAAAGTTGAAATTAAAGTGTTGTCATTAATAGAAATATATTTTTAAATAAACTAAAAAGAAAAGAGAAAACTACACAAATTGGACCCATACGGCAAAGTATTTATCCAAATTGGACACAATCCAATATATTTACCCCCATTAGACCCACTGCTCAAACTATTTACCCGAGTTCCCCTTATTTTATTCACTACTCAATCCAATATATTTACCCTGATTGGACCCACCTCAAACTATTTACCTGAGTTCCCCTTAGTTATTCACTGAATCATTGTTTCTTCATCATTGATACCTGGGTAGAGCCAGAGGGCCTGGGGCGGCGCACCTATAGTGCGCCGGAATGAGACCTTGCGCGACGCGCTTGAATTGGTGTTTTTCGCCCAATTATCATAATTCAGTCCGATTAAGCCTTTCTAAAGTGTTTTAACATAACCTAATGATTCTAACTACTCTAAATGACTTTTAATCATATAAAAATCATCCAGAAACATGAATTACAACATTCAATCAATAACTTCAAAAGGAAAGTTTAGAGCCAAGTATAGAAATTTCTTAGAGTCCTTTCAAGAAGTCTTTTACAAATGCTTTCTAAACTTTGTTTTAAGACTTAAGGATCAGGTTGAGTAAAGAGTAAAGATAAGAAGAGGAGATTCATTTCAAGTTTCATAAGTCTTTCAAAAACGTTTTAAATGTCCTTTTAAGACTAAAGGTTGAGTTCAGTTCAGAGTAAAGTGGATTCTTTTCTTAAAAACGGTATATGGGGACTAATTATTCCCCTAAAGCAGTATAAAAATGTTTTTCACATTTAAAAAGAATGGAAACTGAGATTTCCAAAGAGCCTTGGGGCTAGTTTTCAGTTAAAAAGTAATAGCTTTCTAAATGAAGCAAGCAGGGAAACCGAGATTTCCAAAATAATAGTTTGAGCACTAATCTCAAATCACAGAATATTGTAACTTAATTTTTGTATTTGAAGAAAAAAATTGGTCATCTATAATAAGTTTTACAAGAATAATATTAGTGAAACATAAATAAATTTGACCATCAAAATAATAAATCTAAATTAGTCATTGAAACAAAAAGAAAAGTCATATATATATATATATATATATATATATATATATATAACTGAGGAGGATTAAATATACTCATTAAACTAAAGTTATTTTTTTTCATTTCCGTTGAAGGAAAAGGATATATGTGAGTAATATATATATAAGTAGGGGTATATATGAGTCACTTTTATAATGAGGGTATACCAACTCTAAATAATAAAGTTTAGGAATATATCAAACCCTTTTTCCAAAAATTAAATCAGTGATCTGGATAATTTGTTTAGATATAATTTGCTTTCAGTTTCTAAGTTGACTAAGGAATTACAATGTTAATTATTTTTTCTTGAGTTTTGTGCTTTTCATGTGCTTTTCAAGATCTCATTATTGGTATAATATCTAGATAAAGGGTGTGCACCAGTTCACCTATGGTGGCTCCATCCATCTATAATTTAGTCTGGAGATGATCATTTAGACCTATGGAGTCCTTGTATAACTCCTACTTTTGATGGTAACAACTACTTCCTAACTATAATGGATACTCAGATCGACTCTCCAAAATAATTGTCACATCCATATCGGATTCTCCAAAATGCACTATTTTTAAAAGTGTCTAACACACACCAAACATTTTTAAAGAGTCCAAGCGACATAGATGATACTAAATTCAAACTGATATTTCTGCAAAATGTAATAGGATCTATCTGCTCAGAAAATTGGTTTGACACATACATTGATTTTCACTCACACCAGTCTCCAACTGAGCCCTCAATTGGTCCTGCATCAACACCTCAGGTGCACTTGTGTCAAAAAAATTGGTTTATGGAAATAGAGTCAAAACTCTCAAAGTCCGAACTATGTCTTATAAACTAGGACAGAGGGAGTACAAATTAAAGTAAAAATACATAGAGTTGAGTAATAAAAGTGTACGAGCAAGACGTGTGTGGTTAATATAATGTTGGAGAGTCTAGTATTCAAAAAAATCTAAGTAAAAGAAAATTGTATTGGAAGATACTATACAGTTGTATACTGTATAGTATCTTCCAATGTAATCCTTTACATGTTTATTTACAAGAAATCAGCACACTACATAGAGTTTAAAGCATCTATTTTTTACTTTTAGCAACAGAACCTTGTTTCGAAAATAACTTTCGGAGAAATGCTGGTACCTTTGAACTCGATTTTCGCTGAGTATAGTCAAAGGTAGAGCCCTTAGAAATGTCAACATCCGCAACTGAAGATTCTCCATTATTATTAAACCGGCTCAGTAACTTCAAAGCCATTACCTTCCCGTTGCTACTTCTGTTGGCATATATTTTGGCAAGATCAGAAAAGACTCGTTCATCCGTATGGATGACAAGCTGACAGTACTGAATGCATTGAGAGCACAAAGAGAAGAGGAGAGACACTGCATGCTCCTGATCCTCGAGACTATAACTGTCGAGTAGCTTCACAACTGAAGGAATGCATCCATCTGTCTCAGCTACGGAAGCTGTAGCAACTTCAGTGATGCACAGATTTTTCAAAATAATAAGAGTCACTAGCTAGAGCTGTATCTTCTAGGAAAGGGATCAACTTCGGAATGACATCTGAAAGTGTGATGAAGGAAACAATTATGCTGTTTCAATTGAATTTTGTGAATACTGTCATTGCTTTCCTCTGATATCGCATCGAAGTTGCTTAGTTTCTTAGCATAGGACACTTGACCAGCATCTAAAGATTCATGAAATAAATTGCTGAAGCTGGGAAGAAGTAGATTATTCATTGAGCTGCTCAAGCTAGTGATCGAACTAGAACGAGTATTCAACAAGTGAGCCACTGAAGCCTTCATGCTGGGGTTGGGAATGCTAAGCCCGTGTGTTGCACTCCACCTTGATATTAGGTCCTTCATTGTGTGATAAGTTAGCCAATTTCCTTCTAGTTGTTGGACATGAATCATTGCCTTCAGCAAACCATTTCAGAATCTGAATTCTTTCATATGTTCGGCCAAATGAAATTACAACGGGCTCATACATCAATCTCAAAGTCAAAGGACATTTAAACTCATCCGGAGGTAGAGAGCTCCTCAGAACGTCCATTTCAGCATCATCAAGTCGACATCCCAAACGAGAGTTCGCTTCACATTGGTAAGAGTCTTCCTGCTGAAGAGAGCCATTGTGTTGCACTCCA
Organism: Solanum sitiens; assembly: GCA_016801875.1. NCBI lineage: Eukaryota > Viridiplantae > Streptophyta > Magnoliopsida > Solanales > Solanaceae > Solanum > Solanum sitiens. Next base: position 2,091,629 of record JABWTJ010000087.1, on the reverse strand, counting down.
CCTTGATATCGGCAAAGTAATTCCTTTAAAACCTTCCCTGCCTCCTCTTCAGATGGGTCCAAGCTGAATACCACACCCCTCAGTTCAACGATCAGTTGTGATATCTACAGCCAGTTTTTCTCATTAAAGTGGATTGCCACAGGCCACCAAGAAAATGTAGTAGAAAAAGAAAGGAAAAAACTATGGAAAAAGACGATGAAGCCTCATGGAGAAAAAAAAACAAGAACTTGAAGGAACAACATACATGAAAGAAAAAGAAAATACACTATGGATATGGAGAAATTAAATTCCGTATAACATAATGCGCAGACAAATGAGCATTGCGGACTTTGTCATTTAGTTGAAAAATCTACCGACTAGCATGCACCACAGGCTCGTATATACACTTATATAACTGAAACACATCAAGAACTATGCAATCAAGAACACAGGAGCAGAAAGTATGCATAGATGAACCTATCAAGGGAATGTTTTCTGACTGACCTCTGCAGCCAGCGTTACTGGAACCTGATTTTGCACCTGGCTTAAGCTTTGCTTAAACAAGGTTCTTTATTTCTCACATCTTGAAAGTATAAAATCTCATGTTAGCGCCTGAAAACACAATAAAGATTGTTGTTCAGTGAATGAAGACAATAGACATAGAGTATCATCATAGTGCGTTCTTAAAGTTTAGATGTACTATAGGTATCATACATACACATAACTGCATAAACCGAAGGACTGTGTTAGAAGCATGAATGACGATACTTTGAATGTGCCTCTAACATCCCACCCAACCCATATAGTTGTACACTCTTCCTTGGACTAGCCTAAGCTTACTGGCCTCCAAGGAAACATAAACAAGATAGCATCAAGAAAAAACCCGTGTATATTGATCTAGAATGGAAATTCCACCAGATTGTAAAGTTTTGTACCAGTTTACCCAACTAAATTTCTAAGAAATGGGGTCAATCTACCAATACCGAGGAGATATACTTTACAAAAACAGCCAATATGAAATTAGTCGGCTGCACACAAAGTATATCTTAGCAGGTAGATCTCCCATTATTTCTGAGATATATTTAACAAAATAGTTTAGTGTAGCTATTTGTAGCTTATTTAGAAGATAAATTTAACACAAACACTTAAAAACAAAACATGGTTAGCTTAGCTTGTTCCAGAATGCATACCAAGTATAGTTTACTAGATTCAGTGCAACGCTGACACAGTGTCTTGGCTATGTCAATTTCAATGTTCAACCGGCAAAGTATGGGCTACTTCAATTTCAGAAAGTAATACTGAAACTCTAGTAATAAACTGAAATAGCTTCATGCACATTAGATGATGCATCTGTCGTCATCATAACCAGCAGAGATATTGAGTTAATTTAGAAAAGGGAAATACAAGTTTAAGACTTATAAAAAACGACACGGGAGAAATGACATTTGTAAAACTGCTTCATTGGATTTAGAAAACTAACAATGTTTCGACGACAAAAACCCCGGCCAGCAGAATTTTCCATTGAGGCAAGAATCTTTTGTTATAAATAAACTTTCAGTTCCCTTTATGGAATTCTAACTAGGACCTTCTTTTTCTTTTTGACAACTGTGGTGTCAGGGGACCTCCGATTCCTACCAGCACATGTACTATGTAACTCTGTACACCAAGGCTTGGACAAATAGATTAGTATTTTGCAGTCGGAAATTGAACTAGAGACCTTATGATTCAACAATCAGAACTGTTCATTTCTCAGAAACACAACAAAATCTATTGAAAACAATGAATATAACAAAATGACCATCAAATTCAGAATTTTACCAAGAACTAAGCTGACAAAAAATTTCAAGAATTCTCACTCCAGAGGAAAAAAAATATACAGAACCCCTTCTCTACTTAAGATGAAAAACAAACTTCAACACAGTTTCAACAGTTTATTCAAAACTGAGCCAAATTCCACAATTCAGCACACGGGGTTAAAAGAAAGACATCTTCACTTAAAAAGATCCAATTTTTTTGCTCAAAGTTCAAATTTTATACAAGTCATTTCATAATTCACTTGGTGGGCAAGAACAGAAACCCCAGAATCAAGAAACACATTTGCAAGAAGAGAAACCCCACAAACAAGAACCACACTTGCATTTTGCTATATAAAACATTCAGCTCAGCCTTTAATAAGGCCTTCAAAGTAGAAAATCAATTGAAAAGACTTAACACAAAATGCCAAAACTACACAGAAAACAACCTATTGTGACATTGGTCCGTCAATATGGTAAAGGCAGTTTGAGAAAATTAAATGATCGGTATCAAATAAGTCTTGGTTTAGTTTTTGGTGACAGATTGTTCAAAAGCTGGTCAAATTTTTTTTAGATAAAAGGGTCTGATATATTCCTCAACTTTGTCATTTGGAGCTGATATACCCCTCGTTATGAAAGTGACTCATATATATCCTTACCGTTATACAAACGGCTCACATAACCCCTGCTGTTACAAAATGAGCTCACATATACCCTTCATTTAACGGAAGTGAAAAAATTAGTTTTAAATTTATATTTTTTACTTTTAATTTTTTTTAAAAAATTATTTAGGGGTATATATGATTCTTTTATCAAAATTTAAGGTATATTTCAATTTTTTTCATACATAAATTATTTTTTGACTTCTTTTATTATAATTATTTGAGTTTCTTATTCTTATATTTTTTTTCTTTCATTCCTTAGTGTAAAGAAAAAATATTTAAAACTATTTTTTATGTCTATATTGTAATTTAATTTTTGTATTCGAAGAAAAAGAATTGGTCATCTACAATAAGTTTTACAAGAATATTAGTGAAACTTTAATAAATTTGATCTTTAAAATAATAATTCTAAATTAGTCATTAAAATAAAAAAAAGTAAAAAAAAAGTATGTTTGACGAGGATTAAATCTACTCATATGGGATTATATTTTTTAGAAAAAAATAATAAAAAAATAGATTATTTTCCGTTAGAGGAAAAGGGTATATGTGAGCCATTTGTTTATAAGTAGGGGTATATATATGAACCACTTTCATAACAAGGGGTATATCAGCTCTAAATGACAAAGTTGAGGGGTATATCAGGCCTTTTCCCCTTATTTTAAAAATGTAATTAAATAAATTTGGGATCAAATTAATATTTTCACAATTTTCTAATCTTTTATAAAATACAAAAAAACACTTCATTTTTTCAACTTTTATAATTCTATCCAAACTATTCTTTTTTTTTTAAAAAAAGTAAATGAAAATAGGTATTTCTCTTTCTTCTTCTCTCAATGTTCTCTCTTCTCTTCTTCTTCCTCTTTAGAAAATTTGAAAATTCGACAATCAAAATAAATATTCTCTTCCATTATCTTATCTTCCTTCTCATCTCTGGTCGTGACTCTCTCCTATTTCTGAACTGAAGATTGTGTTTGACTTAAAATGAGTAAGTCATTTTTTTGAGAGTTCTTACAATTTTGGAATAATACTAATTTTTTTTCTTGGGTTAATGAATAATAAATCGTTCTATAGATGTGAAAAATGAATAATAGTGTAATGCTACTTATTATTTATTGTTTTAGAAAGAAAATTAACAAGCTCACAAATCCATAATTTGAGAAAATGTATATGTAGTGTTAACATTCAGTGAAAATTCATTTTTTGTTGTTTTAGTTGTTCTTTTTGTGACCATTTTGTTCATATGATTTAAGAAATATAGTTTTGTTCAGTTGTCCACAAATATTTGAAGTGTATGAGATTGAAAAAATCTATTTCTCAATCATTATCTATAATTAGTGAAAGAAAAAACAATGACTACTGCTCTGTATCACACTCAAACCCAAAAGGCAAGGAGAACAAGAAGGACATAGAGATGGAGAAGGAGAAATTGAAAAAGAAAGCGAAAGAGAAAGAGAAAAAAGTTGAAGTCGTCAATTGTGATGTGAAGCAACAATATTCACCATTGGTTAGATTGATGGTTATGTATACCATTGTGAATTACTTTTTTTGTTGATAAGTTGTATAAAACAATTGGTGAAGTGTTTATTTTTGTTGATAATATTAATGATGTTTTTGTTGAAACAAATGTCAATTATGATGGTAAAGAAGAAATGTGGTGTATGTGGCAACATATATAACCTATGTTGTAAAAAACACCACAAAATTATCTACATGTGCCCCAACAGAAAGGATATATGTGGCAACATATGTCACAGAAAGAAGATATGTGGTAACATATATCACAGAAAGAAGATATATGGCAACATATGTCACAGAAAGAAGATATGTGGCAACATGTGTCACAAAAAGAAGATATTTGGCAACATATGTCACAGAAAGAAGATATGTGACAACATATGTCACAGAAAGAAAATATTTGACAACATATGTCACAAAAAGAAGATATGTGACAACATATGTCACAGAAAGAAGATATGTGACAACATATGTCACAGAAAAAAGATATGTGGCTACATATGTCACAGAAAAAAGATATGTGGCAACATATGTCAAAAAAAGGAGATATGTGTCAACATTTCATTGTTACCAATGTGGTGTCTGTGACAACATATATAACATTTGTTGTAAAAAAATTTATAAAATTATCTGCATTTACCCCAACAGAAAGGATATATGTGGCAACAAATGTCACACTATGAATTATCAAAAAAAAATTAAAAAAATAAAATAAAAAGGTATAAAAAGGTCGTTTTGTTTCATATTTCAAATTTAATTTATTTTTACTAATTTTCGTTTTCTTTTCTCTCGTTCCATTATTTTTTTACAATTCAAATTGTTGCTATGTTTTCCACAACATCAGTGATAATATGTTGTGATTTTCTTCTACAACAAAGCGTTATTGCCCTCATCATTTCTAGTTTATCGTTGATATCTTCTAATATAAAATATAATAGTTATTGGTATTAAATCAGGACTTTTTTAGTGGTTTTTATTACTTATTTTTTTGTAGGATGGTTGGGTTGTTATTTCTTTTTGAAATTTCATCTCGAAAAAAGTAAATTTTAAGATGTACATGCTGCCACATATGACGTGTCTGTTGTAATTTTTCCAACAAAACTTGCATATGTTGTCACATATGTCACTTCAAGGTTGACTTAAATAATAACTGAGCGATTTAGGAATGGGAAAATGTCAAATTGAATCAAATTTTAGTACTTTGGACCATAATTAAGCAATAAAAATATGTTATAACACTTGGAACAACGATTTACAACGATGTTATATAACTATGATATAAAATTACTTGATCATTATATGATGAACTAGTGATATGATAACCTTTGTAAAATAATTGATAGAATTGAGGAAGGTTATTATATTAGACTATAATTTTGTACTTAGCCATGTTGTAGGACTATATATTAGTGTTACATGTTGAATTAGGTGACAATTTAATTGAATTAACCCTCAATGACCATTTTATGATATACATATGTTGCCACATATGACATTTCTGTTGCAATTTTTCCAACAGAACATGCATATGTTGCCACATATGTCACTTCAAGAATAAGTTAATCGATAAATTGAACGATTTATGAATGGAAAAATGTCAAATTGGACCAAATTTTAGTACTTTGGACCATAATTAAGCAATAAAAATATGTTATAACACTTGAAATAACGATTTATAAGGGTGTTATATAACTATCATATGTAATTACTTGATCACTGTATGATGAACTAGTGGTAAATGATAGTCTTTGTAAAAATAATTGATAGAATTGATTAAGGTTGTTGTATTAGACCATAATTTTGTACTTAGACATGTTATAAGACTAGATATTAGTGTTATATGTTGAATTAGGTGACAATTTAATTACTTAACCCCCAAAAGATCATTTTATGATATACATATGTTGCCACATATGACATTTCTATTGCAATTTTCCCAACAGAACATGCATATGTTGCCACGTATGTCACTTCAAGGATGAATTAATCGATAAATTGAGCAATTTAGGAATTAAAAAATGTCAAATTGGACAAAATTTGAGTACTTTAAACCATAATTAAGCAATAAAAATATGATATAACACTTGAAACAATGATTTACAAGGGTATTATATAACTATCATATGTAGTTACTTGGTCATTGTATGATGAACTAGTGGTAAATGATAGTCTTTGTAAAAATAATTGACAGAATTGATGAAGGTTATTGTATTAGACCATAATTTTGTACTTAAACATGTTATAGGATTATATATTAGTGTTACATGTTGAATTAGGTGACAATTTAATTGAATTAACCCCCAAAGATCATTTTATGATATACATATGTTGCCACATATGACATTTCTATTGCAATTTTCCCAATAGAACATGCATATGTTGCCACGTATGTCACTTCAAGGATGAATTAATCGATAAATTGAGCAATTTAGGAATTAAAAAATGTCAAATTGGACAAAATTTTAGTACTTTAAACCATAATTAAGCAATAAAAATATGATATAACACTTGAAACAATGATTTACAAGGGTATTATATAACTATCATATGTAGTTACTTGGTCATTGTATGATGAACTAGTGGTAAATGATAGTCTTTGTAAAAATAATTGACAGAATTGATGAAGGTTATTGTATTAGACCATAATTTTGTACTTAAACATGTTATAGGATTATATATTAGTGTTACATGTTGAATTAGGTGACAATTTAATTGAATTAACCCCAAAGATCATTTTATGATATACATATGTTGCCACATATGACATTTCTGTTGCAATTTTTCCAACAGAACGTGCATATGTTGCCACATATGTCACTTCAAGGATGACTTAATCGATAAATTGAGCAATTTATGAATGAAAAAATGTCAAATTGGACAAAACTTTAGTACTTTAAACCATAGTTAAGCAATAAAAATATGATATAACACTTGAAACAATGATTTATAAGGGTATTATATAACTATCATGTCGATTGCGATATGTAAGTCATATGTTGCTATATGTCTAGCTTATATATTGCAGCTTGTGTAAGTTATATGTTGCAATATCTGTCAATTCTGTTGCTATTGAAATAACCTTTCTGTTGCTACATATGACTATAATTTGTTTCAGTAGTCAATTGTTGCAACATATAACAATCTGTTGGAAAAATTGCAGGTGCCCAAATGATGATGAATGATTTCAAAGAACTATTAATTTTACATATCAAAACAATGGTGTGTAACCCTAATCATTTATGAAGTAATTTCAATTGAGAGCAACCAAAATTTAATCCATTGATTAAATTAGTTAAATCTAATTCAAGAAGAAGAAAAGAAGAAAGCTCAAGGACTAGCAACCAACACCAATAATGTACGAAAAGAAGAAGAAAAAGATAAAGAGAACGAGAAGAAAGACAAGTAAGCAAGTAAGAACGACGAAGAAAAAGAGGAAGAAAAAAAATATGATGAGAGGTGGGGGGAAATATTTTATTTCCCCTTGGTACAACTTGTTGGTGGCTTCCCCCAATTTTAATTCCCACCAAAATTGGTTAAATTATGTTTTAGTCAATTTACCCTTTTACCGTTCATTTAATTCAATGGACCAAACTGTCAATTTATAAACTTAAGGACAACTCCACAATTCTTAATTATTAATGACATAATTGTCACCTACACCCAATACTTAAGACTTATGTCACCACACATTTATTTTGAAACCTTATTATCACTTTTTTTTAAAAGTCCCAGTAATTTTATGGGCGTCAAAGACTTGAGACAAGAATATATAAGAAAGAAAATCTCACAATATTTTTTTTTTTTTGATAAGTTTCATATCTAAATTATTGATAACTTGCAATTTTGAATTTACATGAATAAAAATAAATGAAGAATACTTATTTAAAATAAGAAAATTAATTTTAAAAATTCAAACGATATAAATTAAGAAACAAAAAGTAATGAATATAAATGGAATATAAGTAGCAGACTCTCTTGAATGTTTGGTCAACAACACTGTTGCTAGTAATTAACTGATCATATTTCCTTTTTGCATAATTTAATATTGCATGATATTTTTTTTTTATAAAGATAATTTTATATTTAAAATGTTAAAATAAAGAATACTTTATCATTTCAAAATCTACCTTTATTTGTTAATTTGTATAGTTGATTCTTTGATTGGAATTAAAATGTATTGCTTATTGCTACTTTAAATACATTTTTTTGATTGTGATTAAAATTTATTGTTTAGTATTGTAAATTTTTCATTATATACCAATGAAGTCTCATTTTAGATAACAAACATATTTATATGGCCACACTCTTATCTTATTATTTCTTTTTATCAATTTTTATTAGGAAAAGAGTTTAAATTTTTTTTAATTATTATCAAAATTGTTGTTACTATATCAAATTTTATGAAGGATAGTGTATTTTAAAAGTATACGTGTGTCCACATGGACACATTATTATTTAAAATGATGTAATATTAGGAATGTTCACGTAGACACATATATACTTTTAAAATCTACTATTAACTAGTATAGGGATAAATGACATTTCTAAAGTTTAGTATTGTAACAACAATTTCGATCAAAATTAAAATATTTTCAGACTCTTTTCCCTTTTTCGTTACTTATTAACTTTCATTTGAAATCAATATATTATAAACATTTTTCTCTCTATATATATTAAAAGAGTGCTGTGGATTTTAAAGAACCTTAGGCTAAAAAATTGACTAATCAATTTTGTCACGCTTTGGATAGAAACTATTGAAGTCTTTTTTTTTTCTTATAAATTTCAGTGGTCTTTCAAATGTATCATGTCAATTCAATTCTACATAAAATATATATATTGCGTCAATTCAATTTTATTTATTGATTGGTTTCGAAATCTTTCAAAGTCATAAAATTGATGTAATATATAATTTATGTCATTCAATATTTAATATTTATGTTAAAGGTTTAATTAATTTGAACTTGTGGCTAATGAATTTCGTAAGACTCATTTATTAGGAAGCCGTTTCTAACAAGTTTTGTTTTTTATACTATAGTTTCAAATACAAATTTTTTAATTAAAAATAAAGAGATCATATTGTCTGAATTACGACTCATATTATTACGATTAGGGGTCTACATAGATTGATTTGGTTGATTTTATTTTTACGAAAATTAAATCAAGTATGTTGGTTTATTAAATCTAAAAACCAAATTAAAGTATATAAAGTTGGATTTTTTGGTTTCGACTTTAATCGGTTCTTTCATTTTTATTTTTATTTTTTTATAACTATACGGTGTTTGAAAAAAGATCAAATATATTTTCACTTATGTGTAATAAGCTAAACTTAAAAAATGTTAAATGAATAGAAATCTTCGAAAAGATGATTAAATTCACAAGAGTACAAAAAAATAGTTTTTTTGAAATCTCAACGTTTAGTATGTTAAAATGATCAAATAATCCCCTAATCTATAGTCAAATTCTCAATTACACACTTATACTTTACGGGAGTCATTATTACCCCCTTAAATTATTTTAAGACGGAATGTAAACAACCCTAAAACTAGACAACTACATTCTTTCCATGTAGTGTGCACCACGCATTGTCAGCTGTCAAATATCACATATATATTTAAAAAAATAAGGAAAAATGTAATTATGTTTATTTTCTTCATCTTCTTCTTCCTTTTCACTATGTCCTAAGTCGTGCTTCAAATTATTCATTGCAACTCCCCAAACCTTTATCTCTCCCCACCTTATTCCTCTCTAGTCACTCCCCACTCTGAACCCCATTCCCACCTTCTATAACCCACAAATTATTAAGTATTAATATTCATCAGCAACACCACAACAACTATTTTATTTTAACTACTTAAGCTTTCATTTTCACCCCTCCCACTCAAATTTCACAATTGTAACACCAATTTCAGGCTTGAAGTTCTCGCTAATCATCTTAGAATTCAGGATAAATACGCCCTTTATTTATTTTTAAATAGTGAAGCATTTACGCCTTTTATATTTAAAGAAATAACTAAATTATTGAGATTGAGTAGAATCAATTGATTGTTGTTACTCAACTTCGTGAAATTTTTATTATGTGTAGGTTAGATTTCTTTATCGGACATTAATAAAATAAGATCCGGAGTTTGATAATTTTTACCTAATCAAGAAAATTAATTACTTTAATTTATTTCTTTACAATATAAATAATAATTTTAATGATTATTTGGTGATTTTGATGGTTAATGGATGTGAGTTATTTAGTGAGATGAGTTATGAAAAAGTATTAAGAGATGAGTGAGGAGATGGGACTGCTATGATGATAGTGGTTCAACAATGGTAATAGAGATTTATAGGTTGGATGGGTGTTGATTTGGGGGGGGGGGGGGGAAGGGGGATAATAAAGGAAAAAGAAATGAAAAAAAAGTAAAGAAAATAGAATTAAAGGCAAAAGTTTGCAAAAATAATATTTAACAAAAAGTTTAAAATATTTTAAATATTTTTTTTTCGTTCTTTATCGCCTTTGAGAGTGTGAGTGCACTCCCTATGTCATGTCTGTTGAAGAAAGCTGATGGAACAGGTCAAAGGAACAGGTTTGGTGAAGCTGTCTCACGAGTTAGAGTTTGAGTTACACTAGGACTAGACTACTCAATCCTAGTTTATGTACAAGTCTATACTTTGTACGACTAGGATAAGGTGTATATATCATATTTGTGTTGTATTAGAATTCCTAGTGTAGCTAGTATAGGACTCTTCTCCTATATAAGGAGTATGTAACTTAATCATTCAATTCATCAGTACAATCCTTGATTCTTCACATATACGTGAGAATTCTACATGGTATCAGAGCAATAAAGCTTTTCCGCTCTTTTAACGTATTAGATCAAAAACCAAATTATCAAACCACAATGGCCCCTGCTACCAACACACTTTCGACCTCTTCACTTCATCCTCTTATTTCGTCCTGCTCCATTAAACTTAAGCCAACGAATTATCTTATATGGAGGACACAAATGACCCAGTTGATTCAAGTGATGAGATTAACCTATCTCATCACAGAAACACATAAAGCAACCTATTCCACTGGACAGACTCTTGAGAAAGCTGCAACAGGCGAGAAGGATGCAGAAGACACCAATATTGTCGATGACTGGGAGGAGAAGGATGTGTTACTAAGGAGTTGGATATCAGGCACCTTGACAGAAGAAAGCATGTACCAGATCGTAGGCTGCTCAAACTGCCAAGAGATCTAGGAATGCTTGGAAGAAGCATATCTTCAAGCAACAAAAGATAAGGAGTTCCAGCTAAAACAATAGCTACAAAGTGTGAAGCTAGGAACCAAATCAATTGATGAGTACATTAAAGAATTCAACGGCATATGTGATGGTCTTGCATCCATTCACAAGCATGTAGATGAGGATAGTAAAGTGATTAACTTTGCTAGAGGTCTAGGTCTTAAGTATAAAACTTTCAGGACCGTCATGTCACCGTATCCTACTCTTAATCAATTTGTTAATGCTCTTAGGGGTTTTGATATGAGGGAGGATGAAGAAGAAGTGCCTCAACAAAATCATAACATGGCATTCTCTGCCCAAAGAGGCAGGGGAAGGGGAAACTACTCTCAACGAAGAGGAAACAATAACTTTAATTCCAGAGGAAGAGGATTTAAGCCTGCTGGACAGGAAACAGGTTCCTATAACAGCAGAAACGGACCTGGTCCTCAGAACAGTGCTTCAAGTGGAAGTTGTTGACGCCCAATTTTGACCCTCCTCGATAGTAATTAACTAGCAAGCTTCTCGAGTTTAAACAATTTAAAATAATTAATCTATAAATTAGTATATGTATATATACATACATATATATGATTAAGTATAATAGTAATAAATAAAATTTTAGATTGCGAGTTGTTTAAAATAAGGTTTTGACACTTCGGGTATTGTTTTAACTAGCGTTATATGTCTTATATAATTATTCGTATAACTATTTAAATTTTATTAATTTTCAAAAATAGAAAATAATAATGATAGTAATACTTATAAATATTTGGTTAATTATTTTAGCTTATATTTTGAATATTTAATTCATATCCAAATTAATTATTTTATTAACCTTAAGAAGCTTGTTATATTAATTCGTCTCTTCTTAAAATTTTAATCTGGTTAGCCAATTTCCGAAATCATCCAGCCCATTCCCCCCCACTCCAAAACCTCAGCCCAGCTTTCATTCAACAATACCCAGCCCAATGTTTTTTTAATTATTTTCAGAGATCCAATTTCTCAACCCATTCCAATAAGTTCCAGGCCCATTCCTCTCTTTGTCTTCACAATTCAGCCCACTTTCCCATCAGCCGCCCCGACCCATTCCTTGTTCCCAAAAGAAACTCAAGCGATTCACCCTCAGCGTGGGACAACAACGTGCAACAAGACGATGATGGCAGCAACCCAAACCTCTCAGCGAGCAGCTAGCCCCAGAAGCAGTCACGTGAGCGACATCAGCGCGTGGCGTAGCGTCGAGTCTCCTCCAGCGTCTCCCTTCTCAATCCAGGACTGACTTTCTGCGGAAATTTCAGTGACAGTACTCCCATCTCGTCCTTGTTCGCGCAGATGCGCGACACGTCGAGCGTCAAGGACGCCCCTTTCGATCAAGACCCCCCCTTTCCATCCTTTCACCCTAATTTCGCGGGATTCGATTTGATTCCTCCCAAAATCCAGCTGCCCTTGTCCTTGGGGGTTTTCAAATTTCAAAATGGGACGATCCCGATTCTACCCTAGCCCTTTGGGAATTTCTCCTGCCTCTCTCATCCGAAAATCCTAGTTTCTTACCATATAAGGTCTCTTATGTTGAAGAAGTGGGAGGATTTTTTTTTTCCAGAGGAGGGAGATTTTTGATTTGGCAAAAGAATATCAAGAGGATAATTCTTCAGAGTTATAAATCCCTTCTTGAGTCGATAGGGAACATTGAGAGAGGAATTTTTAGGGAATAATCCTGGGTTAGGAAGTTTTTTTTTAGTTGGGAATTTTGTTAGGCCAAAGAGAGTAGTTGAGTACGTGAAAAGGAGAAAAAGGGAGTAAGGAGAGGAAATTTTGTTCCTTTGTTGAAAGGCTGAAGGAAACAGTAGGCTGTTAAGTAAGTACTTTCATCGTATATATATTTTTCTGCGCTGTTCGAGGTTACGAATTTTGCCAGAAATTCTCGAGGCTTTCGCGATTGTTGGTGGAATCGCGTTTCGCTAGCTCGTCCCGTCCCCGTTTGCTTCCCGAAGAAGGTAGTGTCTCCTCTATCACATCTATCTTATGCTTCTTTGTTCGACGGGTATCATTAAGGTGTCGTTGCTTCATTATTTTCCAAATCTGAAATGGTTTACATTAATACATTGTCATTTCGTTCCTAAGCTATTAACTCTTTGTGTTGATTTAAAATGTTGTCTATTTGTATTCTCTATGGTCGTTTCTCTGCCTCTCCGTCTGAAGTGTGTCCTCTTTCTTTTTCTCTCTTCTCGTATACTTGAGCGAATGTTACAGGATCCATTGGTTTTATTGTCGTCAAGTTTTTCCTTGATTTTGATGTTAGTGCCATTTGGGAATGGTCAAGATAGCAGTAGCTGTAGCCCCAATATTCCAAGTTTTTTTTTCTTTTTAAATTTTTTTGGTTGTATGTTGAGTTGGAGTTTAAACTAGAGTGCGTCACTTTATCTGCTTTTGCTTCTCAGTTTTTCTCATGTATTTCTAAGCTGCTATTAGGCTTAAGTTCGTCGATTTCCAGCATGCTTGATATATCATATTTGCTTTCTGCGTCTATTGTAATATTTTCAGAATGCTTAGTTTAAGCCCCCCCTTTAATATTAAATCTATTTTATAAGGTGATACATCGTTATGACTAAGCTTATTTATTACGAATATCGTGGTGTCCTGAGTTAGTGCTGTAGGTTTGACTTTGTATTGTCATGGAGGGTGTTGGTTTTTTTTGGATTAAATTAAGATGGTCATTTGCTGTTGAGTATTGGTTTCCCTTAAATGTCTTCTTTTCCTTTAATTTATTGAAAAACATTTAAGCTCGTTTTTATAGTAATTCATCCAAACTCATTTCTCTATAAGTTGTGTCTTTGATCAATCCTTTCGTAATGTGGGAGCATGATACATGTTGCTGTTTCACTTGGCCTATTCGTATGGAAAGAGCCATAGGAATTCACTCAGTCTTTTGATGTGCATCAGTGATTTGTTAAATAATCTAGGCACTTGGTTTGTTTTGATTGACCCTATTTTTTATATATAATCTGCCAGTTATCCAATTTGCTGTTTGCTTAGAGTTTGAATTTAATAGGTTTTAATGTTTTGTTTCTATTACCGTCATATATCTCTGTGAGTAATGATTGGTCGCGAAAAATTGAATTTGTTTCACATCATGGTCTAAATTATGCTTAAGTTATTTTAGTCTCTCTGTAATGTTGATTCATGAAGCAAATGGTTCCTCTTTGCTTAACGTTTTTTTTTGAGAATTCAATAACTCATTACTTACGTATTTTCATTCATTTGCATGTAAAATCCGTATGAGTCCTCATGGATTCCTTCATCCCTTGCATCTCGGGAGAGTCATGAAGACTCAATATCTTTATCGAGTCAAGCTCGTTAAAACCGACGGACAGGTCCAGAAGTTTAAAGATTGAAGAAAGTCGGAGAAGATGAATTATAAGACCTTTTTTTTTTTTTTGCATTTAGTATTGTACTTATTTTTCGGGCCTAAGACCTTGTCGTCTTTTACCGTTTTCTGTATTTACTTTGTATTATTGTTTGCTTAGTCTAGGACAGGTACGAAAGAAAGAAAATGGGTCAAAAACCCAAAATAGGTGGGTCCAAATACCGGTCCAGGCGGACAGAAAACTCGAATTTGGACCTAATTCTCTCCCTTTCTCTCTCTTTCTCTCTCCTTTTATTTTTCGTCTATTTGGCTTGTCGATATCTGTTAGTTAGTTTTAAGTTGAGAAACTTCCAATCCCCACAAAATGCCGTATCATTTTAACGACTTAAAATTGAATTAAGTTCAAGTAGCTTCAAAAATTAGTAATTTTTGCAAGTTAGATATTTCACTTAGATAAAAACTAAGTTTTTTTTATTTCCCAAACAACTCTAAATATTTTTTATTTTTAGACAATTTTAGCCAACTGTGTTAGTTGCTGGAAAACCGTTTTAGACGGATGTTTTAGGTGCCTAACACCTTCCTAAAACATTAATTTGAGTCTCCGAACCTTTTAAAAGTTTTCAAACAATTTTCTCATTTAAGTTATTTGAAAATAATAATTTTCTTAATTTTTCTTAAAATTAAGTGGCGACTCTAAAAGTTTAAAACTTATATAAAAATCTCTTTTTCGATAAAATAGAAATGACGACTCTACTGGGAATTTGGAGGATTTTAATCTTAAACTAACCTTATTTGGCTACTTGTAATATTCGTTTACTTGTTTACTTTATCTTGTTATTGAACTGTTGCATTTTTCATGGCATTTTTTCGCCAAACGGCAAATAGTATGAATTAGGAAAATGTAAGTTACGTGACTTTTCATGGCTTTCTTCAGAAATACACAAGAATTCATTTGGAAGTATTAAACTAATAGTCGGAATGCGGTCATTCGACGTCGTTTGGTAGCTTTACCTCGTTTTCTGTTCAACTTGGGTAATCGTCATTTTGAAACAAATTCTAGTAAGCCTAAGTTAGAGCGAAATCAAAGCTAAAAATTAAGCATTAGCCTAAGACGACTTAATACCCAAGGTGTATTAAGTCCATTTAGTAGAAAACTACCAAAATTGTGTCTAAGGTCTTTGACCTCACGATACATCATTTTATGTGACATTTGAATGATGTACGTGTTGAAAATCAATTTGGGGTGGATAAACCTAACTAGCTTATGTTTTGTAGATATGGACCCTTTTCCAAAGTTCGACATGATCATAGCGGCGCCACCCCAACTCAAAATGTGGCACGACAATCTCGACGGGATCATAGAAGAACCCTCAACAAATATGTGGACGCTCTGACAGAATTGATCAACATGAACGGTTGGCCTGAATTGGTTGAGGTCCTTCCATGCTACTTGGATAACCAACGAATAGTGTTTCGATTTAGAACTGCCAAAATTACCCCAACTTTGGAGGAAATCCGAGACTGCATAGACACGGTAGGCACTGGGATAGAATGGAAAGCAAGAAAATAAGAAGACATCTTCATCCCTAACAAACCCTCCGTAGAAGATATTGCGTACTGGTTCGGATTGGGAAGAGACTTCGCCACTGGTGCCAAGAATTCCATGTAGCATTCAAAGATCTTTACATCCTGTTTGGACATGCAAGCTTCTACGCCACTTACAATCGAGAGTTCAAGGTCTTCTACAGAGAATGGAACGAAATTCGTCCACTAGCATTAGCTGTAGCATTATTGGGAACGATGGTCTTTCCACATGGCCCAAGTCTGAGCATTAATACCCGAGTTATAACACTCGCGCGCACTTTGTTCAAAGGGTATGTGAACCAAGGGATAACAAGGTACTACCCTATAGCTCCGGTCATCCTGTCCGATATGTATCGAGCCTTGGGAAAATACAAAGAAGGGCATCGATACTTCCAAGGATGCAATCTACTCCTTCAGTGGTTGATTCTCAGCCACTTGGCAAAGGGTGCTGGGACTCGGGAGTTGCATACTCTTGACAACAAAAACACTCTTAAAGATTTGAATGACATGCTGTATTGGCGGAATATGGGCAATCGGAGAACAAGGGGGAGATGGACTCAAATTTTCTCCGAATTGAGAGAAGAAGATCTCCAATGGATGCTTGACCGTTTCATCTCCAAAGAAGTCGTTGTAGAAAGACGCAGATAGATTGTGCTTCCTCTATCAGGTATTCGGGGAATTCGCCCTTACGCACCCTTTTGAGTCTTACGACAGTTTGGGAGGAGACAAACTGTACCTAAAGAGGCGTACTATGGCGCTTATGTATACGATATTGGGGACTATAGGGTGTATGACGTGACCGAAATGTTCAGAGAGTAGAAAGGTGCCAAATGGATGGATAAAACTACCATCGCTCCATACCGATTTAATGTTGGGTACGATGAAGTTTACAAAAAATGGTTGAAAAAAGACATACAAGGTATCTCCTCCTCAACCCCCTGCAGCTTTCGCAGCGTGACAGACAAGGAAGCCAAGGCAGTGGCTGAGCTACAAGAGGTAAAGAAAGAGGCTCAGAAATGTACGCTAAATTTGTCGAGAACCAAGACACTCTTGAGAGGACGACTCAAGAGGTGAAAAGACTGAGGCGTAGCTATGATGATTTTGATACTTGGGTCGAAGAGAAAATTGAGAGGATGCGATACGAAATCTTGGAAGACAAGGGACGCCTGGGTGAAGGATTCTTACTGATGCTAAGATACATGTTTCAGCAACACAAGACTCAGGGAGATAGCAACGGAGCTGGACCATCAGACACATCATAGTGGATTTCTCCCCTATGTGGGTCTTTTATATGTATTTATGTCATTTGGCCCCTGCGTGGGCCTGCTTTTGTCGTACTTTCAAATGGCCCCTGCGTGGGTTTGTTTTTAATGTTTTATCCTATTTCTCCCCTTTGAGAACATTATTATTAATTTGTGAAATTTATTTGGGGGGGGGGGGGGATTGCTTATTTGGTTTAAATTCATGCGTACATCATTCAAATGCGCTACGCCTACCCTTGGCACAAAAGGGTCCCCCTGTATGTTTAGGACGCGATATATGTGCTATTTACTTGCTTATGTGTTATGTTGCTATGAATGAGGATATCGGAAATCCACTCCTTTCCAGAAATTTTCAAAATATACAATAAGTCACTATTACGAAATGTCCGACCAAAATTTCCCGAGTCTTAAGTTTCTCACCCAAAAGACACCTCCCATACCGAATCCTAAAAAACATTACCCAATTATCTCAGGAAAAACAAATCACTATTATGGATAAGGGCAAGAAGATACAGATGGAACTCACTGGAGAAGAGCTACAAAGAAAGATCGAACAAATCATTCGAGAAATTCAAAAGATTATGGAAGAAGGGCTCAGAGTTGACACGACCACAACAATCTACAAAGCTGCAAGTCCAGCGCTGGATGAGGGTCTGGCATCAAAGATGAAGAGGAAGGAGAATGTCGAGATGGAGACAAAGGACTTGAGCAAGAAGTTGGATATGCTCCGACTGAAAGTGCAAGAAAAGGAAGCAAGAGAGGCGAAGATAGAATCGGAAACCGCCATTTTGTTAGCCGTCACTTGATAAAGAAATGACAGAATTCGCCTCCGTGAAGGAGGAGATGGTCTCACTAAGGAAGAAAAACAAGGCTCCCCACCATAATATGATATACGAACTTCAGAGAATGCACGGGAAATACTCTATCCGCGAGCAAGAGGCTAGTGGTGGTCCAGATGACACCCATCCTGGAGCGATCGGCGAAGACGTTGACGAGGAAATCGTCTATAAGCCTCCATTTCTAGGCCGTCTCAGAGGAGAAGACAGATGGATCAATCTTCATGCCTACGAGCCGACACATCGTGTGGGAGCGAGGATCATGACTTGCGCCTTTCTGTATGAGCATCTTGGATGGGTACCTCAGGAAGGATCATTCTCCTTTTTTGAGCAAGAAAACTATTCGAAAGTGTGTGTCTTCCACCCAAATCAGCGAGGACACACTATAGAGGAATGCGTGCAACTCAAAATGAGGATTTGCACCAGATCGACATTGGGAATATCCCACACATGTGGGGTAATAATACCGTTCTCACTTATGATCCGTCGAAGCCAATTGAGTGCAGTTTGTTTGTCATTACTTCACACCGTTCAGAATGTCAATGATGGAAATCTACAGTGATTTGTTTCAAAATGGGATCTTAGCCCCTATCCACAATGAGGACAATGATCTCGATCCCGTTGGGATATAAATCTGGAAGCCTTGTGCCTACCACAATGCTACAGATCACAGCCTCTCAAAGTGCTTCAGTTTTCGCTACGACGTCGAAGTCCTCATCAACATGGAAAAAATTCGAGTCGAGTTTGTTCCCCGTGGCTAACAGGACGTTTGAGAAAGAGAATGACTGAGATGTAGTCATCATTCAATCTTTCAAGCTTTGTTGTCTTTTAATTTCCGTATAATCGTCCTGAATGAATGAAAATATTTCCTTTCTTGTACTCGAACTACGTTGGGCCTGAATTCTCCTTGTGACATACGTTGACAGCCTTTCAAGGCCCGACCCCTATCTTTGAAATTTTTCATTCTTTCCCTTTCATATTACGAGGAAATATGAAGACTAGATCAACGGACATCGAAGAATAGCTACAGAATATTATAGCTCAACGTGATTTAGCCTTTCTGAGATAATGTCAAATTAAAAGGGCAAGCAAATTCCTGGTTGTCAAAATCTATTTTCGTCCTCACTCGTGGGATGATGATATTCCTCAAACATAGCAACTTGTGTGTTTATCTGCTCTATGTGTGATATTATACGTTTTGTATTCTGAGTCCAAACTGACAAATCTGCCTTTGAGTTGTTTTCCTCTTCAGGAACTTTGAAAACTGGTCTGTGTTGATTAAGCTGGCAGATCATCCTTATTTCACCAGATCAAAAGGGCCACCGGATTCTTTCCCTAGACAAAGCTCAGACAAAGGAAAGACAACAATGGGAGATAACAACGAAGAAGCAAGCCTCATTGACGTTGTGGTGGCTCAACCCACCATAGCGGACCAAAACGAATTGATTTTGCAATTGATGCAGCAAATTGCAGAAATGAGAATGGAAATGCAAAGGAGACAAGATCTTCCTCCGCCGGGTTTTGCTACTAATGCTGCAGAGGGAAGGCCTCCTATCTACTTCCCTTCCTCGAACATGGATCCATCTCAAAGTGTGCTGCTTCCTCAGAATCCACAATATGCTTCTGCCTCCTACCAAGCTCCACCCCTCCCCATAGCAACCATCCTCAAATGCCACCTCCTCCTCCAAACACCCAGCCTCAGACCGCTCCACCCCCACTAAATCAGAGCCAAAATCAAAACCAGAACGTTCTTAATCCCCCAACATCTTACCATCAATTAAACCAGAATACTAACCCTCAAAATTACCAAACCCCTCAAAATGCCCAAAGTCCTTCTTTAGCCCCACCCCTACCAAAGAGGACTACTTTCCAAATTCCCGTCCTTACTAAGCACGAGCATGGTTCTGAGTTGGACCATTACAAGGAACAGGAAAGAGAGTGGAGGGCCAAGGAGGACGCAAATGTGGATATTAAGGAAGAGATAAAAAAGGCTATGAAAGAGTTTCAATGCATCCCTGATACCGCTGGTCTCAATTATGAAGATTTGTGCATTTATCTGAATGTTGACCTTCCCGAAGGATTCAAGATTCCAAAGTTTGATACTTTCGAGGGTGTGGGCAATCCTATGGCTTATCTGAGAGCCTACTGCGACCAACTTGTTGGAGTTAGTAGGGATGAATCTGTATTGATGCGACTTTTCAGCCGAAGCCTGTGCGGAGAAGCTCTTGAATGGTTCATCTCGCACGAAACTCGGCAATGGCCCAGCTGGAATGCTCTAGGAAAGGATTTCATCGAGAGATTTGCTTACAATGTAGAAATCATTCATGATCATTACTCTTTGGAGAAAATGAAGCAGAAATCAACCGAAAGTGTAGAGAATTCTCTTAAAGTGGAGAAAAGAAGCGGCGAGGGTGAGACCGCCCATGTCTGAAAAAGAAATCGTTGAAGTGTTTGTGCGGGTGCAAGAGCCTGAATATTATGATAGAATTATGTTGCTTGTTAGAGCAAAGTTTGCTGAAATAGTTAAGGTCGGTGAGACTATTGAAGACGGTTTGAAAACAGGGAAGATCGCCCGTGTAGCCGCATCGCCCGGATCTTCAGGGTTGTTGAAAAAGAAGAGAGAAGACGTGGCTGTTGCTTCATATGAGGGCAAGAAAAACCCAAGAATATCTTCATACTCCCACTCCCAAGGTCGTGTTCGACCTTCTCAAAACTCTTACCAAGCTAGTCAGAAAAATAATCCTCCTCCGGTGTACCAAAATCCTCCTCCGGTGTACCAAAATTCCCCTCCAGTATACCAAAATCCTCCTCCAGTATACCAAAGTTCACCCCCAATCTACCAAAATCCATCTCCCGCATACCAAAGTCATTCTCCACCTTACCAAATTTCGTCTCCTTACCAGGGTGTGACTCCCAACTGTGCTAACGTGCAGTCGAGCTACCGAGCATCCCCTCCTGCATATCAAGTCCAAGCTCCACCATATCAAAACCCTTAACCGAACTACCAAGCTCCAATGCCAAACTACCAAACAAATTCATACCCAAGAAATCAAACTCCTCGTCCGAATAATCAAAGTTACCAGCAGGTGCCTCCTCCTCAAGGCAATCATGGTCCGTCTCGACCTAGGTTCGAGAAAAAGCCTTCGAGGAACTTCACCACACTCGCAGAAATCCAAGTAAAGCTGTACGAGCGATTGGATACGGCCGGATACATCCACCATATAGGGCCCAAACCCGTGGATGTCAATTCAAAATTCTACAGATCTGACCAGAGATGTGCTTATCATTCCAACAGTGTTGGGCATGATACTGAGGATTGTATCAACCTCAAGCACAAAATTCAGGATTTGACCAAGAGGTAGTCTCCCTCCAACCAGCGACACCAAATGTCAACACCAACCCGTTGCCGAATAATGGAGGCGGCGATAGGAATATGATAGAGACAGACGACGATTGGTGTGTGACAAAGGCGATAACTCCAATCATCCCTGATGAGTTGGAAAGGTCTGTGGCTTCAGTGACTAACAAAGAGAAAAAAGAGTTCGTTATATTGACACCTGCAAAGGCTGTTCCTTAGTGCCCTTAAAAACTCTTATCAAGCGAAGTTCGTTATTGAAACTACTGCTGCTCAAGGCATGATCAAATCCGGAAGATGTTACACTCCTGACGAGCATGCTCTCGGAGGTCAAAAGAAGTATCAGGCTAAAAGTCTAATAATCGAAGGAGAAGCGGAGGAGTTTTGGAGGAGAATCCAGCCGAAGGATTATTCTATCGTCAAACATTTGGAGAAGACTCCTGCCCAGATTTCTGTTTGGGCCCTGTTGATGAGTTCTCAATCACATAGGCAAGCTTTGATGAAAGCACTCGATGACACATATGTACCCGCGGGCACAAGCAGCGAAAATGTGGCCGCCATGATCCACCAGGTTATTTGAGGACATCGCATCAGCTTCTGTGACGACGAGTTGCCCTTTGAGGGGAAGTCTCATAACAAGGCGCTGCATATCACTGTTGTTTGTCATGAAAAGTTTATCAATCGAGTCTTAGTCGATGATGGATCTGGTCTTAACATTTGACCATTGTCGACGTTGAGGCAGTTGAAGTTTGAATTGGGGAAACTTGAGCAAAATCAAGTCAACGTGAGAGCCTTCGATGAGGTCCAGAGAGATACTTTGGGAGCTGTGAATCTTATTGTACAACTGGGCCCAGCCGAGTTCAGTGCGCAGTTTCAAGTTCTAGATATT
Organism: Solanum sitiens; assembly: GCA_016801875.1. Classification (NCBI taxonomy): domain Eukaryota; kingdom Viridiplantae; phylum Streptophyta; class Magnoliopsida; order Solanales; family Solanaceae; genus Solanum; species Solanum sitiens. The sequence continues at coordinate 2,069,140 of JABWTJ010000087.1, read as the reverse complement.
GACACCAGATACAGCCTTCTTCTGGGAAGGCCCTTTATTCACATGGCTGGAGTTGTGCCTTCCACCCTGCATCAAATGATGAAACTCGTCTGGAAGAACGAAGAGCTGGTCATCCAGGGCGAAGGTAGTCATTCTGGCAGATAAGCGCCTATTATCCATGAAGCACTGATTTTTATACGGTAGAGCTGGTAAATGCCACCAGTGAAGACTTGGCCCCACAGCCTCTCATGCCTTCTGTGTATAAGATGATTGCCACTGTGATGTTGCAAAGTGGTTTTGAACCAGGTTTTGGGTTGGGAAGGACTTCCCAAGGAAATGTTGAGCCCATTCAAGTTCCTGCCAAGGGGGAAAAATATGGATTGGGGTTTGTCCCCACAGATGACGATGAGAAGATGAAGAAGAAGAAGGATCAAGCATTGGCCAAGCTAATCCCTCATCTGTATTAATCTTTTCCAGTTCGTGAGCATGCCGAGGAGGAGGACCTGATGGAAGGAATTTGTGGCCTTTTTGAAGAAATTGATGCTATTATTGAAGAAGAGGTCGAGCTGACAGGATTCTGTGATACTGAGCCCAGAGAGACGTTGCAGAACTGGACCTCCACGCCCATCCTGATCTCCCAAACTCCTTGGTAGAAGGGCATCATTTTATGCATGTTTAAATCGGTGGAAGTCCGAAAGAGGCCCGAGACCCACCATTTTGCATTTCTTCTTAACTGTTTGAACTTTAAATTCCCATCGTGATGTTTAAAAAGGCAATATGGCCCTGCCATGGCTAAAGTTTGCATTGTTTTTTCATTTTAATGAAAGCCTCTTTTATATTAAAATTTGTTTATTTAATCATCTGTCATGCTTTCATTTTCTAACTTCGTTTGTTTATGGTTTCAGTAAGGTAAGTTTTAAACCTGCCGATGTCATGTCGTGTCACGAGCTAAATGAACAAAATGAGGCAGGTGATGACGAGGTTGATGATTACGAAGAGGAAAGTGAGAAACCAGAGTATATTGCCAGGGAATTTTGTCAGTTTGAAAATCAGTATAGATAGAATTTAGAGGAAACTGAAACGGTAAACCTGGGCGAACAAGAGTGTGTCAAAGAGGTTAAAATCAGTATTCACTTGAGTGAGGATCAAAGGAAAGGACTGATTAACTTGGTTGATGAGTACATTGATGTGTTCGTTTGGAAAGTCAGTGACATGCAAGGACTGAGTACCGATGTCGTGTCCCACAAATTGCCGATTAATCCAGGGTTTGATCCGGTAAAGCAAAAGGTTCAAAAGTTCAAGCCCGAGTTGAGTTTGAAAATTAAAGAGGAGATTACCAAACAGATTGAGTCTCAGTTGGTAGAAATGACTCAATACCCGGCATAGTTGGCCAACGTTGTTCCGGTCGCCAAAAAAGATGGAAAAATCAGAATTTGTGTCGATTACAAAGATCTCAACAAAGCTAGCCCAAAGGATAATTTTCTGTTGCCAAACATTCATATTCTGATTGACAACTGTGCTAAGCATGAAATGCAGTCCTTTGTGGATTGTTACGCAGGTTATCATCAGATTCTAATGGAAGAGGAAGATGTAGAAAAGACAGCTTTTATTACACCTTAGCTTTTATTACACCTTGGGGGTATATCATTACAGGGTGATGCCATTTGGCCTCAAGAATGCTGGTCCCACCTATATGAAGGCTATGACGACCATATTTTATGACATGATTCATAAGGAGATTGAGGTATATGTAGATGACGTCATAATCAAATCCCGCGAGAGTTCGGATCGCTTGATGCATTTGAAGAAGTTCTTTGATCATTTGTGTCGTTATAATTTGAGATTAAAATCCGCCAAATGTGCTTTTGGAGTTCCAGTCGGAAAGCTGTTGGGATTTATAGTCAGCAGAAGGGGGATTGAGCTCGATCCGTCAAAGATTAAAGCAATTCAAGAATTACCTCAGCCGAAGACGAGAAAAGAGGTGATGAGTTTCTTAGGGAGGTTGAACTACATCAGTCGATTCATAGCTCAATCAACCGTGGTGTGTGAGCCTATTTTCAAGCTGTTGAAGAAAGATGCTCCGACAAAGTGGACTGAAGAATGTCAGACTGGTTTTGATGCTATGAAGAACTATTTGTCAAATCCGCTAGTATTAGTTCCTCCGCGAGAAGGGAGTCCTTGTTGCTGTATTTTTCCGTCTCAGATAGTGTATTCGGATGCGTGCTCGATCAACACGACGAGACAGGAAAGATGGAAAGGGCTATATATTACATAAGCAAGAAGTTTACTCCATACGAGTCTCGATACATTTTGTTTGGAGAGAACGTGTTGTTCTTTGACTTGGCTTGCCCAGAAGTTGAGACATTACTTGTCTTTATATACTACATACCTTATTTCCAGGATGGATTCGTTGAAGTATATTTTCCAGAAGGCGATGCCAACATGAAAGTTATCTAAGTGGCAAATGTTGTTGAGTGAATTGATATTGTGTATGTGACCCAGAAGGCAATAAAGGCACAGGCCTTGGCTGATCATCTTGCAGAGAATCCTGTTGATAAAGAATATGAACTGGTCAAGACTTATTTTCACGATGAAGAAGTGTCATTTTTGGGTGAAGATATTTCTGAAGCATATCCTGGGTGGAGATTATTCTTTGATGGAGCGGCGAATCACCAGGGAAAAGGTATTGGGGCAGTTCCAGTGTCAGAATCTGGTCAGCACTACCCTATGGCAGCTAAGCTCCGATTTAATAGCACAAACAACATGGCTGAATACGAAGCTTATATTCTTGGTTTGAAAATGGCCATCGACATGAATGTCTACGAGTTGTTGGTTATTGGAGATTCAGATATTTTGATTCATCAAGTTCAAGGAGAATGGGCTGTGAAGAACCCGAAGATCATACCTTATGTACAGTATGTACAGAAGTTATGCAAGAGATTTCGTTAGATCGAGTTCAGACATACTCCTAGGATACAGAATGAGTTGGCCAATGCTCTTGACACCATCGCGTCAATGCTTAAACATCCAGATACTGATTATATTGATCCACTGGATATAGAGTTGAAAGAACATCCAGTTCATTGTTCACATGTTGAAGCAGAACCAGATGGTTTGCCTTGGTATTTTGATATAAAAAAGTTTTTGGAGTCAGGAATTTATCCTGAAGATGCTACATCCAACCAAAAGAAGTCGATACGCCGTATGACTCTCAATTTCTTTCTAAATGGGGAAGTCCTTTATAGGAGGACTCCAAACTTAGGTCTTCTCAGATGTGTCGATGCTGCTGAAGCTGCAAAGCTTATCAAACAGATACATGCTGGAGTTTGTGGTATGCATATAAATGGGCTCACTTTGCGAGAAAGATTCTTCGAGCTGGTTATTTTTGGATGACTATGGAGAATGATTGTTGCAAGTTTATGCAGAAGTGTCATAAATGTCAAGTGCATGGTGATTTAATCCGAGTACCGCCTCACGAACTCAATGCTATGAGTTCGCCTTGGCCATTTGTAGCTTGGGGTATGGATGTCATTGGTCCGATAGAGCCAGCCACTTCAAATGGACATAGATTCATTTTGATTGCCATTGTTACTTCACCAAGTGGGTGGAGGCAGCTTCGTACAAGTCGGTAACCAAGAAAGTTGTAGCTGATTTTTTCGCAACAATAGATATGCAGGTTTGGAGTACCAGAATCCATTATTACTGACAACGGTGCAAATCTCAACAGTCATTTGATGAGAGAGACATGTGAACAATTTAAGATTACTCATCGAAACTCGACCGCTTATCGTCCTCAAATGAATGGGGCTGTAGAAGCCGCCAATAAGAATATCAAGAAGATTCTAAGAAAAATGATTGACAATCATTGAGGTTGGCATGAGATGTTGCCATATGCTTTATTAGGTATCGAACGACAGTCAGATCTTCGACTGGAGTTACTCTATACTTGCTAGTATATAGAACAGACGCAGTCGTACCTGCTGAAGTTGAAATACCGTTGTTGAGAATCATCCAAGAAGCTGAACTGAGTAATGCTGAATGGGTTAGCAAAAGAATTGACCAGTTAACTTTGATTGACGAAATGAGAATGGTTTTCGTTTGTCATGGTCAACTATATCGACAGAGAATGATTCGAGCTTTCCACAAAACGAATCAATCAACTCAGACGCTGTCAAGAGATACTACGCGTGAAGCTTCGATTTGTACTTCTGTTATTTACTTGTAATTATTTTGTTTTCTTGTATTTTGCTTTGTTTAAAATTGTATCCCTCTTGTAATGAACTACGTCTGACTTGAATTCTCAAGAATGAGATACGTAGGCGGCCTATGTCGGCCTCGGTCACCCCATTTATCCCTTTTAAATATTTCTTTGTATTTGAACTACGTTCGACCTGAATTCTCAAGAATGAGATACGTAGGCGGCCTATGTCGGCCTCGGTCGGTTTTCTTTGTAATTTTCTTATTTTGTCCACCTTTGAGGGGGGAACTACGTTTGACCTAATTCCTACCTCAACAGGATACGTAGGTGCCACAAGGGTTCGGTCATATCTCCCATAAGATTTCTATTCCTCTTATAATAGAAACTGGGACAGAATTTTTGAGAGGGACTAAAAAATTCTCGAGAATAAGGTGTTTCCTCGACAAGTAAAGATTGTAGATGTTCCAATATTTGTAACTGGACAAAATTTTTGAGGATCTCAAAAATTCCACGATTTGCTTGGCGACAGTTGAAAGATAAATAATACAATTAACTGCGATAGAAATTTTGAGGATGACCTCAAAATTTCAAACATGGGCTTATCGACAAGTCCAGAGTATCTTTGAATACTCCCCAGCAAATAATCAAATATACCTCCAGTCATTAGACTCAAATAAGTTCACTAAGCCCGATGTGACATGACACTTGGCAGTGACCCTTTTCAAAATTATTTCTCAAAAATTTATTTTCTAAAGGTTTTCCTTTTATGTTTCATTTGTTTTGGCATAAAATATTTTGTCTTATCTATCGAGAGTTGGGAGATCAGAAAAATCAATCGGAGATAGCTAGAAAAGGAGCAAACAACTTAAGAAATCAACAAAGATCAGTTCATTTTAAAACTAACAAATTTTCTGTGGACGCAGGTTTATAGCTTTGCTTTGACATCAACGAATTCCTCTAATAGAAGAATATGAAGAAGTCGAGGGGAGGAGGAAGCTCCCCCAAATTTAACGGAGTTTCTGTTGATGCAGGAATTATTTTATATTGCTTATACCGGAGACTTGGGAGTATGAATGGTTTATTTCGGTCAATTCCCAACAACATGAAGTCTATAAGAACGTCCAGCTAGATTCGAAGTTGAATCAAGCGAAAATCTTAAGAAGGGATTTCCGGTTTCCGTAAAGGACATCATTTGCATCATAATGTCAGATATGATATTATATATTACCCGTAGAGGTCATTTATTTTATTATCGATCAAGACAATACACTAGCTGGAAAATCATTTTATCGTTGCTCGTATTCTGAACTGCTGCTTTTCTTCTAAAGAACTCCACAGAAAATTTGTCAATTTTAGGGAGCTACTCATCCTTTTGAATTTTCCATATTCATTGAATGGAGGAATATGATGATCTTGAGGCAGTCTTATATACCTGCATCCATAGAAAAATTGTTAGTTCTTAAAACAAACTGACCTGTGTTGATTTCTTCAATCGCTTGCTCCTTCTCTTGATATCTTCAGTTGATCACTCTGGTCTCTTTCTTCTTGATAGACATAAGATGAAATTATACCAAAATTTTGACATAATAAGAAATCCGTAAAAAAAACTTTTTGAGAATCAATTTGAAAGAAGTCACTGTCAAATGTCATGTCATGCAAGGCTTAAATGAACGTCCTTGGTTTAAACTTTAGACGTATCCGATAGCTTGTCCTAGAGAATACAGAAAATCGCTGAAGCTTGAGAAATTTCTGAATTGGCTCTCCCGAAGTCCTCCATAGTCAGAAAGTTTTGTACTTGTCTCTGAAATCCAACAATGTTTGAGATTGCTGAAGTTGACTCTGAACTTTAACGATGCTAGAGATCATTTGAAGTTAGCTTTAAACTTCTGATTATGCTCGAAATGTTCAAAATTAACTACATACTTCTAGCGATGCTTGAAGAAATTTTTGAACCCATTCTCAAAAATTTCTGTCCCGGTTAGATGCCTTGGAGTATCTCAAATATTTGATATATGAGTTGTAGATTTTTTGAGTCCCTCAAATAAAATTCTGCAATTCACTATGTGACTTTAATCTTGACTTGGTAGAGATCTTCTTGAGAATTTTTGAGACCCTCTCAAAATTTTCGTCTTGATTAGACGTCTCAACGTATTTCAAACTTTTGATATATGACTTGTAGAATTTTTTAGATCCCCTAAAAATTATATCCCACTTGCAACTCATAATGAATGTTAAATCTTGACTTGTTGGAGATCTTCTTGAGAATTTTTGGGACCCTCTCAAAAATTTCGTCTTTATTAGACGTCTCAACGTATTTCAAACTTTTGATATATGACTTGTAGGAATTTTTTAGACCTCCTCAAAATTTTTGTCCCAGTTGCAACTCACAATATATCTTATGTCTTGAGAATTTTTTAAGTCTCTTCTTGAGAATTTTTGAGTCCCTCTCAAAATTCTGTCCCAGTTTCTATTGTAATGAAAAATAGAAATCTTACGGGAGATATGACCGAACCCTTGTGGCGCCTACGTATCTCGTTGAGGCAGGAATCAGGTCATACGTAGTTCCCATCTCAAGGATTAACAAAACTAAAAACATATCTGATAAAGGAAATGACCGAGGCCGACATAGGCCGCCTACGTATCTCATTCTTGAGAATTCATGTCAGACGTAGTTCAAATACAAAAGATAATTTCCTAAATATAAATGATAAGATGATTACAAGCAAATGATGCGATTACAGGGAAAGAAATATAAGAAATTTAAATCTTATAACATCTCTTGATAACAGCTGAGTTGATTAACCACTTGAGATGAATGTCTATGCTCAAACTTATCATGCCATCAAAATAATGTATCGATATATTGCCTGAGCAAGCTCTTGAGTTCTCTTTCTGTGCTTCTATCAGATGAACCTCAATTTTGTCTTCTTTGACACATTCATCCTTTGGTAAATTCACTTCTTCTATATCATCCAAATCCGACTTATCGTGATTCTCAAACCATTTTAAATATTTGGCAATGTATCATGATATTCTCATCATACTCTTAGACACATCAATATCTACTTCATTTGTTCATTCAGCTTGTGACATGACATGATATTGACAGATTTTAAAATTAATTTTACTAAAACAAACACAAAGGTTGTTAGATAGAAAAGTTAAAGCAAGTGGAATATATTTTCGCATAGAAGAGGCTTTCATCGTAAATAAGGAAATACGAACTTTGAACATGATCATGGGCCATTTTGCCTTTTCAAAAATACTATAAGGAAAATAAAAAAAATATAAAATTCATCTTTGTCTATCAAGATGAACGAAGAGTCAAGAACGGCGTGGAAGTCCAATTAAGAACTTGTTCCATTGGCTCAGCATCTCGTACACTTGATGTCTCCTTCAATTCTTCCAGTATGACATCGCCTTCTTAAAGAAGATCCCTAGTTCCTTCTCTGAGATTATCATCATGGGCATATTCTTCTACCAGAAAAGACAGATACAAATAGCGAAACATGATTAACCTCCTTCTTGCTCTAATCATCAATTTTCTTCGGCCTTGACCATGCTAATGGTACATTCTCTATGATTCGGCATTGAATCCACATTAGCACTGCTTACGACAGTTTGAAGAGTTACAACCTTTTGATCAATCAAATCTTGAATTTTATGCTTCAAGTTGATGCAATCTTCAGTGGTATGTCCGATACCTCCTGAATGGTAAGCACAATGAAGATTAGCCCTGTAATGTCTGGAATTGACATTTTTTGGGTCAACTGTTTGTATCCGACCGGCTCTTTCAATCTCTCAAAAAGTTGAGTCTGGCTTACAACCAATCGAGTAAAATTTTGAGGTTGTTTTCTCTTAAGTTTTGGACGAGGAAGATCTTGATTATTTCGTGGAGGTTGAGGTACTTGATGATAAAGTGAGGGATTTTGGCGAGTAGGTGTTGGTGTTCGAAAATTTGGATATTGTGGATTTTGGAAGATTCGAGGAGCATTTGGATAATTCGGCGATACAATTTTGATACTCGATTGTACATTTGGATAATTTGCCAATGGAGTTTGGTAATTTTGATAATTTTGTGCTGGAGCTTGGTAATTTGGACAACTTAGTGGTGGAGCTTGGTAATTTGGTTTGACATAAAAGTTGGGGTAAGGATTTTGTGGAGTTAAGCGGTAGGTTTTGGATAGTAAAGGATTTCGAATATTGTGACCAGCATGCCTCTTTGATTTTTGATTCGATTCAAATGAGATAGAGGAAACATCTTTCCTCTTCCTCCTTAATGGTCTTGAGGATTCACCTTGGGAAATTATTGGTATGATTTTTCCGGTCTTGAGACCGTCTTCAATAGCTTCACCAATTTTGACTATCTCACTGAACTTTTCTTCTAAAATGAGAAACATCCTACTATAGTACTCCGGGTCTTGAATGCGCACGAAGATTTCAATAATCTCTTTCTCAGTCAGTGGAGGCCTAACCCTTGTAGCCTCTCTTCTCCAATGGTAGGCATATTCTCGATAGTTTTCACAAGACTTCTGTTTGATTCTCTCCAAATAGTATCGATCAGGAATGAATTCCACATTGTAACCTAACCTTTCATCGAAGTGTGTAGTAGATGCGATTTTTAGAGGCATGGGTTGAGTTGTTAGAGTAGGAATTTGATAATTGGGAATAAAATTCTGGAAACTGTTGGTGTTTGGATTTTGAAGAGTAAGTTCCCTTTTGCGTGAGGAGCTAGCTTGATGTGGGTTAAGGATGATCGCGTCGATGATGGGAGGTTTTGAATTTGTAGCGGTGGTTGAATTGTTTGCAAAATATTTGGAGGCTGGATCGAAAGTAGGAAAATGGAGTGGAGGTCTTCCATTGTCTAAAGTAAAAGTATTGGCAATGACAGCCATATTTATCGAATCTCGGGACTTATACATTTCAACCCTTATTTCAGCAATTTGTTGGAATAATTGTGCAATCAACTTGTTTTGTTCAGTGATGATAGGGTTGTTCCGAGTGATTTTGCTCAAATCAGTGTTCTCAACATTTTCAACCACTTTTGCTTTGCCTTTTGACGAACTTTGGTCAAAGAAGGAATCTTTGGGATCTTTAGACCTTGTGAAGTATGGATGTTTAGTCATTTTCTCAACACAGATCAGTTTTATGTACCTGAAAAGGAAAATAACTCAAAAGGCAAATGTATTAATTTGTGTCGATGATAAATAATACAAAATATCACACACATGATCCACAAACACATAAGAGTTGCTCCATTTGAAGATAAAAGACCCACATATATGGAAAGGTGACTAAATAGACAGGAATTTGTCTATTTAATTTTGGGAATAGTGAATTGGAACAAAATTAACTTGCGTGGATTCAATGTAATTTACATACTTTTGGTTTTGACTGAGAGGAAACTCTAATTTGCTTGGAGAGCAGAAAAAATAGAAAATTTCAAACATATGGACCGAATCTTGAAAGACTGCCTACGTATCTCACGGGGAGAATTCAGGTCCGACGTAGTTTGACCTTCATTTTTGAATCTCTTTTTGATCTGAAATGGAAAATTCCCTTTGTTTAGATGAGAGAGTAAGATTTAGGATTTGAAAGGGAGTTTTGAATATATATATATATATATATATTTTTGGAAACTAAAGACTCGAAGAATATTGGACACACTTTTGATAGTGACTTGATATTTATGCTTAGAGGTTTCTAAAAATTATATGAAGAGGAGTGAGCTACCATATCTCCAAATAAAATAACATTTTCACATAAGCAGTTATAACACACAAATAATTATTTCGTATTCTAAATAAATATGTGACCCTTTTTTGCCAAGGGTAGGCCTAACGATTCAAAGAATGTGATTATGATAGATTGATCTGAGCCATTAATTTTTGACAACTCGAGTTTTCATTGAATCGAACTCACTATATCAAAATTAGGCTTGGGTCAGTCTATCATTGTCACTTTGCACAAAATATGCTCGTCAGTCGTTGGGCCGTGAAACCCGTTGACATAAGGGTGGACTTCTTAAATGTCGAATCGATACCCATGATCGATCCACCTAAGGCATATGTATGGATGACATAAATTGAGGGGTGGTTTAGCTCTATCTTTGTTTTCTAAGATTTGGCTTTCTAGACACAAGGTTCCCGAGTGGACAACTCGAGTGAGAAGGCTACGCGGTTACACGAAAAAAGATCCGGACACCCCGCGCATATGCCAACTCACCTAACTTTGAGAATTTTGAAAGAAGTTTGCGGGTGCACAAAGCACACCTCGCGTGTACGTGTGATAGTGTGAATTTCCAATAAGTGGAGAAATATGAACGGAATGACAGTTTATAAAGCAGTAATAAATATACAATTTATGAAAAAATAACAAATAAACAGTTTATATCACATAAGTGTAAAAACAAAACATTAGGCATGCAATATAAGCAAACAAGTAAGCATTTGCTAAAAACATTAATAATTAACCTAAATCTATTATGGTTAGAACCTATTAAATCTCCAGCAGAGTCGCCATTTCTGTTATGCTGTAATTTTTACTACCTTTAGAAAAATCACTTTTTTTGAAATGTTTCTAAGTATAAAACAATTTGAGAAAAATACTTAGAAAAGAGTCGCCACTTAATTTTTTAAAGAAATTAAGAAAACTTAATTTAAAAAGATTTTAGCAGATTAAATCTTAATAAATTTAGAGAAAATGGGTAAGAGGTTCTTATTTACGCTTCAAGAAGGTTTTTAAGGCATTTGAAGCGCCCGCTAACATGCGGTTATCCTATGACTTAGGTTAATTATTTTTTTACTATTCGTAGGAATATGATATAATATAATATAATAATTAACAATATTTGATCAACTTTAAGAAAATATTTAAACAAAGATTAATTTTAAATTTTATTTTTTTAAAAATGCAACCTTAATTATGATTTTTTAAATTATAAGTGAATAGAATTTAACGAAAGTAGATTTTTTTTTTTGAAAGATGATAACTCAAACCAAATTGATCAATTTAAGCATGAAAACCCATTTCAAATTAACGGAAGAATAAAGTTTCGCATAACTTAAAATAATTTTTTTAAAAAAATAAATAAATAGTAAAATACGATTAAGTGAAATGTATTAAAGAATATATCTTTTAAGAACATAGATCTGAATTAACTAAAGATATTAATTTCACTCATATATTTGACAAAAAAATAAATGATTGCAAAAGATGTTTAAATAGTAAACCAACATTAAAAAAATAACTCATCTTTTGGGGATTTAAGTAAGTTAATTACCAATTCTAAAGTGAGAGTTAGATGAAACTAGTCAACATAATCAAACAATTAGGAGAGTGAAAGAGATAATGAAATTGGGCCCCTTTTTGGGCCAATTTTGCTGCAGATTTTTGGGTTTTAACCCAATCCCATTTTTTGTGTACATTGGTTGTATATCAGTGTATATCAACGTGTATACCAGCTCTTTGCGCGTATTTATTGATTCCCAACACCTGTTTCAGCTTCTATTTTTTTGAACAATGATGAAGGCTGACTCAGTAAGGATCTCAACTCAACGAAATGCAGGGATGGAGTCCACAATGGACTCGAATTGATCACATGCGAGAAAAGGAGAGGTGAACAATTAATATCGTTTAATTAATCAACTAAAACACAGTTAAACAATTTAAACTCCCAGATCTATTAACACACTTTCAGATATTTCAAAAAAATCACATTTCTCTATTGGCACTCAAATGAATACACATAACAAACTATTTTTATGATTTAACATTTATGATCCGACAAGATTAAGAGAAGAATATAATTGAATTCACTTAATCAATTATTAAGGCTACTGTTAGTCTATAAGGATAAGGCCAAACAATTTTGATAAAATATAGAAAGTGGTGGAATTATATCTCATACAGTAAGGAATTAAATGCACATTGCTAATACTTACCTCGAAAAGTAACCAAAACAATTTTTAGCATTCAAATGATCCTAAAGTTCACGACACAAAAATTGGCGCCAATATAACACATTAAGAGAAGAAGCCAAACCAGTTTGTTGCCGTTCGGAAGATCAATAGCAAGATACACCAAAATTATGCAAGATGTAAACTACTAAAACAAAAGATGAAGACATTGACCCATCACGAGATAAGACGATACATAAATTTTAAGGCAAGAAATAAATAGAAAACAGAGACATAATGATATAGTATTCAAACACTATATATTTGGAAAAATGCATCAACCAAACAAATATCGACGGAGCCTAAATCGAGATGACATGAATCAAGGTCAAACTACACACGAATGTATTTAGAAGTTGACACCGAAATATGTTAAAATCATAACCAAAGATACTCAAGACTACACTAGTGTCCAGACATTATAAGTTAAAGTCATGTATGCATATAACATGACTAGAGCAAGAGCTTATGTTTTATTGCTAAATGCAGTAAGTAGCAATACACATTAACTTAGGCCATATCATATTCAAATGCAGATTCACGGTGAAAATTATTAAGACAACAACATTTCATCAACATTGGAACTAAGTAGCAATTTTGAAGGAAAGGGCCCCCCAGAAATTAAACAAATCTAAAAATCTCAATATTATAAGTAGAGCAAATCAAAGCATACATAAGAAATTTAAACGATAACAAACTCCGAATCAAAATTATTAATACGTGAATAAGGGGAGAAGTGTTACCTTTCTTGGAGCAGCGTTCCAGGACGACAAGCTTGACCACAAAGCAACTTTCACCACGAATTTCGACTACACAAAATACCGCTGAACTCGAAAAATTGAAAATTATATTATTAATTATTATTGAACTCTTGACCTTAAACTTTTGAAGATATTTGAGGCATGTATTTTTTAGATGGAAAAATCTTCCTATCGATTTTTTTTAAAATTCCCCAATTGTTCTTCTCTAAAAAAAAAACTTCCCCAATCAATTTTTTTTCTTCAAAAAAAGATCTGATCTCCTCTAACTTTATTTTCCTCACCACAATTTTTTCAGCCTCCCTAACACTAAAGAAGATGGAGGTTTATATAGAAGGATTCGGGGTCGATTTTCAAATTCAAATCTTGAAGAGATAATAAAAAAAGCTGTCCATGGTATCAAATTTTCAACGAAAAAGAAAGAAAGAGGGAAAAAGAACGTGATTTGCTGCGGGATTCTCGTGATTTGTAGGGATTTTCGCTGGTTTTTGTGGCATAGAATTTCTGGGTTTCACACACAAGGAAGAAGAAGAAAATTTGGGGGTGGGGTCGGTTTAGTATTGTTGTGTATGTAATTGATTCTGCATATGTAGTATTGGGATGGGCTGAAATTAAATTGGGTTGAGGATTATTATTGTTGGGAATTGGGCTGAGATTTTTGGTGACTTAAAAGTGGGCTGAAAGAAAATTATGTTGGGCCGCTGACTTTGAAGAAAAAGGACCAAAGATTGGTCTTTTGAAGGGTTTAAGAAGTGACCCAAAATTGTTTATAAATTAATTAAGGAGTTTCTTAATCTTAACGAAATAAAATAATTAATTCTATTAGAAGATAATTAACTCAAAATATAAACTATAAATTGGCTAAACTAATTAATCAAATATTTAAGTTAAACTAATTTGAGATGATTTTCAAACATTAATAAATATATGCAAAATCATATTGAATATGTAAATTATTTTTTAACGTTTTAAAATTTATAATAATGACAAAATTACTTAAAATAACTCAAAAAATATTTAAAATTTTATAAAGTTAATTATTTCAAATCGTTTGAAATTTAAGAAGCTCGATGACTAATTTATATTGTGGAAGGCCAAAATTGGGTGTCAACAATAGTTAGTTAGGAAAGTACAACCAACACATGTGCAAGCACATGTGCAAGATATGTGAAGAAGCTGCCAAAGGAGGGGACCACCCTAACCGAATTCGGTTAGGGTAGTTAGGGGGAAAAACGTGTACAAGGGACCCCTCCATGTGGGGCATAACTTCCTAACTAATTCTAGACTCTAACCTACTACCCTAAATAGATAACTAACCTAGGACCAACCGAAATGGACCCATTAGTGCACCCGACAACCTAGGACCAAAAACCCAGTTGACACTAACCTAGTACTAGTTAAAGAGACAACCTAGTATCTAACCTAGGATGGTCCAAAGAGTTAGTTATGGTCCTAACAACTTAGGGGTACTTTAGTAATTCCCCCAGGTTACCTAATTAATTAATTTAGCAAATTAATTAATTAATTTAAAAGGGCTAAAACCGAAACTAAAAAGGAAATTTTCAGATTTCGGTTAAAACAAGAAAAAAGACAACCTAGTACCTAACCTAGGATGGTTCAAAGGATTGGTTATGGTCCTAACGACTTAAGGGTACTTTAGTAATTACCTTAGGTCACCCAATTTAATTAATTAGTTTAAATGATTAAAACGAAATTCTTACACTAACCTAGTACAACTCAAGAAACATCCTAGTACTTAACCTAGGATGGTCCAAAAGGGTTAATTTTTGTTCCAATGACTTAGGGGTACTTTAGCACTTACGCTAGGTACCTAAATTAATTAAATTAATGATTTAATTAATTAATATAAAGTCAAAATATTGACCAAAACTATAGTCAACACCAATTTCCAGATTTGACTAAGTGTTATGTTCTCCTATGCTTAGTCAACTTAGGAGGGGATTTTGGTGATTGATTAATTAGTTTATTAAACCTATGTTTTATAATTCAATATCAGTTATTAAACCTAAAAATCACGTTCAAACTCATAGAAAAGGCGAACAAAAATAGCAAGCAACGAACGAAAGAAAAACAGAAAATTTATCGATTTCTCTAGGGCGATTTTAAGGTTTCTTCAAGTTTTCGTTCAAGATGGTCTTCGTAGATTAAGTTCTACTTAAGGTATGGGTTTATCTCCTGTAATTCTTTCTCCAAGAGTATTTTCCTTCGAATGATTCACAAGATCTTGAAAAGTAGGGTTGTTCCCGTCGTTCTCGTCGAACTTCCCTTCCCTAGTATCATTTTCGATTTCAATGTTGAATAGATTAGAGATCATGTTGTTGGTATGTGGTGCTGTCTGTTCTTAACATGTATTGTTCTTGAATGATGAGTATCGAATGAACTTATGAACTTGTAATTTCGTAAAGTTAATCTTATCATGATAATTAAGGATCGATAATATGCTAGGATAAGTCCGTGATGTGTTAAGTGAATTATGTGCCTTTGGCTGAATGTTGACTTGTTGTTGTTGTGATGTTATGAAGATGCTAAAGCCATAAAATTTTAATATGCTGTTGTCCAATATGTTCTTAAAATGTGACACTAAAATCCATATACTAACAATTGACTCAAAGACATATATGAAATCATATCTTGAATAAATTAGCTATCTGGTTCCAATAAAGTTGGCTAACTCTACTTGGTCAAAATGAATATATGCTAATGGCTAGGAACTTATGTAAATGACTAAAAGATTGACTAATGGTTCATACATATGGCAATTTAAATATGAACATACGTAAAAATTGGCTTATGCCAAAAGATTGAATTGGTTAGTCTAACATACCCTATCCACACGAATTGTTAACGTAAAAACATTGAATTGTTCTTGTAAATTAATCAAAGGTTAAAAGTTCAAGTGTAGTGAAAGTTTGGCTTATGCCAATAAATTGGCCTACAATATTATCTCCAAAAATATGAAATAGAATTGGCTAATGATTGCATGAAATTATATTTGAATGAAAGTTTGGCTTATGCCAATAAGTTGGCCTACAATATTATCTCTAAAATTATGTAATAGAATTGGCTAATGATTCCATGAAATTATATTTGAATGAATGTTTGGCTTGTGCGAATAAATTGACAATGAAGTTATTTCCAAATTTCCTAGGTCAATACTAATCATATGCCAATCTTGTGTAGCTAAAATAATGAAATGACAACTCAAGTACTTCTAAACTAATTCAATGAATCCATAACCAAGGGCATTCCATTCATTGGGACAACTCCCAACATGCTCTACAAGAATGAACTATGAGAACATATTTAACTCATTAAAAGAAGTGCTCATCGTCCATAAACGATGAAATGAAGCTACTACACTAAAGTAAAGAAGTAACATGAGTTATAACATAATTAAAGGGGTCTAAATTAAGTAAGTGACCAGAATGAGGTGTTAAAGGAAGTGATACAAGTCTTACTTACACCAAAGCTAATTTGTTAAAAGAATACTCACGAATGAAGGTGTTAGAATGTGTGAGACTAGTCTCATTAACACCTAAGGATGATATGTAAGGACAATTCACATTCATCAATGTAAAATAAGGATGATATGTAAGGACAATTCACATTCATCAATATAAAGTAAGGATGATATGTAAGGACAATTCACATTCATCAATGTAAAATAAGGATGATATGTAAGGACAATTCACATTCATCAATGTAAAGTAAAGATGATATGTAAGGACAGTTCACATTCATCAATGTAAAGTAAGGATGATATGTAAGGACAATTCACATTTCATCAATGTAAAGTAAGGATGACAAGTCATCAAAAGAGTAAATAAGTCTCAATCATACTCTATATGTAAGTGTAAGGACAATTCACACTTAATATTAATGATGAGATGAGAAATCATCTAATGAGTTATGATGTCCTCATGCTAGAAGCCAGCTTCCATGATTTATGAGTTGAATGTAATAGAACTTTATACTGAGCACCGATAGGCCAGCTATGAGCGGTGATGCCTTCCTTGGGAAGGGCGGAGGTTCACGTAACTCTCATGAGATGAGACTGTCCGGCATGCCTGGCATGGGTCTCCTTATATCTCCTAGTTTTTGAACCTATACTGCCAATATAGGGATCTAGCAGGGTTCAATTCCCTATATACGCTAGTATGTTTTGGTTTCACCTTGGCCAGTGACTCCACCGCTTTTCGGTGTGGGGAAGACACCGAATTTCATGATGCTCACATGATTATGTCGGTTAAGGTTGGAGTTCCTCAAAGTATGAAAGATAATAAAATGAACGATACCGAAGGTGTTTGTGCAAGACAATCAGGAGGTGAAATCAGATTCAAGAATGACATTAGGTCATTCTTGGTCATTGCACTTCATGATCCCGATGAGAGTCTTAAACTTCATCCTAGGTATAGCTGGCGTTTACATCAGCGTACGAATGAATGAAATGAATAATGTGAAGTACGAATGAACGAATGAAGCAGATTCTGTGTTTGCTAAAGAAGGCCCTCGGGTTGAGGTCTCATATGTTGGGTCCTCACTTGAGATGTCTTAATGCTATATCAACGATTCCAAGGTCTCGTGTATATGAAATTTATAATATATAAAACATGAAAGTAATGAAATCAATGGCATAATCAATAGAGAATGGCTTATGAAATGTAATGAATACTTGATGTAATGAATAACTTGTTGTAAGGATAGTCAAATCGTGTCCAATAAAGTTTACAATAAGTAAAGGGAATAACTAATAATGAATCCTCATGTTATGAAAAGGATAAATCCAAATAAATTGGCTTATAATGATTTTATATAATTGGCAAAAGATATTAGCCAAATAAGATTGGCTTATAATGACTTCTTATATTAGGCCAATAATACAATAATAAGAATAGTCACTAAAGATTGGTTTGTAAAGAATTCATGCCCAAAGTAAGCAAGATCATAAGCTTTAATGATATTCCCCAAGATCTATGCACATTATGAAATCAACTAAAGAATGAGTATAGTCAATAAGTATTGACTTATAAATAGTTCATGCCCCAAATTATAGTTAAGTCATTTTCTTAATCTTTTGAATTACTTACTTGATTCATTGTGGGTATGGGACTACAATGAATCATTGTACTTGTAAGTAAAACATAGGACCAAAGGAGTTATTGAACTACACAACAACAAGAAGAAAAAGACTGAAAAATAATCTAAGTATACAAAGAGGAGCTCTCGGCCTAGAGGATCAAAAATTCAAATCTTCTCCCGAGTGGTTCTAAAATTATGTTGATGATACTAATGTCTTGTAATCATATAGAAAATGAGTTTTTTGCTTTGAATGCATTAAAATACATCACATTCATACCACAATTCACAACTAACAAATTGGGAAAGTCTACTGTCTAGACTTTCCAGAAATGACATGTTGCTTAGGAAGAGCTTTCATTGATCATGCATACCTTTATGTGTATGTGTGCATACACCCATACTTAGTACATGTGGTGTACTAACCCCCTACTATTTACTATTTTTATAGGTGCAGGTCAAATGACAGGTTGACGACACTTGCAACGGTTTGGACTTCAGCGTTTCTCCAAACCAATTGGTAGGACCTCATGATTTCGAGGATGCTACAGATTTAGTCTAGCCTTAGTTTAGACATAGCTAGTGGATGTTGTACCTAGCTGTCATGACTGGAATCTAAACCCAGACGAGACCGGCGTCGTTGACCTCTCAGAGGTCGCAGACAAGCCTACTTACGTCATTCTTACTTTACATAGGTTAATTTTAGCGGAAAATTTGAAACTTTTTGTTTCTAAACATTTCTTACTAAACATTTCTAATACATTCATAATTTGTTCACCATCAACCATCTAACATTAAGAGATAATCAAATGAAAGGAATGGTTCAATAAATCTTAATTGTATAATTGCCAAAATGGCCCAATACGTAGTCTGAATAAAAATAGGAAAGAAACGCTAGTGGAACATGCTCCACTAGCTCAACTCTAAAACTAAGCTAGAATATAAAACAGTAGCATCCTCGAAATCATGAGGACCTACCAAAACCGGATGAATGCTGGACGTCCGGATAACTACAGTGATAATCCTGTAGCTCTATCGTCCACCTGTGCCTGCACCTAAAATAGTAGAGTTTCTATAGGGTTAGTACACACTTGTACTAAGTATGGGTATATGCAAGCACACACCAAGGACATGCATGAGAAAGAATAGTTCTTTCCTAACAACATGATTTTTGGAAGTCAAGTCAGTGGACTTGCCAAATTGAGATTAGGAAAGTTTCCAAATTTGGATTAGGAAAGTCAATGAGCTTTCCAAATTTGGATTAGGAAAGTCAGTGAGTTTTCCAGATTTGGAATAGGAAAGTTATGCCATGAGAATAACATATATCATCATATTTTTCACATTTGCAAACAATACATATCATATAGCTTACAACACACATTGTATGTAGCATATAACTCCTTTAATATCATTCATTCATATGCCATGAGATCTCGGAATCATGGACTTAACATTAAGACATCCTAGAAATGAGGGCTCAACAGATGGGACCTCAACTAGAGAGTTTTCATTAGCAAACACAGAGTCTGCTTCGTTCATTCATACGTACTCCAACACCAGTTATACCTAGGATGTAGTTTAAGACTTTCATTAGGTTCGTTGTGCAATGACCAAGAATGACCTAATGTCATTACTTGAATCTAACTCACCTTTTGATTATCCTATTCTAACACCTTTGGTATCATTCATTTCATTATGTGCTTCATTTGAGGCTGGCCTCATTCATTCATTGGGAACTTTAACTTTAACCGACATAGATCATGTGAGCATCATGAAATCCAGTGTTTCCCCCACACCAAAAAGAAGTGGAATCACCGGCCAAAGTGACTCATTAATATGCTAGCGTACATGGGGATTTAACCCCGCCAGATCCCTATATTGGTTGTATAGGTTCGAAGACTAGGAGATATAAGGAGACCCATACCCGGCAAACCGGACAGTCTCATCTGATGAGAGTTACGTGAAACTCTGCCCTTCCCGAAAGAAGGCATCACCGCTCATAGCTAGTCTATCGGTGCTTAGTATAAAGTTCCATTACATTCATCTCATACGTCATGGAAGCTGGCTTCTAGTATGAGGACATCATAGCTCATTAGATGATTTCTCATCTCATCATTCGTATTGAGTGTGTTAAGATCAATGCTCTCATTAGATTGTTCATAGAGACTGGTCTCTTCATTATCTTACACTCTCATAGGTGAGTACGTATTGGTAACATTTACTTAGGCTCATTTGAGATTGCTCTCATCATTTACATTAGCCTCATATCATGTTGTCACCACATTCATCATCATTAGCACCTTTCCTTTTCATAGTTATTCACCTCTTATTACGTAAATGTTCATTTCATCATATGCCAATGCACTTGGCCATTTGGTGTGTTTCACACCCTTACTTAACCCTTCTAGGGTTTCATTATTTCATTGTTCATTTCATCATTTCATTGTTCATTTCATCATTTCATTGTTCATCTCATCATATGCCAATGCACTTGGACATTTAGTGTATCTTAAACTCATACTTAACCCTTCTAGGGTTCATCATCTCATTTCATACATCTTAGGTTTACTTATTTTTGAACGTATGTTAGACTTATGTGTCTATACATACAAGCCATGAGGCTTCATTCATAGTTTGTCTAAGTGATTTATGTTTACCCAAGATTATGTGGTACAAGACTTATGCATCTTGTAGATATGCCAAGATATTGATTTCGATCTTTAGAGGCAGCATTCATTAAATATTTACTTACGTATGACTTATGTGTCAATACAGAATTGGACAAGGGAACCCAATTTCGAATCCCTTGGATAACACTTAATCTTATTTTAAACTTGGTGATTGCATTTTTCAGATTTGGGGGACCCTACTTCGATCGCCATCAACCCCATAATATTTCCTTTCCTTTTCTCCTCTATTTTTCGTCCAAGGCAAGAAGGTTGTGGGATCAATCCCCCACAAGCTCATTCTTTTTCTCTTAATTTATCTTTTAACTTTCTCACCTATCCAAGAGGTTGTGGGTTCAATCCCCATTCACCTCATTTTATATTTCTCCTTTATTTTCCTCCTAACTCTCTCATCTATTCAAGAGGTGGTGGATTCAATCCCCACTCTCCACATTTATTTTTTTCTCCTTTATTTTTCTCCTAACTCTCTCATCTATTCAAGAGGTTGGGGGTTCAATCCCCACTCTCCACATTTATTTTTCTCCTTTATTTTTCTCCTACTCTCTCATCTATTCAAGAGGTTGTGGGTTCAATCCCCACTCTCCACATTTAATTTTTTCTCCTTTATTTTTCTCCTAACTCTCTCATCCATTCAAGAGGTTGGGGATTCAATCCCCACTCTCCACATTTATTTTTCTCCTTTATTTTTCTCCTTACTCTCTCATCTATTCAAGAGGTTGTGGGTTCAATCCCCACTCTCCACATTTATTTTTCCTTTCATTTTTTTTCATGAAATTTTTATATAATTTACATTTGGTGAGGTCTTGGGTTCAATTCCCAATGACCTCAGAATTTTTAATTTTTTTTTAAAACTTAGTCATTTTGGCCGAGACTACAAATTTCCAGCGGTCTCTTCCAATCCATTTTTCTCTCATTCTTTTATTAATTTTTTTGTAGCATTTTGAGTGACATTCAGTCAGCCACCTTAACCTTTTATGAACATCACGTTTTTAGCATTCTTACACACGCAAAACACAACATTTAACATACAAATTTCAGGCAGCAAACATAGTCAAATTTTCAGCACACACATGCTCAAAACAGTCCACTTAATGCACTTTTCCGGAATATATTTTTCATCCTTTACATGATATTCTACCACACATTGAACACATAATCACAACCAGACCTAACATTTTCTACCAGAAGACATACCAACGCATGGTTTGAATCGTTCAAAGGATCTAATGACAGGGGCATGCAACGGGGACAACCTTAGTCTTTCAATCGTGATTTAAACTGAACCTTAAGGGCCTCTTGGAAAAGGGACCAAGAGAGAAGAAAAACCATACCTTATTTGATTGTTCAAACTTTGAAGTTGCTGCCCAAAACCCTCTCCAAAATCACGTCCAAATCCCCTCAACTTCAATACCAATTCGACGGAATAATCCTTCCTCTTGCGTAACGTTTTTGATTAGTTGATTGTTTGTAATTTTTGTTGTGAGTTCTTCAAGTGTGAAGAACTTTGGTTTACCATCTGTTTTTGAAGTTATTGTGGCATAGAAAAACGTGAGTGAAAGAATGGGAGAGTTTGAGCGTGAGAGTTGAGAGATAGACGTGAGAGAGAGGGAGTCATATTAGGCTTAGGAGTCTAGTTTAGGACTTAGTCAAATAAGGTTTAGTTAATTATTAAAACTCTGATTTTTATTTTTTATTTTAAGTCAGCTAATGAATAATAATTATTAATTAATTATATTAATTCAATACCTTAAATAAAAATCACATAAATTCATTGCTTCCACCTAGGTTCGAACCCAAGTGGAGCACGACTTAACTTCAAGAGCTCCATTTCGTCTCTCTCTCCCCAATTTGCCCCTCCACCTTATTAAATAATTAATTAACTATATATTTAGGGTAATTAATATATTACCCTTAGCCTGATAAAAGACCATTTTACCCCTAGACCCTCAAAACTTAAGATTTCCTCTCTTTAAGTCCGGTAAAGACTCCTTCGAGTAAATCTTCGTATTCGAGAGCCCTACATGGTTGGTCCCAACCTTTACATGCTCAATTAACTCCCCAAGTTAGTTGGCTTGGTTGTAGCAAGGGTTCCGAGGTCTGGTTCTACGCGCAACAATCCGTGTGAACCCTGGTCTAATCCTAGGCATTCTTGACACACTAAATATTTCTTATCTTATCCATTTTCAGGGTTGTTACACTAGCGTTTCTTTCGTACCTTCATTTCGAAGCTTTGTAATAAGGCCGTGTTTGGCAAACTATTTATGATATATTCATCTTCAGTTTTGAATTGATTCTTTATGTTAGATGGTTGTTCTCTTATGTTGAGCTTAGTATATGATGTATCTAGTTAATAATTATATGAAGTCTATGTATATTTCATACATATAAAAAGTTTTAAATTTTCCACAAATTTAACTAGATGAATGTCATGAATGCAAGATGAGGCTTGTCTGCGACCTCTGAGAGGTCAACGACGCCGGTTGCGATTCGAATTCCAGAATTAGGGTTGTGACAAACTCTTACTCATGCATGTCCTTGGTGTGTGCTTGCATATACCCATACTTAGTACAAGTGTGTACTAACCCTATACAACTCTAAACTTTTAGGTGCAGGTGCAGGTGGACGCTAGAGATACAATATCGGTGCTGCAGCTATCCGGACGTCGAGCATTCATCCGGACTTGGTAGGCCCTCATGCTTTCGAGGATGTCTACCGTATTTATCTAGCGTAGATGTAGGCTATAGCTAGTGGAGCATGTTCCACTAGTGTTTCTTTCCATTTTTGTTCAGACTTTGTATTGGTGCTGTTTTGGCAAAAATACGTTTAATAAACTTATGAACTGATTCTTTCATTTGATTATCTCTTATATATATGGTTGATTTGTGAACGCCTATGATGTTAAATAGAATGCTTACATACATGTTAGGAAATAAAAAGTTTTAAATTTTCCGCTAAAATTAACCTAGATTAAGTAAGAATGACGTAAGTAGGCTTGTCTGCGACCTCTAAGAGGTCAACGACACCGATCTTGTCTGGGGTCTAGATTTCGGTCGTGACACTTGGATTGACCAAACGAGCATTTGGATCTCTTAGTAAAAAGTGAATGTTCTCTCAATGTCATAAAAACAGTAGTAACATGCTTCACATGTTCCGCAAGAGACTGACTATATACTAAGATATCATCAAAAAAAACTAGCACAAACTTCCAGAGAAAAGGTTGAAATACCTGATTCATCAGAGCCTGATATGTGGCTGGGGCATTAGTAAGCCCAAATGGCATCACACTAAGCTCATAGTGCCCCCTATGTGTCCTGAATGCTGTCTTAAACACATCATCAGATTTCATTCTAATCTGATGGTAACCAGCTCTTAAATCCACCTTCGAAAATATCATTAAACCATGTAACTCATCCAATAGGTCATCTACAATGGGTATGGGATACTTGTATTTCAGTGTAGCCTCATTCAACCCTCTATAGACTACACAGAACCTCCAAGTCCCATCCTTATTTTTCACTAGCAATGCAGGTGAAGAAAAAGGCGACTAACTGGGCTAAATAGTACCATGTGATAACATCTCCTTCACTTGTTTCTCCAGATTTTCTTTTTGAAAGTAATTATACCTGTAAGGCCTTATGATAACAGGCAATGATCCCGGTTTCAACGAAATTGAGTGATCTAAACTCCTCACTGGTAGTAAACCTTTAGGTTTGGCAAAGACATCTTCAAATTGTTGCAGCACCACTTTTATTGGTTCTTCAATGGTCTCTTGCTCAGTAGTTGTATCCACGCTGACCATGAACAAGTGAGCCATCAAAGTCTGACCATTCCTAATCAGTTTTCCCATCGTACCACTGCTAATCATGTGAATACTTCCCTCATCAGGAATAGCATGCAACACCACTTTATTGGTCTTTTTTCTAATAGTGACACACCTCTTCTCATGGTCAAACTTGGTGGGGTCGTATTTTTTTATCCAGTAATTCCCTAGGACTATATCACACTTTCCCAACTTGATAACCCTTAGATCTTCTCTGAATGATTTCCCTTCCATCTTCCAGCTGAAACTCGTACAAGTAGAATTACATAACAAATAGTTACCATCAGCAACAGTGACTCTCATAGGAGAGCTGTAAGTTTCCACATAACCTATTTCCATCATAGCTTGTGAATCCATAAAACTCTGAGTGCTTCCTGAATCAACCATCACAGTTAGATTCCTCTTCTTAGCTATTCCTTTTACTAAAATGGTATTCACCCCATTGTGATTGCCAGACAAGGCACTCAGATATATAGCCTCTTGCATATCCTGTTGGATTTCCCCTTCAATTATCATATCGGTTAGGGCCTTCTCCTCTATTATTTCACTAGTGTCAGTAGGTGTTGCCCAAGCCGCTTGCCCATCTTCAGTGATTCCCTTGATGCAATTCAACTGTCTATTCTTACATTTATGCCCTGGAGTATACTTATATCCACATCTGAAGCAAAGTTGGTTGTTCTTCCTATATTCGTAAACTTCTGGACTCAACCGATAAGTGGTTGGTCTAGTGGAAGTCATAGCTGATGGTTTTAGGGAAGAACTACTCACAGGAGCCTTGATAGGTCTAGTATCATTTTTATCTTTCTTAAGAGCTGCTTCTATGGCCTTTTCTTGCATCCTGGCTTGTTCAATTGCAAAGCTGAGGGTAGTGGGCTTAAAAGTATTAATAACATACTTGATCTCCTCTTTGAGTCCTTCCATGAAACTAGACAGGAAATGAGCTTCATTCAAAGCCGAATTTCTTATCAACATCTCTGCTTTGAGATCCTCAAACCTTTCCAAATATTCATCTACAGATCCAGTCTGATTCAACTTGTTAAAGACTTCCACAACATCCTCCATTAACTTTTCTCCAAACCTAATACATAATTCTTCTTTGAACTCTACCCAGGTCATTACCCCTAAACTCAGTACCATAGAGTTATACCATGTTTCAGCCATTCCATTAAGATAGAGTGATGCTGCTTCAACCTTCAAGTTGTCAGAAGTTCTTTGTAAATTAAAGTACCTTTCACACTTTCTGAGTCATACCTTAGGTTGGTGACCTTCGAAACTGGGAAATTCCCACTTAGGAAGGTGGGTGTGAACTCCCTGGTGCCTCAAATTCAAATATTCTTGTCCTGGAATGGGTAAAATGCCATCCCCTTATGGAATGTTCAGATTTGCAGCTACTGGTCTCCTTTCCAATGCAGTTAACCTTTCCACAATTTGTTCTAAAGCTCCTCTGATTCCCACCTGTGTTTCATTGATCTCATGATTACTATTAACTAACCCTTCCGTCGTATCTTCATGTCGATTCAGTCGATCGTCCATGGATTTGAACCGGGTACCATCCGCCATTATATATTTTCACGCACAGGTTGCAGAACCAAGGCTCTGATACCAATTTTTATGATCCAAACTAGAATGAAATCAACAACAAGCTTTTTTGGGACTTCAAGTTGTTACAACAAAGAATAGAAATACGAGTGCTGAATTGAACTACTCTACTGGAACGCCATGGATGAGCTTCATATCTGCAGATGAAGATAAGATGAAGAAGAAGAATTTAGACTGAAAGAAGAAGAAGGAGAAGAAGAATCTGGAACGAGAGAAGAAATGAGAAAATTACCAATTGATTCGTTGCCTTATTTTCTCTTGGTTGTTAGACTTATAACCACCTCGTCTGAGCTGGCAACATCGTAGCCCTTCAAGCTCATTTAAACAACTTCCAATCATAGCCGTTTATTGAATGAGTTGTTATTACTATTTCGACCCTCATATCGAATCCCCATAACTACAGAACTTTATTTTCTCTTTATTTAAAAGCATAACAACATCAGTAATTACTTTCATGGTTTTGAATCCGTAACGTATTAGATCACACGGAAACAACTTTACTATTGCTCCTAAGGGTAGGCGATATAAATTCATCGATAGCCATCACTACAACATGTTAGCTTGGAGGATGAAGCATCTCACATTCACCCAGAGTTCGGAATCGAGCCACATCTTATAGGATTGTAATGTAGATAGTATATCTCAACCTGATTTCACAGCTTGAACCTATGGTCCATAAGGGGATAATTATACTACCTCCCTTCTACAAGAGTTTAAACCATAAATCCATTGGTAGCCACAACTACAACAACATAACAATTATCAAAGCGTCTCAAGTATGAAGCATTCCACATTCACCCAAGATTCAGGGAAGAATCGCACCTCCAAAGGGCGTAATATAAACACTCTATTCTAAACAAGTATCAGTGACTGATTTCACAGCTCAAACTTGTAATCCACGACAACTCAAGTTACAATGATGCAACAAGACAGAAACTATTAATGTAGTAAGAGGTAACTTACTCTCTCAGCTAAGCTGTGGCTATCAGTAGCTTGGCCGCGATGAGCCCTGACATGAATAAAAATCAATATTTTTAGCCTCTAAATTCTCCTTCAAATTCTTCCCTTTTTCACTTTTCACCATCATGTCTGTCTTTACTTCCCTTGCTTCTCCATCAAGTCTTTTAACTTTACATTCATATTCTTCATAAAACTGAAAAATGAACAAACAACATAGGAAAATTAGGGCTCAAATTGCTAAGGCAAAAATACGTCAGGTGATTTCTTTTCATCTATTTAACCTCAATAGATTGATTTGTCTTATGGTAACTCAAGTAATAATCATTGTTTCACAAAGTCATAACTATAGTTACTTCAACAAATAAAAATAAGATAATAATTATTAGTTGAGTGACAGTCTGATAGTTGTGTTCTTGGGAGGTAAATATCATATACATATTTTGTTGGTAGATAAATACTAATTCTTTCGTTTTAATTTATGTGATGTTCTTCTTCTTCTTCTTCTTCTTCTTCTTCTTGTTCTTTGTAAGTCACTCGTAGAAAGAATACTATGATCTATATAGAGTATCATTTATTTTGTATAATAAGTTTCAAAAGTCTGTTTTTATTTTTTGAATTTTCGTATCTAATCAAACATCAATCACATAAATCGAGATGCAATAAATATCTACTTAATTAGGTGGCCTAACTGGGGTGCTTGCAAAGTGAAAGATCTTAGTAACTCAGTTGATTGACTATCTAAACTTTCACCTTGTTAGTGAGATTCGATCTATCTAGGGGCATGAAAGCTAGCTCGGCTGCAATCATTAATAGAATAAAAATAGAAAACAACATTTACAAACCTCTGATTTTCTCTTCTTGCTTGTCCAATTCCACTTTTCACTTCCAAAATCAATTTGTGTGTCAATCTTGATGGGAAAATTCTGAAATTGACTAAATTCCATTGTATTTTCACTCATTAAACTATTTGTAATCAGTGGAAGTTGAAAATATTGAATGGAGAATTAGAAGTTTGTTGTTGTGGCATTGGTACAAATGTTCAAAAATAGCTCTTTGTCTCTCAAGAATGCTCATTTTGAAAAATATTGGAAATGATATTTTTGTCAAATCTGAGTTTATATGGCACTGTACTTCTAATCAGTGGAAGTTGAAAATATTGAACGGAGATTTATATGGATAAAGTATAAGATGCTATTTGGATATAGATAAAGGCAGAAAAGGATTCAGAATTAGAACTTGATGAGTTCAACGGTTAAGATTTGATATCATCGAATCAACTGTAGTTTCTCTGTTTTAAATTATGTGAATGCTTACGTTGTTCGAACTCTTCAAAAACGTTAACGGGTACGTATCGAATTTGCCAAAAATATTGTATTTTTGGAGAATTTGAGACGGGTGCAACATCAAAAGTGAAGAGTCAATGTTTTTTTAGCAGGAGTGGATTTATAGGCAAAAATGTGGGGCACATGAATTTGTGGTTTTGTGTAATTTAAATTACTTTAAATATACAAATTTATCATTTTTTTTTTAAAAAAAGAAAAATATATCACATAAATTAAAATTAAAAAAGAATTTTTAAGATCATGTGTTCATAATTTACTCATCTATGTTATCACATTTGGGGCATATGACTGGACATGAAACTAATAAGAAACTGAATAATTTCACAAATATTCTTGAGAATGTGACATTTCAATAATTATAAGAGCTTGTTATTGAAACTAAATTGAGAAACTGAAAAATTAACAAAAAGTTTCTAAATAGTGAAATATGTCTTCTTCTATTAACAACAATAGTAAGAATAAGAATAAAAATGTTATACAAAGAATACTATAAATAAAATAATATTTTTTATATATTATTTTATTATATAAATTTATATTTTATATAAAATATATTAAATTCACTTATACCGATCTCCAGATAAAGGGAGAGGGAGAGAGAGGGGCCCTAAAATCAAAGCTAATCAAGAATGTATTGATAAGCTATGGTAAGGGTTTAATGAGTGGACATCCAACTCCTAACTTAGTTCAAAAGTCATTATTATAAATGATACTCCATCTGTCCCTAATTAGTTGTCCACTTTTAAAATGACATATATATTAAGGTATTAATTATTATCATAGGTTAATTACAATTTTATCCTTAACTTAAAGATTATGCAACTCCTCAAGTATAATACATGTATTTCTGATTCCGAAAAGCATGCATTACAACTTAGTAGTACTAGAAATTTTCTAGAATCAAATAAGGACATATTAGGAAAAAAATTATTATCCTTTCTTGATTTGTTAAAATGGACAAGTAAATAGGGACATATATAAAAGGAAATATGAACAAGTAAATAGGGACAAAGGGAGTATAATATACTTTTCTGTTGAATAATATTTATCTATTACCCACTCCGTCTTATTTTATATAGCAATATTTGATCGGGTACGGAGTTTAAGAAATAATGAAGACTTTGAAATGTTTATCAAATTATCCTTTAAAAAAGTAAACTTACTTTTCTCTCTCCTCATAAATGTATTAGAGTAATATGTCTTAAATTAAGTGGGACCAACAAGGGTAAAAGAGGAATTGTACCTTTAAAAACTTACCATATAATGAAATATGACATTCTTTTTGGACTGACCAAAAAGGAAATAGGGTCATATAAAATGGAACGTAGGGTGTATTAGTTTTATAGACATGTTAAGAAATTATAAATAAAAGTATATATAATTTTAGTGTGTCATTCTTTGAATATACTAAATATAATTTTTTGAAAAATGCAATAGAGAAATAAATAGAATGAATGATAAGAATAATTGGATAAATTAAAAACTAAGTGTAAAAATATCCATTGATTTCATAAATCAATCAAAACAAACAAGACAAAGAAAAATAAATCACGATACGAGTCACCAAATTTACTTGAAAAAACTCTTTGAAGTGAAGAGTAAAAATCATAAGATCAAAGCTCCACTATAATCAACAAGAATTATAAATGTGTTCTCTAAAATTACCACCAAAGAAGTGTCAAACAATGAGCGACAACTACAAGATAGAACCAAAAAAACTAGAGAAGAAAAAAGAATAAACTCACCAAATACACAGTTACTGTTCATACCAAAGGGGAGATATGTTGGGTATTTGTCATGAGGTTCTTACCATAATTGAGTTTTTCTTTTTCTAAAAAGAAAACATTAAGTCTCCATATTTAGCCAGTCATATTTATTGTAGGAAAATGTTTATTACTCTATAAATAGAGGTTCATTCTTTCTAACTTAATATCAGTCTGAATATAATCCCATGGGCTTTGAGAGTTTTGTATAAGGGGAGAAACGATAAGACACAAGTGATATGTTATTAATTGTATGGACCTCTTTTTGACTCATGCAAATAAAGGCGCTTTTACGCTCTAGTTTGATTGAGGGATTGCAACTAAGATAAGAGGGATAAATTTTCCCATTATCGAAACAAACATTTTATTTCAAGTTTCTCACCTGTTTTTTACTTTCTTATTTTACGAAACAAGAGTAAATTGTGTGAGATTGATTCTCTTGATATCTTTTACTCTCATATTTATATAGTGAATTGTTCATCTCCTCTAGTGAATGTAGGTATGTAAATTGAATTACATTATAAATTTTTTGTATCTTTTGATATATATTTCTTATTTATTTTCTTACTCATGGTCTTCAAGATTTGCTTTGTTAGCCTCCGCATAACATGTAATTATTTCTGATCATAAAATACTAAAGATGCATGACAAAACATCATGAAAAGAAAAAGAAGTATCTACACCCAAATAATACTAAAGTCGATGTACTAGAAATCAAAGAGTAATAACTACAAGAATAACCGCATTGGGATATCAATGCATCTCCTCTTCATAAGTCTAAACCATTTCAAGTTATTTTCATATCTTATCCTCCACCGAGGACACCTATACATTGACCCAAACATCATAATTTCTAATCTTATCTCTCTTACGAGTCGTTTGGTAGAGCATATTAACAAAAATAATGCATGCATTAACTATATGTATTAGTAATCCCTTGTTTGGTGCATTTTTTCATGCTATGTAGTTATACACTCTATTGTGTATGGAGGAGTGTATTACTAATACCATGTATTTCTAGGTAGTAGTAATGCAAAGAATTTAATACATGCATTAGCATGGTTAAAGATTCAATTACCCCTCAAAACACTTTTAAATCTTTTTCACCATAATTGTGAAAGATAATTTATAAATAAATATTTTTATACAATATGCATACTATTTTTAATACATCAAACCAAACAATACAAATGAAATAATCTATGCATATATAACTAAATGCAGTACAATTAATACATACAATATTAATGCAACCATTACTAATATACTCTATTGAATATTATTTTATAAACTCTACTAAACAATTCCTTAGTAAATCCACATATTCATTTCAGTATCCACATTTTCACATTTTTTAACTGATCAACACTTCACCACATATAACATATAATGTAACATATAAAACTTGCATTTGTTTCAAGGTGACACTTCCTTATCACACTTGACTTTGTAAAGAGATTACTTTCATTGTCTTTGCAAGGATAAAGAATGTGACAACAATGCTTTGCGTCCTTTATAGCATGTTGTCAAAACAAAAATTGAAAGGACTCTAAATTTCACATGCAATGTCATCTATGTATGTGTGTGAGAGAATATTTTCATATTCAAAATAACCATCACTAACTGTACTATGACTATATTGTCAAAAGTTATCTCACGATAATAAATATTTTTTCATTTTTAATAAAAATTATATTTGAGTCTCGATTGTGAAATTGCTTTTAATAGAAAGAAAAAAAAAGACAAAGTGAAAGGCAACTAGAGACAAACTTAGCCAAACAGTTATCTCCCGTTTGGTGACTGAGACAACTCGTAACAAGTAGTGCTAGTATGGAAAATCATAAATAGAAGTGAGATTAGAAAATAATATATTAAAAAATAAAAATAAAAAGTTAATAATAATAATAATAATAATAAATACTCCAGCAAGATTCAAGATGATATATAAAACATAGTAAGAATCATCTTTTTAAAACAAGCTAAAAATTGAAAAATAATAGAGATAAATTGAAATGAAGAAAGTAATTAATATATCGACCTAATGAATTGGGAAGGTATAATAATTCTGAAATTATTATTCAATATAGAATATAGTATAAAAACAATACTACAATTTAAGTACGTATAATTTTAAATTGTTAATTTTAAAAAGGATAAAATTATCCCTTAATTTTGTGATTCGGAATTGACATTTCCTCGATAAAAAAAAAGTAGTTCGATATAGTTTCGTTATCTAATAAATAGAGCATATTTATTATCTTCGTTAAGACTGGCTATTGGACAGGACCGGCTCAACAGTACCGGTTTTACCGAAACCGATACCGGTATCGGATTTTTTTTACCGGATTTTCTTACCGGTACCGGATCTTACCGGATCGGATTTACCGGAAAATCCAACATGTTCCGCCCGGTCCGTTAGTAACCGGTTTGGAACCGGGTCTTACCGATTCATCCGGTACCATTTTTTTTTAATTTTATAAATTTTAATTATTTTAATTATTATATAATATTATATATTTATATTAAAAACTTCAATTGAAAACTTTAAAGTTTATATAAGTTTGAAATTGAATTTATACTTTAAAGTTTATATTGAATTTAAAGTTTCAAATTGAATTTAAAGTTTTATATTGAACTTAAGTTTGAAATTGAATTTAAAGTTTAAACTTTATATATTGAATTTAAAGTTTGAAATTGAATTTAAAGTTTGAAATTGAATTTAAAGTTTAAACTTTATATATTGAATTTATAGTTTGAAATTGAATTTAAACTTTAAAGTTTATATTGAATTTAAAGTTTAAAATTGAATTTAAAGTTTAAAGTTTATATTGAATTTAAAGTTTAAAATTGAATTTAAAGTTTAAATTATATTGAATTTTAAGTTTGAAATTGATTTATTATATTCCGACATTGGTCTTTTACCACTATTTCTTTCCGAATTTATGTTAAAATTTAAAATAATTAAATATTATGTGAAAAACAAGCAAAATAATATAATAAAAGAGATAAAACAATTTAATTAATAAACAAATAAAAAATTAAAGTTAAAAGTTGGAACGAATGTACCAAACGTCTATGTAAAAGTCAGTGGCGAATTCAGTATTTTACGATTATGGGTGCTCATTATTTTTAATTTAAATTTGTATCAACCAAAGAGCGTAATTGCACGCTAAAATTCCTCGACAAGAGTGTTTTATTAAAAAACATCAATAGTCAATCAAAATTATTTGAATTGGTTCAAAAAAAAGAAAGTATATCTTCACGTACGATTGTAATAACCAAAAAAGTAAATCAACGAGAAGAGTGATGATTATTTTTTTGCTTTTGAGTTGGAGAACTTAAATGAAGACACTAGAATATAATATTTCCCCCTCCCTTTTCATTTTTCCTAATTAGACTGACGAGAAAGAAAGAGTAAACAAACATGAAAAATCATAATTGTTTATATTTTCGGGAGATTAATTTGCATAATAGACATGAGCAGTGACCGCTTCAAGATTCTAAGATCGTGGAGCTTCTTTAACCATCAATCACACAATATTAATGCACAAATTTAACACTGGTCATAAGAAATGATATTTAAATACAATAGCAAAAAAATTAATTTAAAAACTAAGATTCTAAGATCGTGGTTATTTATTTAGCTATCAATCACAAAATATAAATGAAAAAATTTAACATTGGTCATAAAAAATTATATTTAAATACGATAGCCAAAGAAATTACTAAAAGAATTAGAGTAAAAATTTATTGAAAAATATAATTTTACAACTTTTTGTTTAAAATTTAATTTAACAAAAGCCAACGGTACAATGTGAAAGAAAAAATAGATCAAGGAGAAAAAGAATAAATAAATAAATAAAAGAAAGTGTAATTGAGAATTAAAAGATAGAAAGAGAAATACAAAATTTAATTCAAGTAAAGTCGCGAGAATGTAAAAGGTGTAATTGGAAATTAAAAGGTAGAAAGAGAGAGTTGAAAAGGTAGAAATAATGTGTAAAGAGGGATTCGAACTTAGGCGGCTGACAAGCAAAATGTAAACTTTCAACATCCACTTGCACCAACTGAGTCTTTTGTTGTATGGGTGCTCATTTTTAATTTTATAAAATTTTGTCTTAATTTCTATATAAATATATATAGTTCGATACGAAGTTAATGGGTGCTCGAGCACCCGTAAACCTCCATGTGGGTCCGCCACTGGTAAAAGTACACGTATATTTATAGTGTAAATGGGTTAGAAAATAGTGAATTTGTGATTTAAAATGGAAAAAAAGAGTATATTTATAGTGTAAATGAGTTAGAAAGTGGTGGGGGTGTTATTTGACCGTTTTGGGCCCCAGCCCAACGGTCGAAATAATATTTACCTTAAAAAAAGATAATTAAAAAACGGCTAAACAGGACCTTACCGGATTGAACCAGTCCGGAACCGATTCTTACCGAACCGGTTCAACCGGATAAAAAACCGGGAACCGGTTCGGTACACCAAAAGACCCGTTCCTTACCGGTTCAACCGGTACCGGATGAGCCGGTATGGGAACCGGACAGGAACCGAATCGGACCGGCCAAAAACCGGTCCTATAGCCAGCCTTAATCTTCGTTAACAAATTAATATTTACTGAATTAAAAAAAATAATCTAAAATTTTGTTTTAATCCCAAAATGCCATGTAGCTTTCAAATTTACTCACTAATTTTAGCCCTCCAAACTTAACCCGAGTCCGGAGCCTAAAGGGTATAAAATGTTAACAAAAATTTCAAAATGGTATATATATTTTTATTTTAACCAAAATGGCAAAATCGCTGGAATAGCAGCGATATAGTTTGCCAAAAAAAACAAAATCGCTGCTATAGCAGCGATTTGCAAAATTTGATGCTTTTTATTTTTTTTTATTTTCAAAGAAATCGCTGCCAAGGCAGCGATTTTCAAAATAATATTTTTTAAATGTTTTTTAATAAAACGCTGCCTAAGCAGCGTTTTACCTTTTAATTTTTCTTTATTATTTATTTGAATTTTTTTTTTTTTAAAAAAAGAGCAAATCGCTGCAAGGGCAGCAATTTGTATCAATTTTTTTTTAATTTTTTTAAATGTTGTATCAACTTGAGGCTGTAACTTTTTGATACAAATAGCTGTCCTTCCTCAAGTTGATACAACATTAAAAAAAATAAAAAATCATACAAATCTCTGCCCTTGCAGCGATTTGCTTTTAATTTTTTTTAAATTCAAATAAATAATAAAAAAAATTAAAGGTTTAAAAAATTATTTTGAAAATCGCTTCCTTGGCATCAATTTCTTTTAAAAAATATTTAAAAAAAAAAAAATCAAATTTTGCAAATCGCTGATATAGCAGTGATTTTGCTTTTTCCGGCAATCTAAATCGCTGCCATTCCAGCGATTTTGCCGTTTTGGTTAAAATAAAAATTCATATACCGTTTTAAAATTTTTATTAACATTTTATACCCTTTAGGTTCCGGACTCAACTTACCCCAAACTTCAAAAAAAGAAAAGCGGGTGAGGTAATATGTGTATAGTCACGTACATTGTAAATTAAAAAATCAATTTTAACTTTTTTTTTAATCAATAAATATGAGTTTGTTAATGAAAATGATGAATATATTTTATTTGTTAGACTACTGGGATAAATATATTCTATTTGTTTGACACTGAGAATATATATATATATATATATATATATATATATATATATATATATATATATATATAACTTTTTTAACAAATAATATATCAATTTGAAAACACAAAATTGAGGAGTACTATAATTATTCATTTTCTCATAAAATTATCTAGAATTTATTTCAATATTATAATCTTTTTATCTACCAACAAAACAATCCCTAATTAGGATAAACTAACTTCAGAATGATTGAGAATTAGAAACCATATAAACAACATGGCTAAGGTTTAAATTAGAGCACATTATTATTTGAATACATCTTCATCCCCTTCATATGGGTGTGCCCCCACCTATCCACCCACCCACCCACCCCACCACCCCACCACCCCATCATTTTTTAGTTCATCATGGCTCCACCTTCTTTACCTAATTAATCATCAAGTCAATCAGTAGTTCAGTTAGTAGAAGTTAGTTAATTATCTGAAATTATATTTATGTGATGAGGGTTTAAATTTTCATTTGATAAATCCTTTTCATTTCTCCCTTTTGTAAAAAATTAATCAACCTTGTACTGTATCATTTCGCAAACATCACATCATTATCCAAATGCAATATATATATATATCACATCATTATCCAAATGCAATATATATATATATATATATATATATATATATATATATATATTGATTAGTGAGAAAAAGATAGAAATATTTTCATATTAAAAATTAGGAATCCTTTCGGTATTTCAATAATA
Organism: Solanum sitiens; assembly: GCA_016801875.1. Classification (NCBI taxonomy): domain Eukaryota; kingdom Viridiplantae; phylum Streptophyta; class Magnoliopsida; order Solanales; family Solanaceae; genus Solanum; species Solanum sitiens. Next base: position 2,032,590 of record JABWTJ010000087.1, on the reverse strand, counting down.
ACATGTTTTCTATTATGTGTTTTTCTAGTAAATTGATTCGATGAAAAATGAGATGGAAAAACATGAATTTCTATTAATTTGTGATGAGAAAACCACTATTAATAGCGGTGATAATACATTTAAATTTAATTGATTAAAAGTGGTTGAATTAATTATATTATTACAAATAATTGTGAGTATTAAAATTGTTTGTACTAACACTATAACAAAAATAACTTTTAGCGGTAATAAATAGACACATCAATAAAGAGTGTTTAAGTATTTATCGGCATTAGTTAAGTGACATTAGATTCAATGTCGCTAAAACCTTTAGAGACATATATAAAGAGTGTTAATTGCAGCTAAAAATACATATTTAATTAATTACCGCTAAAACTTATTTTTTTATGTATACAGTATAATAAGTATTAAGTGTTTGGGATTTAATTAAGTGTACATTGAAATTGATAATAGCTTAATAAGTAGTATCTATGTTTAGACCCTGTTTGGATTAGCTTAAAAATTGGTGAAATTGACTTAAAGTTAGTTTTTGACTTATTTAAGTGTTTGACAATTCTCAAAGTGACTTATTTTAAGTTTAAAAAAATTTATTTTAAGCCAAAAGTTAAAAGTTGGGAAGAGTTTTTTTTTTTTTAGCTTAAAAGCTCTTTTAAGTTGATCAAATATTTTACCTTTTTGCCCTTAATTCTTTTATTTTTACTTTTATTATTATTATTATTATTATTATTGTTTATTATTATTATTATTATAATTATAATTATTAGTATTATTAATATTTTATTATTTTATTAATATTATTATTTATTTTATTACTCTTTATTATTATTATTATATATTATTTATTATTATTATCTGTTATTAATATTTTATTATTTTTATTATTATTATTATTAATTTTATTATTCTTTATTTATTATTATTATTATATGTTATATATTATTATTATTATTATTATTATTATTTTCATATTATTTTACTATTTTATTATTAATATTTATTATTACTATTATATATTATTATTATTATTATTAATATTTATATATTATTATTATTATTTATTTTATTGTTATTATTATTATTATTATTATATTCATATTGTTATTATTATTATTATTATTATTATATTCATATTGTTATATTATTATTATTATTATTTATATTTAATTATTTTTATTATTATTATTATTATTTATTATTATTTTTTAATTATTTTTTATTATTGTTATTATTATATATTATTATTATTATTATATATTATTAATATTTTATATTATTATTATTATTATTTATTTTATTATTATTTTTAATTATTATAATTATTTTTTTATTATTATTATTATATATTATTATTATTATTATATATTATTATTATTATATTATGTTATTATTATTATTATTATTTATTTTATTATTCTTTATTATTATTATTGTATATTATATATTATATATTATTATTATTATTGTTATTCTTTTCATATTATTATTATTATTATTATTTATTTTATTATTATTTTTAATTATTATAATTTTTATTATTATTATTATTATATATTATTATTATTATATTATGTTATTATTATTATTATTATTTATTTTATTATTCTTTATTATTATTATTATTATTATATATCATATATTATATATTATTATTATTATTATTCTTTTCTTATTATTATTATTATTATTATTTATTGTTATTATTATTATTATTATAATAATAATTATTATTATATATTATTATTATTAAATTAATCAACTTTTATCATGTTAACAACTTTTAATGGTATTTCAGACATTTTGATTAAAAAAAATGTTTACCAACACCTATTTGCCAAACACATCAACAACTTTTTCTTTTAACTTCAGCACTTTTATCCAAATACATAACTACTTATTTTAAAAATAAGTTTCAGCACTTTCAAAAGTACTTTTTAAAAGCTATTTTTTAAGTCCATCCAAATGGACTCTTAATCAAGCCGTCGAAATTAACTTATTTTGAAAAGTATTTCTTATCAGAAAGTGTTTTGTGCTTCTCCTTTGGGTAATTATTTTAGAAGTAATTTCCTTTATAGTTTGTGTCTGACCAATATTTTCAAAAATTGATTTTAAGAGAAAAATTACAAAAAGAGTTATTTACATTATAATTTAAAATTATTATAAAACTCCAAAAATTTCAATTCTCGAATCTAAAATAACTCCCTAACATCATATATCTTTGATTAGTGGAGAAAATCTAGACTCCTTTATCCACTCAATTCTAATATTATGATTTTATGAAAGGGATAAGTCTCCAAGCAAGTCAACCAATTGAATTCATCCATGTACCTTATCCACTTAACAGTAGTATTCTTCTATAAAGATTTGGGGTATGGAAGAAGTCCAAAAGAGAAAAAGGAATATACTTTTTTTTTGGGTAATTGAAATAATTTTGATGTGATATGAATAATTAAAGATGCAATATTTCCAAATATTATTATAATTAATAATGATTTTTTTTTCTTCTCTCTTTATAGTTGGAAAGCCAAAATTTAGAACAACGACAATGAACTAATAATATGATATGTTTTCTTTCCAAAAATGGTTACTAGTTAGTTAGTGTGTCCCTTGGAGAAAAGGAAGTAAAACCTTTTTTTTTCTTTTGGAGGATGTGAGTTGAATAGGTTGAAGCTTGTGAATAACTCACTATATATCGAAATTCAAAAGATATCATATAAAGTAAGATAGAAAAAATTAATCTTGATTAAGTATATATGAGAAGGAAAATAATGAAATCTTAAAGTATATTTAAAATTATTTATGTGTGACTTATTGTTTATGAGTTTTTAATCAACTACGTGGAATCAATAATTGATGCATGTTTTTAACAAGTTATCTACATCACACCCAAGAAGAAATTCTAAAGGTCTGTTAGGTGTTATAAATTTTGAATCTCGTAAACACCAAACTAGAGGTTAGCTTAATGGTTTAGTGTATTCAAATTTACTTTAATTTGAGGTTCAAAATTTAAATTTCAAGTATATTTTTATTCATCACTTAGCAATCATCAAGTGTAGTCTGTTTTTACTTTTACATTTAAAATAATTCAATTTGGTGTATTCGATTTGGTGTAGAGAAGGAGCAATTTTAATAAATACTAATATATCATCTACATATACTAAAACAAATAATCTACTAAAGCATTATGGAAAGCCTATAAAGTAGAATGCTTTTTTATTTTTGCTAGGATACCATTTGCAACAACAACATTTCAATACTATATATATATATATATATATATATATATATATATATATATATATATATATATTGAATGAATTAGTAAAATTTTAACAAAAATTAAATTTTGAATCCATAATTTTTATACGTATATAATTGATTCAATTATAAAACTTAAATTTTAATTTTGATTTCACCTCTAACATATGTTCATATTAAATTCTCAAAGAGTAAATTAGGCCCTACATTAATTATTCCTATCTTATATATGAGTGGACACCAACAAAAAAGTTGAGAACAACAGAAGGGTAACCATACTAGGGTGTCCTACAAATTAAACCAGTATCCAAAGTTTCATAAAATTATAATCCTATTTTGTTTATAGATTCTCAATAAATTATATATATATATATATATATATATATATATATATATATATATATATATATATATATATGAGTTTTTTTTTAAAAACACAAATCTAATATTCAATTTAAATTATTGAGTATTATCGAATTTATAGCTAAAATAACATCTTTGCCCTTAAAAGTTGGGACCTATTCTCATTGAGTAAATGCTTTACACAACGATATGAGTTGTGGTGCAATGATGAGACTGCTCTATCCTTAACCAAATGTTTCAGAGTTCAAATCATGGGTATGACAAAAATCATAATAGGAGTGTCACCCAAAATAAGTCATGTAATACGCGATCCAAATTAAGTTAGAGCTCTAATACAGCTCCATATACTAGATGGAAAAAAAAGGCTTTACACAACTACCCCAAACAGCTATGTTTGGGCCATACACACAAATGATCCATTGCACCTGAAGATCAATTTGAATATTGCAATCTTCATGTAGGCCTAATTAATTGCGCAAGTTAGTGTTCCAAACTTTCTTGCACAGTAAGAGATGACAATAGGACGGGACAGGTTTAGAGTGGGGCAACACATGCAGGGTAGATTTTATGCATGGCGGGGATTGAAACAAAACAAGTTGAATTATTATCTTAAAATTTTGAGTTGAATGCTTAGATTCTTTCGATATTTCATGAGCGAGATTTCCCTGAAAAATGTCAAATCCCTAAACCGAAATAATTAAATAGGCTAAATATATACTCTTTTTTTTCTTTGAAATTTTAAAATTTTCTCAAAGCTAAGAACTTTGGTTGCTTCTAATTATATAATTAAACAATTTAAATGTAACATATTTGGGAAATTGGGATCAATATAAAGTATACTAATTAATCTCAGTTGAGGACCTATCCGAAAAAACTTACTCCATAAAGATAGATGTAAAATTTGCGTACATTCTGTTTTCTCAAACACACCAGAAGCATTGGACATGGATCACTCTCTTCAGCAAACCATTTCTGAATCCGAAATGTTTAATATGTTTGTCCAGACGCAATTACAACAGGACCATACATCAATCTCAAAGACAACAATGACTGTTGGGGATATGAAGGAGTGAATATGACGTCATGCGGAAGCTTACAAATTGCAAATCATATTGTTGATAAATTAGACGACAAAAACTAATACTAGAAAATTAAAATACTATTATATGAAAACTAATATAAAGAAAAACATTAAAACTGTAGAGAGAATAAATCTCCCCATAAACAAAAGTCTCTATACGACTATATTGTGGATTCTATTGTTGTGTTCTTGATATGAGAAGAGGGGTCGTCAATTTATAGATCTCCTAACTTTTCCTCTAAGGAAAGAATAAACCAAATATGAAAGAATATTATATTTTCTTTCGGAGAAAAAGTAAAAATATTTTATGGTAATGTTTTCTCTTTTCTTTAGGAAAAAATAAACTTCAAATAAGATAAGAAAATCAGGGCAAAATCCTAACAACGACATACCCAATATAATCCACAAGTCGAATGTGGGGAGGGTATAATGAATGCAGCCTTACCCCTACCTTGGGAAGGTAAAGACGTATCCATGCGACTCTCGGCTCAAAAGATAAGCATGTAAGGTAAAAACAATAGCGAAGAATACATGTGAAAACAATGAAGAAGAGAATAATAGCAACGACAAACAATACAATTACCGAAACAAAGGAAATAATTGGTAATACTACAGTCGAATAATAAGATAGTAATAATAACAATACTAAAAAAGAAACTAGACAACGCTATACCTACTAACCCTCTATCCTAATCTTCAACCTCCATATTTTCCTATCTAGAATCATGTCCTCGTGTTAGAGAGCTCCTCAGAATGTCTACTTCAGCACCGTCAAGTTGGCATCTCTAATGAGGGTTCACTTCACACTGGTTGTAAAATGGGTAAGAGTCTACCTTATGAGAGTTTGCTCTGTCACAATTGATTTTCCATGCTTATTAAGGAGCTTAAGAAATATCGATAAGATCCTCTTTTTCGTTGTCTCACCCTCACCAACTCTATCCATCATCTCTTTTATGGATCTTTTTTCAATTGAAAGAGCTTTTAGAGATGTGATATGAAGCTTCCACATAGCAACTTGAATTGCCTCGAAGGCATATTCTTCAGCTGAATCTGTTTTGTTGACATAGCGATGAAGTAATTCCTTTATAACTGAAATTGTATGAATGTGACAAATCGTATAGATCAAGAGGAGAAAAAGAGAATAAGAAGAAAAGAGGAGAGGAAGCAGATGAAGACTTGATAGAGAGTAATTGTATGAATCGTATTATTCAATGATACAACAGGAAAGAATATAAGTACACTATATATAGAACTTAAAATAGAAAGTAACTAATTCTATACTATTCCAAACTAACTCCCAATCTGTTATATTAACTAACTTTCAATAAGTTAGTTAACTTTGTAACTAACTATTCTAAGCTAACTAATTATTCTAAGTGACTCAAAATGTTTTGAATACCTAACTTGGAACTCAATACTTCATGCTGCACTCTGGCCAAACTTTTAGTCAACACATCTGCAGGTTGTTCATTTGTAGGAATATACTTAGTAGAGATCAATCCTTGCATAACCTTTTCTCTAATGAAATGACAATCAATCTCAATGTGTGAAAGAGTTGGTTTTGGTTCTTGTGGAATCAAACTAAATGGAAGATGAATTAATATGAATATTTGGTAGGAAGATAATTAGTACAAAATACAAGTCAAAGATTGTATCTTGGTAGGTGAAAGTTAGGCAAACCATATTATGGTTTGCTATCTTAACCTTGACAATTTTGACACATAGTGATGTCATGGATGACATCAATATGATGAATTTATTCCTATAAATAGGTAGCTCTTAATTCATTTTCAAATCATCCTCTCACTTGCCTTCTCATCTTCTAAGGCATTTGTGTTCTCTCTCTTGTAGTATTTCACTTGTATTCTTTGTAGAGTGAAATAAATATTGGTGCAGTTGTTCTTTGGTGGACGTAGGATCATTTTGATCCGAACCACGTTAAATATTGTTGTTCTTCCTTGTTCTTTAATTTCACGTTTCCGCTAACAATTGGTATCAGAGCCAAGGTTCTGTCTGAGTATGCTCTGTGGTTGCAGCACAGTCTGAACTTCCACATCAGAAAAGGATTACTTTGGTTTTCTGTAGTTCCAAATACATTGTAGTAGAAAAGGAAGAACAAGTAAAAGAATGAGTTCCATGAAGTTTGAAATTGATAGATTTAGTGGGCGCAACAACTTCAATATCTGGAAAATCCAGATGATAGTGTTACTGCGGAGGGAAGGTTCAATCCATGCTATTGACGGAAAGTACCCCGATAAGATATCGGATTCCGACAAGGAAAAGATTGAAGGAGATGCATTGAGTGCAATCCAACTGTCCCTTGCACCTAACGTACTTTGTGAAGTGAGTACAAGTACCGAAGAGACGGTCAAAGAGTTATGGGAAAAGCTGGAAGGGCTTTACCAGGACCAGTCAGTGACAACAAGGATGTTGTTACAACGGCGTCTTCATACATTTAAGATGGATTCAGGTACTTTGTTGCAAGACCATCTAGATGCGTTCAATAAACTTGTGATGGACCTACAAACTGCTGGAATTAAAAAGGACGAGGAGACGCTTGCATGTTCTTTGCTATTTTCATTGACTACAAAATATCGTGATATTGAGAATTCAATGATGTATAGCAAAAAAACCTATTAAACTTGAGCAAGTGCGGCAAGCACTAAACTCTTGTGATGTGCGGATGCATTTTGAAGGAGACAAAAGTGACGAAGCTAGTGCACTCTTTGTAAGAGGTCGTACTAGCCAACAGGGAAGGAGCAAATCGAAGTACAGATCAAAGTCTCGTGTGAACAAAAAGAATGCGGAATGTTGGGGCTGTCACAAAAAGGGGCACTTTGAACGAGATTGCCCTATGTCGAAGTCCAAAGAAAAGGCGAGTGCATCCATTGTTGAGTAAGTACATTATAATGATGATGATTATGTACTAACAACATCATGCAATAGTGGAGTCTATGACAACAAATGGGTCTTAGACTCTGGTTGTACTCTGCATATGACATTCCGAAAAGATTGGTTCAGCAGCTATGAAACAAGCAGAGGAACTGTATTAATGGGCAATAATGCAACTTGTAAAATAGTTGGCATTGGTTCAGTTCATGTTCGCTGCCATGATGGAATCGTGAGGACTATTACAGAAGTGCGTCATGTTCCTGATCTAAAGAAGAATTTGATCTCCCTGGGTACTTTAGATAAACAAGGCTATAAGTACATGAGTGAAGGAGGAACTATGAAAGTGACTAAAGGGTCTTTAGTCATGTTGAAGGCCAAGCTGGAGGATGGCCTCTACACACTTGCAGGAAGCACCATTATTGGCTCTGTAAATGCATCTACAGTGCAGTTATCTAATGATGACAAGGCAAAATTATGGCACATGAGACTAGGCCATATGAGTGCACGAGGATTGGAGATGTTGAGCAACCGCAACCTTTTGAATGGTGAGAAGACCAGCACACTTGAATTTTGTGAGCACTGCGTCTTAGGGAAGCAGAAAAAGGTCAGCTTCAGCACTGGCAAGCACAAGACGGGAGGGGTGCTAGACTACATCCATTCAGATTTATGGGGTCCCTCTAAGCTTCCATCGAAGGGAGGAAAGAGGTATCTTCTCACATTCATTGATGATTTTTCACGAAAGGTTTGGGTGCGCTTCCTGAAGACAAAAGGTGATGCTTTTGAAGCATTTAAAGAGTGGAAGATTTTGGTTGAAAATCAAATGGAGAGGAAAATAAAGTATCTTCGCACGGACAATGGCTTGGAGTTTTGCAGTGAAGAGTTCAATGATTTCTGCAAGGTTCATGGGATCGCAAGGCATAAGACGGTCAGGCACACACCACAGCAGAATGGAGTTGCCGAGAGAATGAACAGAACTCTTCTTGAGAAGGCTCGTTGTATGCTCTTACAAGCTAAGATGTCCAAAGTATTTTGGGCTGAAGTAGTTCATACTGCTTCTCATATTGTCAATCGGTCTCCAGCATCAGCGATTGACTTTAAGACTCCGAATGAGGTCTGGTCAGGTGAACCCTCTAACTATTCATACTTGCGAATATTTGGGTGTCCAGCTTATTATCATGTTAATGAAGGTAAGCTTGAACCAAGGGCTAAAAAGGCCATATTCGTAGGGTATGTAGATGGAGTAAAAGGGTACACACTATGGTGTTTGTCTTTACTCAAATTTGTAGTTAGTAGAAATGTTACCTTTGATGAATCCTCTATACTTGATCCTCGTAAAGTTTCTATGGAGTTATCTAGAAACGAGAACAACGAGCAGGTGGAGCTACCGGTGGAGCTTACCAAGGAACGGGATCAAGAGACTCAAATTGATGAGTCAAAAGATGCAGATCTTAAAGAACTTGCTTCCGATGAACCATACACAATTGTGAAGGGAAGGGACAAAAGGCAGATACGGAAACCGGAACGTCTTATAGAGCAAGAAAATCTGATTGCACATGCGTTCGTAGCTGCAGAAGAAGAGATTAAGGATCTCGAGCCCTCTTCGTATGTTGAAGCAACTTCTTACAAAGATGCTGCACAATGGCAGTTAGCCATGATGGAAGAGATGGAGTCTCTTCACAAAAATGATACATGGGTCTTAGTTAAAAGGCCAAAGGGGATGAGGACAGTTGGATGCAAATGGGTCTACAGAAAGAAAGAAGGTATTCCAGAAGTGGAAGATGCTAGGTTCAAGGCGAGATTGGTTGCAAAGGGTTTCAGTCAGAAGAAGGGAATTGACTACAATGAGATCTTTTCTCCAGTCGTGAAACATAGCTTAATTCGCGTGCTACTAGCATTGGTTGCACAATTTGATTTAGAGCTTCAACAGCTTGATGTCAAAACTGCTTTCTTACATGGTGATCTAGAAGAGACAATATATATGGATCAGCCAGAAGGTTTCCTAGCTGAAGGAAAAGAAGACCATGTATGCCAACTGAAGCAGTCTTTGTATGGTTTGAAGCAATCCCCTAGACAGTGGTACAAGAGGTTTGATGCATTCATGACTACACATGGATTTTCGAGGAGTGCATTTGATAGTTGTGTGTATCACAAGAAGATGTCTGGTAACTCTATGATTTATCTATTGTTGTATGTTGATGATATGCTTATTGCTGCTAACAACATCACAGAGATAAATATTTTGAAGAAACTGTTGAGCAAGGAATTTGACATGAAGGATCTAGGAGTTGCAAAGAAAATCCTTGGAATGGAAATTTCAAGAGAAAATGGTGTTGTACATCTTTCTCAGAAGAGGTACATCGGAAAAGTTCTTGAAAGATTCAATATGCATATGAGCAAGCCTGTAAGTACACCGTTAGCTTCTCATTTCAAGCTTTCAGAGTTACAAATGCCTTAATCTATGGATGAGGTGGAGCATATGTCAAAGGTTCCTTATGCGAGTGCAGTTGGTAGCATTATGTATGCCATGGTATGCACACGTCCAGATATTGCCCAATCTGTAAGTGTGGTAAGCAAGTACATGGCAAATCCAGGAAAAAGGCACTGGGAAGCTGTCAAGTGGATATTGAGATATCTCAAAGGAGCTCTTGATGTTGGCCTAACCTTCCGAAAAAGTGAAGGTATTTCAATTCTCGGTTATGTAGATTCTGACTATGCAGGGGATCTTGATCGAAGGAGGTCCACAACTGGATACATCTTTACTCTCGTTGGCAGTGCCGTTAGTTGGAAATCGACTTTACAGTTGATTATCGCTTTGTCTACAACATAGACAGAATATATGGCAGCAACGGAGGCAGTGAAAGAAGCTATCTGGTTGAAAGGTTTGGTGGCAGAATTGAGTTCGGTTCAGCTAGAATCAATTCTAAAATGTGATAGTCAAAGTGCTATTCATTTGATTAAAAATCAAAGATTTCATGAGCGCACCAAACACATTGATGTCAGATTTCATTTTATTCGAGATGTCGTAGAAAAGGGAGCTATAAAGGTTGAGAAGGTTATCACAGACGATAACGCTGCAGACATGTTGACCAAAATAGTCCCGCTTTCCAAGTTTGCACACTGCAAGGACTTGGCGGGAGTATGCATCAATTGATGCAACTCTAAAAGAACAACTGCTAGGTGGAGCTGGTATGTTCAACAAAGGTTTGATTCTTCTTGTTTCTTACAATGGGATTGCCCAGTAAGCTTAGAAGTTTTGGCCGGAATTGTTTATACGCATGCTTGGAACACAAACCAAGTTGGAGATTGAAAGAGTTGGTTTTGGTTCTTGTGGAATCAAACTAAATGGAAGATGAATTAATATGAATATTTGGTAGGAAGATAATTAGTACAAAATACAAGTCAAAGATTGTATCTTGGTAGGTGAAAGTTAGGCAAACCATATTATGGTTTGCTATCTTAACCTTGACAATTTTGACACATAGTGATGTCATGGATGACATCAATATGATGAATTTATTCCTATAAATAGGTAGCTCTTAATTCATTTTCAAATCATCCTCTCACTTGCTTTCTCATCTTCTAAGGCATTTGTGTTCTCTCTCTTGTAGTATTTCACTTGTATTCTTTGTAGAGTGAAATAAATATTGGTGCAGTTGTTCTTTGGTGGACGTAGGATAATTTTGATCCGAACCACGTTAAATATTGTTGTTCTTCCTTGTTCTTTAATTTCATGTTTCCGCTAACAATGTGTTTAGTCCTTTCATGATAGACTGGGTTTGCTGCTATTTGTATTGCATCCTTACTGTCACTATACACACTATCTGGAAGAATAACTTCTACACCAATCTCCTTGATTAAACCAATTATCCATACCAACTCTACCACTGTTGAAACCAAGCTTCTGTATTCAGCTTCTGCTGAGCTATTGGACACAATTGTTTGTTTCTTAGACTTCCAAATAATAGGATACTCTCCAATCTTAACTACATATCCAGTTACTGACTTCCTAGAATTAGTACATGCAGCCCAATCTACATCGCCATAAGCTGATACATTCATGTTCTCATTGCTGGACAGTAAGACTCCTTATCCTGGTTCTTTTTTCAAACACTTAACTATTCTAAGTGCTGCTTCCATATGAGAATGTTTAGGAGCTTGCAGATACTGACTCAGAGTCTATACACAAAAAGAAATATCAGGTCTGGTCATAGTAAGGTATAAAAGTTTACCTATAAGTTTCTGATAAGACCCTTGATCAGCCATAGGTTTTGACTTTGTATTGAATACATGATCATCATATTCCTTTGATGTTAACTTTATATTTTCATCCATAGGAGTCATAGCAGGCTTTGCATCCCCTAAACCAGTTTCCGATGTCACCTCTAATGCATACTTTCTTTGGTGCATTATGATACCTTCCTTCATTTCGAATGCTTGTTGTAAGCACCGTTTGGTCTCATTGATTAGCTTCAGACTATCACCTGTAATAAGCATATCATCCACATACCGCCTTCTGTGATTTTCTTAGTAAACAAACAATGATCTTGTTGATTTTGTTGAAACTTGAACTTAATGAGTGCGTCAGTTAACTTAGCATTCCATTGCCTAGGAGCTTGTTTCAAACCATACAAGGATTTCTTGAGTCTGCATACAGTCTTATGCTCTCCTTGACTCTAAAATCCTTGAGGCAACTCCATGTAAATTTCATCAAACAAGTCTCCATGCAGAAAAGCATTAAACACATCCATTTTATGGATATGCCATTGTTTCATTGCTGCAATAGCCAACACTGATCTAACAGTCTTAATTTTCACCGCTGGGGAGAATGTTTCTTGGTAATCAATTCCTTACTTTTGACTATAACCCTTTGCTACCAACCTAGCCTTAAATCTCTCCACTTCACCATTAGATTTGTACTTTATTTTGTATATCCACCTACATCCAATAGGTTTTTTCCCAACAGGCAAATTCACTAGCTCCCAAGTGTTGTTTTGTTGTAGTGCCCTTACTTTTTCCTTCATAGCATCCACCCACCTAGGATATGTGATTGCTTCAACATAACTTCTAGGTTCTGTGGATGCAGAAAATGCAGCAACATAGGATTGATATTTGGGTGCCAAATGATCATAAGCAATATATTTGGACATAGGATAGACTACTGTTTCATTCATGCTTAAGGAAACAAAATCCTTTAGCAAGACAGGAGGAAATCTGTCTCTTCCAAACCTCCTGTTACCTCTACTAGGTGCCTCAGTATCCATTGGTCCAGTTTCTTCAGACTGTATGTTCTCAACATGTTCTAGAGGAGTTATATCTCCATGTGTCATCACTATTTCAGTCATATCATTCTCATCACATGCTGCACCGTCTGAACAAACAGTTTATTATATGATCCATCATTATTTGCTTTGAAAGGAAATATATCTTCCTTAAATATAACATCCCTGGTAACTACCAACCTTTTTGATTCTAGATCATACAAAACATATCCTTTTTGAGTCATTGAATATCCTATATGCACTAACATTCTAGACCTTGGTTTTAGTTTATCAACCTCTTGAACCACCTTAGCAAAACAGAGACAACCAATAACTCTTAAGTGTGAGATACAAGGTTTCTTGTTATAGAACCCTTCATAGGGAGATTTATTATGCAACACAATACTAGGAAACCTATCAATAATATGTACAACAACTAACACACACAGACCCCACAAATCAATATGTATCTCAGCTTGAAACCTTAAAGCCCTTGTTACTTCTAGTAGGTGTCTGTGTCCTATCAAACTGAGTTTTAGCATACACGATGAACTGCTTAATGACCACACAAACATCATACTTCAATTTTAATAAATACACCCAAGTTAAACTTCAAAAATCATCCACTATAGTGAGAAAAAACGTGTTACCATCAAATGTAGGCACTTTGTAGGGACCCCAAACATCCATGTGTACAATATCAAAGCATGCTGAAGTTTGTATACTACTTGTAGGAAATGAATTTCTAACTTGTTTTGCATGAGGACACACAGTACACTTATTCAAAGTATTTGTTATACAATCAGCTTTTACTGTTATAAGCTTGTTTAACGACCTTATAGAAGCATGCCCTAGCCTTTTGTGCCATAACTCCACATCTGTAGACATTTGACCTGTTTGTCCTTCATCACTAATTATCATTCCATACGCCTGATTCACTGATGGCATAGGATTCATGAGCAAGATTTGACTTCTTGCTTGGTCATAGGAGTCGTTAAGCCCCATAAGAAATTGAAACAATTTTAACTTCTGCAAATGTACTACAAACTCCTTTGATTTTTCACAATTACAACTTGGATTTGGAACAAGAGCTTCAAACTCTTCCCACAAGCTTTTTAGTTTCTAAAAATATGATGAAACTGTAGCAGTACCTTGACTCAATGTAGCAATTTCCTTGTGAAGATTGCAAGTTCTTGAACCATCAACCTTATTGAACCTTTCATACAGATCATCCCATATTTCTTGTACATGAGAGGCGTACATTATACCTCCCAGTAAACCCTTTTCCACAGAATTCATCAGACAAGACAACACCACAACATTTACTCTTTCCCAGTGACTTCCCATGTGTTCTGGAAACACTTCCTTCTTACAAGAACCATCCACCATTCCCAATTTGTTTCTTCCTAGTAAAGCTACTCTCATTGATCTATACCAAATCGTGTAATTTTCCACTCCCGTTAATTGAAACGAAACAATTTGAGTACCACTTACATCAGCAGGGGAAGAAATAGTGGATGATTATAGTCAATTCCAGTCTTCTGACTAGATTCAATTGATTGTGGCTGTGTAGATTGATCTCCTTACACTTTTGGGAGAAATTGTCTCTTCCCTTTCTATTGTTCAATATTCATAATATCACCTTTATTACTATAATTCCTTTTCTTTCCTAATTGAACTACAATGATTCAATTACCATAACTATTACAATTACATAACTACCATAAATAAAATTCACCTTAATATTTACTACTTTACTCTCTCCGCATCCTCAAGTTGGAGCATGAGGATCCCCAAGTGCCCAATTTTCCAAGTAGATCATCTTGTGACCTTCCGAATACCTTCGTAATAATTTCAGCCTATTAATCATTCGTGGAACATAGCTTGAAGATATATGACCGGCCAACGGCTCATCTTGGACATAGTGACAAATCACTTCAATTTGGTTTCATGTCGGGGTGTTCAACTATAGAAGACATAAATCTCGTAAGGAGAATAATGGAGAAATATAGGGATAAAGGAAGCGGAGCTTACATATGATGTTCATTGACCTAGAAAAAACTTACGATAGACCTGGAGTCAACATGTTTCAGGTTGAGTAGGATTAAGACATGAAAAACAAAAGTTATATGCTAAATTTTCCAAGTGTGAAGTTTGATTGAAATCAGTTTCATTTTTAGGGCATGTAGTTTCAAAATAAGGGGTAATGATAGATCCTCAAAAGATTGAAGCAGTTAAGAATTGGGCGCAACCTAGTTCTGTGACGGAAGTTAGGAATTTTGTGGGACTCGCTAGCTATTATCGTCATTTTCTTAAGAATTTTGCTTCAATTGCTACTCACTTGACTAATTTAACCAAAAAAGAGAGCATTCAAATGGACTGAAAAACATGAGGGAAGCTTCCAAAAGCTTAAGACTCTTTTGACCACTGCTCCCATCCTAGCATTACTGATTGAGGGTAAGGATTTCGTTGTTTATTGTGATGCTTCACATTCTAGTTTGAGTGTTGTGTTGATGCAAGATAAGGATGTTATACCTTATGACTCGCGTCAATTGAAGGTGCATAAGAGAAATTGTCCAACTCATGATTTGGAGTTGGCGGCGGTAGTATTTGCTCTTAAAATTTGGCGGCATTATTTTAATGGGGTTAAGTGCGAAGTATTTACTGATCATCATAGTTTGGAGCATGTGTTCACGCAAAAGGATCTGAATTTGAGACAACGAAGGTGAATGGAGTTACTCAAGGATTATGATGTGACCACTCAATACCATCCGAACAAGGATAATGTTGTGGCAGACGCGTTGAGCCAGAAATTGGTAAGTATGGGTAGCTTAGCTTACTTGAGTGTGACTAAACGACATTTAGCCAAGGAAATTCAGACCTTAGAATCTAAGTTCATGCATTGAAGCTAAATCCACATTCATTGAGGAGATCAAGGCCAAACAATTTGAAGATTGAAATTTAGAGGAGCTTAGAACAAAGATTGTGACATGCAAGTCTCAAGAGACCACTCTTGATGCGAATAGTGTACTCAACTAGAAGGGTAGAATATGACTTGATTAAAAAATTGTTGGCGGAATCTCATGGTTCACGATATTTTATTCATTTGGGTGTAACCAAGTTTGAAGCGAATATATTGGTGGTCGGGTATGAAGAATAACATCGCGGAGTTTGTGGCGCAGGGTCATAATTGTCAACAAGTGAAGCATGAACATCAAAGTCCTGCGAGTTTACTCCAAAGAATGTCAATGTCGAAATGGAAGTGAGAAAGAATAGCCATGGATTTTGTGGGTGGCCTTCCCAAGACCTTGGGGAAGTTTGATTTTATTAGGGCTGTGGTTGATAGATTGACTAAATCAGCCCAATTATTTTGGTAAGAATAGATTATAATGCTAGACATTTGGCTAAGACTTACGTGAAGGAGATAGTGAGGCTGCATGGTGTGCCCCTTTCTATCATCTCAGATCGCCGGTACCCTCTTCACTTCCAAGTTTTGGAGGAAATTGCATGATGAATTGAGCACATAACTCACTTTTAGCATAACTTTTCATCCACAGAGGGATGGACAATCTGAAAGGACTATTCAAGTGTTTGAATACATGTTGAGGAATTGTGTGATTAATTTTGGGGGACATTTGGATAAGTTCTTACCATTATGCGATTCTCCTATAACAATATTATCACTCTAGCATTGATATGACACCATTTGAGGCACTGTATGATAGGGGATGTATATCACCCATAGGATGGTTTGAGACTGGAGATGTGAAACCTTTGGGGTTGACTTAGTTGAGGATGCTCGAGACAAGGTAAAAAGTATTCAAGCTAAGCTTTTAGCATCCCAAAGAAGACAAAAGAATATGCAAAGACATGAAATTTCAAATGGGGGAGAATGTTCTTCTTAAGGTATCACCCATGAAGGGGGTGATGAGATTCGGTAAGAAAGGTAAGTTGAGTCCGCGATATATTGGTCCCTTTGAGGTTCTTGAGTGTGTAGGGCTATCACTGTATAGATTGGCTCTGCCCCTAATCTATCTGGTGTTTATCCCGTGTTTCATGTGTCTATGTCGAAGAGATATCATGGTGAGATTTGCACCATAAACCAAGGTAATTTAACATTTTCAGCTTACTTCACCAAATTGCGATTATTGTGGGATGAATTTGATGATTTAGTACCACCACCATTGTGTAATTGTGATAGATCTAGATCTTTCATGGATCATGTTCAATATCTGCGTTTTGTTTACATTTTTAATGGGATTGAGTGAGACATACTGGCATGCTAGAAGCCAAATTATGATGATATATCCATTAACAAGTGTTGGCAAATCGTCTGCAATGATCGTCTTAGATAAGAGTCAAAAGATCACTTGGGCATACATACAAGTGGAAATATCCTTGAGAATGTAGCACTATATGCAGGAAAGGGAAATTATAATCCAAAGCACAATTGAAGTGATGGAGATAAAACTGATTTGACAGTGCATCGTAACTGAGGAAACTATAGTGGAAAGAAACAAAAAAACTGAAACATGTTTTGTGATCATTGTAAAATGTATGGACACACTCTAAAGATGTTTTTTAAACTTGTAGGTTATCCCGAGGCCTGGAAGTTCAAGAAGAAAACACCTGAGTATGATTTTCAAAATACAACTAGAGGAAAGGGCATTGCTAACAATGTGCAGGTTGACAAAGAGAATGAGGATAATGTTTTTGGACCGGTACATACAAAATCTTCCTCTTCTCATGTGAACTCTATTTGTACTAACCTATAGGCCTGCTCCTAGTTAGTACTAGAAAAAATGCATCTTCTGAAGGAAGAGGATGATCTTGAAGGCACAGACAACATGACATGTAATTCTGTCATGTTGCACTTTTCAAAAATCAATTTGACTAATTTTCAAAGTTAAATTAGATTACATTAATTTGATATTTAAAAAAAAAATTAGTTATTCCAAAACTATATGAAAAGTACTATAAATTGTAATTTTTTTTGCGTATAATATGATGAAAAATACATATTAAAATGTTAGTAAAAAATTCTTATAGTTTGACACAAAAAATAAAAATCATAACAAATAATAGTGGACAGAGGGAGTAGTTAGCTGGGGATTTTTAAAAAATGGTGACAATAAGGTTTCAAAATAAATGGGTGGTGACATAAGTCTTAAGTATTGGGTGTAGGTGACAATTATGTGATTAATAATTAAGGATTGTGGAGTTGCCCTCAAGTTTATAAGTTGACAGTTTGGTCCACTGAATTAAATGAAGGGTAAACGTGTAATTTCACAATACCTAATTTAACCAATTTTTGTTGGGAATTAAATAGGAGTAAAAGGGTAAATTCAGTAAACCAAACCTAATTTAACCAATTTTGGTGGGAAATATCGAGCCCAAAGGGGAAATAAAAGATTTTCCGCCCCGCCTGCAGCCGTCGTATTTGTACTCTTCTTCTTCTTCTTGTTCTTCTTCTTGTTCTTCTTCTTCTTCTTGTTCTTCTTCTTCTTCTTCTTCTTCGTCTTCTTCTTCTTTTGCTCTCATCTTTGCTTGCTTGCTTGCCTTTCTCCCGCTATCTTTATCTTCTTCTTATTCTTTTCGTACATTGTGGGTCTTCGCTGCTAGTGTTTGTGTTTTTTTCTTCTTGAATCAGATTTACCTAATCTGTAATTTGTGGATCGAATTTCGTTTTGTTTCAATTGAAATTACTAAGCGATTGGGTCATGCACCATTGTTTTTGGTAAGTAAAACTAATAGTTATTTGAAATGAATTCATTATCATCTGATCTGGGTACCTGTAATTTTTTCAATAATTTGCATTTGCATTTCCAACATATTGTTGTATATGTTGCAACAGTTGACTATTATAACATATTATAGTCATATGTAACAACATAATTGTTATTTCAATCGCAACAGAATATCAGATGTAGCAACATATGAATTACATCTCGCCACATAAAATCCATATGTGACAACATATGATATAATATAAACATGTTGCCACATGTGATTTATTGTCACAACAAAACAATCATATGTAGCAACATATGAGTTACATTTCGCAACAGAAAAATCATACGTGGCAACATATGATATAACATAAAAATGTTGCCACATGTGATTTATTTTTCACAACAGAACAGTCAAATGTTGTAACATATTAAATACATCTCGTAACATAAAAGCCATATGTGGAAACATATGATATAATATAAACATGTTGCCACACGTGATATATTGTCACAATAGAACAGTTATATGTAGCAACATATGAGTTACATTTCGCAACAGAAAAATCATATGTGGCAACATATTATATAACATAAAAATGTAGTCACATGTGATTTTTTTTCCACAACAGAACAGTTAAATGTAGCAACATATTATTTACATCTCGCCACAGAATAGTCATATGCAACATATGATATAATATAAACATGTTATCACATGTGACTTGTTGTCACAACAGAACAATCATATGTAGCAACATATGACTTATATCTCGCCACAGAATAGTCATATGTTGAGGCATATACTTATTCTTCATAATTACTAATTGTTTTTTAAATTAATTTCTTCAGGTACAATGTCATTATTTGTAGGGATTGATTGTCATGGTGAATGGGTCGAGAAGAAAATCGATTCATATGGCATTAAGAGGATAGTAAAAAATGAGGAGCCGGTTCAGTAGGGATGTATGTCGAAATAAATATTTTGTATGATGAATTCTTTAATTTAGTCGTGCAAAAGTATGGATACAACTGTAAACTGCAAGATCTTGTCATGAATTACGTTCCCCATTTTTTTTCATAATGAGAAGGTTTTACCTTTTAGAATAACTGATCAATCTAGTTTGATTGTTTATTTGGGAGGAACAGAGAAATCACCCATATTAAGAGTCTACATGGAAGAAAATCCTATCGAGGAGGATCATAATGTAGACCAAGGCCAACAAGATATGTTTAATGATGAATTTGATCCTGCGGACATGAATAATCCCGATGATGAAATTTGAATAGGTGAAGGTGAAGATGAAGGTGAAGGTGTAGGTGAAGGTCAAAATGAAGGGTCGGACCTTGAGAGAAACTTTCCTCCTACACCTATAGTTGGCAACAACATCCATGTGCTTCTCAATATTCATGTGTGAATAATGTTCGAGATGATAAAACAAGTTTTTATATGGGAATGACATTGAAGAACAAGCAAGAACTGACAAGTTCATTGAAAATTGCTTGGTTGAAAAAAGATTTTAGAATGAAAAAGGTTATCAATTCTCGTAATGTATTTTACTTTAAATGTTCATATCCGGATTGCAATTGGTGGCTGAGGGCTGTGAAATTTACAAATAGCTACATGTTTGTCATTAGAATATATAAAAGTACCATACGTGTGGTTCAGAGCATCTTGCAAGCCATAATCCCCACGCTACGACAAAAGTCATAGGTAAGTACTTTGAAAATAGGTTTTCCAATGGTAAAGGCCCATCCACGAGAGACATGTCAAATCAACTCCGCAAATAATTGAGTTGTAAGGTAAGCTATTGGAAAATTTATAAGGGCATGAAGCATGCTAAGTCTAATGTTAGGGGAACACATGAGCATGGGTGTGCAATGCTTAATGGGTATCATTGTATGCTTAAAGTTGCAAATCCAGGAAGTAAGACGACATTCTCGCTCGATGAAAATGGGAAGTTCCAGTACTGCTTTGTATCATATGCTGCTTGGATAATTGGTTTCAAGAAATGAGAAAAGTAATAGCCGTTGATGGCACATTCCTAAGGAGCAAGTATAGAGGAGTTATACTATCGGCGGTGGCACAAGATGCCGAGAATCATATATTTCCAGTGGCTTTCTGTGTCGTGGACAAGGAATGCGATGCCTCATATGAAATTTTTTTTCAAAATATGAGAAGCTTTGTAGATGATACTGATGAGTTATGCATTATCTCTGATAGACATCCAAGTATTCAAAAGATGGTTACGATAATCTACCTTGCATGTCATTATGGTTGTTGCATCAGACACCCTGGGGAAAATATTCAAACTAACTTTCACAATTCGAAGGTACTGTCCCATTTTTATAAAGCAACAAAGGCGTACGATATATGTGAGTTCAAAGTCCATTTCATTCAAATAAGAGATCTTGTACCAAAGGCGGCTGAAACTCTTGAACGTATTGGATTCCACACATGGAGTAGAGCATTTTGCCCGGGAAATAGGTATTATCTCATTTGAGTTTATTTTTACTTTATGTGCTTTGTTTGATTTTTATTGTTTGTTGTGTAGATATAACATTATGATGTCAAACATCGCGGAGTCGGTGAATGCAATGTTTGATGTTAAAAGAGAATTTTCCATTGTCGCACTATTTGATGAAATAAACAAGAGATTTGCATTGTTATTTCACTAAAGGCGTATGGAACTGGTGCATTGTTCAAATCGATTTGTTCCCTCTTTGAGAAATACATATCAGAGTATGTCAATGCGGGGAAAAAGTTGTTGGCCCATCAAATCGCTAACTACAAGTTCAGTGTCACTGGTCATGGAGATGTTGCTACTGTGGATCTACAAAGAAGAACTTGTACTTGTAGAATTTTAGACTTGGACAAAATACCTTGTCCACATGCCATGACAGCGCTTCGATCCCAACATGATTTTGGAAATCAGATTTACGTGTACTCCTCTCCATATTATTCGGTGGAAAAATACATAATGGCATATTGTTAGAAAATTCACCCGGTGCCACCTGAAGATTATTGGATTGTCCCTTTGGATATCATACAAAGAGAAATACCTCCTCCATATGTTGATCCAAGTAAACTCGGAAGAAGGAGATATAAGAGACGACGTGGAGTTGGTGAATCATTTCAAACAAGAAAAAATAAGTGTTCCGTATGTAGGGACTTTGGCCACAAAAAAACTAAATGCCCAAATCGAAATGTCCCATAGAAAATGTTTTTGGATTTTAATGAATATTCTTTCTTATTTGAGGATGATCCCTATCTTCTTATCTTATTTATAATCAACTTAGGTGATGTTATTTATATATAATGCGTGATTTATTTAATTATGTGTAGCTACTTACAACACAATATTCCATCTGTTACAACACATGACAATTATGTATTGCCACTTAACACAGAATATTGAATCTGTGACAACATATGCCACATGTGATAGATATTAAAATTGCATCTGTGCCAACATATGTCATTTATGTCTATTAAGTACCAAAAAACCCGAATATGTACAAGATTTTTCGTGTAATGTGATGATATCATTACTGTCATTGGGACTATAAATTTTATCGTTTAATGCGAATCTTCAATTTTTTGAAAAAACTTTATGTCATTGGAACTCTTCAATTAAGATAAGTACATGCATTTGAATTCAACTTTTACTTGTTTCTCTTCTCTTCAAACTTTTCAAAATTCACTGAATTTTCAAAATGAATAAGAAATCTTAAAAAATCACTTGTCTTTAAAAAGAACTTCATTGAATTCCTTCCGAGGACTACTAATTGATATCATTCAAAGGGTTGCTTCCTACTCCATACAAGATTTAATGAGGGTTAAATTTTGGTATGTATGTACTAATCAATTTTTCAATCTTTAATTTCATTTCTTAATCATTTTATTTCATTCTCAGCTCCAGGTTGATCAATGAAGTATTCGGTATATAAGAAGGTAACATTGGTCAGGTTTCCTTATCGTACATGGTCAATTGTTCAACAAGCCCTTTCTTTCCGGAAATGTGTAGAGAATCAAGGAATTCATAAGCCTTATACAGAAAAGGCGTGTTAATTTTTAATATTTTTCGACTGTATTCACTATTTTTTAATTCTGCATTTTAAATGTGTTATATGTTCTATAGTATGATATTTTCAACCGTAGCGATCCAACTGCATTGGAAATGATTATTCAAGTAGCAGACGGTAGCCACACGGAGACGAGTATGTGCTTGCCATAATTTTAATCTTCAATGGTGGTGAAATAATGAGAGAAGACTTAATGTTCGTTGCCAACATGAAAAAAATGAGCCAGATGTCGTGAGAAGATGTCTAAATCATCTGCGAAATATTTTATGTGGAATTTATGTGCTAGGACATCGTTTGTTGGGAGGAAGAGACCCATTTGCTGCACTGTTCATCAATATGAGTGAATCGGTCGCAGGAGACGACACCCAAGACAGTACAACGAAGATGATGTTCATTGTGATTTATGTAGGTGTGATATAGAACTAGATTATCTAGTTAATTTTCTTTCTCATACGAGGGATTAATTAAATTGCCATATGTGGCAACATATGTAACGAACTTGGAAATTCATGGTGAAAAATGTTGCCTTTCTTTATTTTGTAATGAATTTTGAATTAATTTTGAACACATATATTTCAACATATGTCAATTGCGTGTTGGATATTACAACAGAATATTTCATATGTTGCAACATATGTCAATTAAGTGATAAATAATACACCATAACGTATCTGTGTCAACATATGTCAACTATGTGTTATATATTAGAACATATTTCATATGTGGCAACATTTGTTAATTACACATTTAAAAACTAATTACGAATCTGTCCCAATATACTTCTAAATAATGATTACGAATCTGTCCTAATTACTGTCATCTCGAAACAGGTTTAATAATTACGACTCTTCATTGAATCCCTCCAGATTGAACTAGTAATTCTCATCGTTGAAAGGGTTGCTTTCTACTCCCTACAAGATTTAATGAATGTTAAATTAAGTTTCAGGTTCCTCAATGAAGTCGCTAATGAACGTTCTGTATATCAGAAGGTAACTTTGGTCAGCATTCTCCCTGAACCTAGATGGACGATAAATCAACAAGACATATCTTTTATGAAAATTTGCATAGCATCGGAGAACTTAGAAGCCTTATACAGAAAAGGCATGGTAATTTTAATGTTTTTCATTGTTTTTTCATGTTTTGACCAATATATTTTGTATTCTTAATGTGTTCTTCTTTTATAGTTTGATTTTTTTCAATCGTAATGATCCAACTGCATTGGGAATGGTTAAAAAAGCAGCAGAAGGTGGCCACCGTGGTGTAGAGTATGTGCTTGCCGTAATTTCAATCTTTGAAGGCGGTAAATCCATGAGAGAAGGCTTGATGTTCATTGCCAACATGAAAAAAATGATCCAGTAATAGTGAGAAGATGTTGACACCATTTTTGATATATTTTAAATCAAATATTGGTGCGAGTACCTAATGTGTTGGGAGAAATACCCATTTGTTGCACTGTGCATCAACCCCATCAAATCGCCCGCATGAATGGTTGGCCCAAGGGAAGCGACGATGAAGACGATATTCTTTGTAAATTATGTAGTTGTGATTTAGAACTAAATTATCTAGTTAAATTTCTTTCTCACGACTGTGTGAGATTAATTTAATCTGTGGCAACATATTTCATATGGTGGAAATGTTGCCTTTTTGTCTTTTGTACTTATTTTCAAATTGTGATATAACATATGTACTTATTTTTGAATTAAATCTGTGGCAACTATAAATACTTGCCTCTTCGTCACAGAAATAAAATCTGTGGCAACATATTCTTCACAAGTGCCTGTTCGTCTTCAGAAGTGACTCTTCGTATTCAACAGTGCCTTTTCGTATT
The DNA here is from genome assembly GCA_016801875.1 of Solanum sitiens. NCBI lineage: Eukaryota > Viridiplantae > Streptophyta > Magnoliopsida > Solanales > Solanaceae > Solanum > Solanum sitiens. The sequence continues at coordinate 2,008,098 of JABWTJ010000087.1, read as the reverse complement.
CATTACATTAGAATTATCTTATTATATATGTAAGAAGAACACAACTTAGGTCTTTTCATATAATTATCTCCAATAAGATGGAAAGGCAGAATAAGAAATCTTCAAAAAGAACATTGAGGAAAAAAACTACATTGAATCCCTTTCGAGGGAAATAGTAACTGTTATCGTTGAAAGGGTTGCTTCCTACTCCCTCAAAGATTTACTAAGGGGTTAAATTAATGTATGTTTGTATTAAACAATTTTCGGGGTTTAATTCAATTTCCCGAACATTCAATTTGATTTTTTCAGTTCCAGGCTCCTAAATGAAGTCGCTAATGAACCTTCTGTATATCGGTCAGTAAATTTTGCAGCATTTCAGTGTTTATATGGTCGTCTTCATTTTATCGGAGATGCACTTCTTTCTTGGAAAAGTGTAGAGAATCGGGAAATTTAGAAGCATTATACAGAGAATCCTGGTAATTTTAATGCTTTTCGTATGTATTCACGTTTTTATCAATGTATTTTTCATTTTAAATGTGTTATTTTTTATTTAGTATGATATTTTCAAGCGTAGCAATTCAAATGGATTGGGAATGCTTAAGCGAGCAGCAGGCGGTGGCCACCTTTGTGCAGGATATGTGCATGCCATAATTTTAATCTTCAAAGGCGGTGAATCAATGAGAGAAAGCACAAGTTTCATTGGCAACATGAGTATACCATCGCTTAGAAGATGTCGAGATTATTTCCAATATAGTTTACATGGAATGTTCCAATCGGAACCTGAAAAGATTGGAGAAAGACCAATTTGTTGCACTACTCATCGATTCTCTTACGGCCGATATGGTTGTGACTTATGTCGTTGTGATTATGAATTAGAGAAAGTAGTTTGTTTTATGAGAAACTTCTTAAATTAATAAAATTTGGTTTAACTTGATGTTTCGTTGACTAGTCCCTCCTAGATGTTTTATATGTGACAACATATGCAGATTCTGTTGGCGAAATTGCAACAAATACTGCATCTATGGATACATCTTATATCACAAATTGAGTCTTTTGAGGGTTAATTCTATTAAATTGTAACCCAATTCGATATGTAACACTAACATATAGTCCTACAACATTTGAGGTATCAATTTATGGTCCGATGAAACAACCATCATTCGATTCAATCAATTCTTTTACAAAATATCATCCCACTAGTTCATCATACAATGACCAATTAAATCCATATGATAGTTATATAACACCTTTGTAAATGGTTGTTCCAAATGTTATACCTTATTTTTATTGCTTAATTATTGTCTAAATTACTAAAATTTGGTCCAACTTTTCATTTTTTCATTCCTAAGTCGATCAATTCGTCGATTAGTCCCTCCTAAATGTTTCATATGTGACAACATATGCAGATTCCTTTGGCAAAATTGCAACAAATACTGCATCTGTAGCAGCATCTTATATCATAAATTAGATCTTTGGGAGGTTAACTCAATTAAATTGTAACCCAATTCGATATGTAACACTAACATATAGTCCTACAACATGCCTAGGTATCAATTTATGGTCCGATGAAACAACCTTCAGTTAATTCAATCAATTATATTTAGAAACATTATCATCCCACTAGTTCATCACACAATGACAAATTAAATTCATATGATAGTCATATAACACCCTTGTAAATCATACTTCCAAATATTATACCTTATTTTATTGCTTAATTATTGTCTAAATCACTAAAATTTGGTCCAACTTTTCATTTTTCCATTCCTAAGTCGATCAATTCGTCGATTAGTCCCTTCTAGATGTTTCATATGTGATAACATATGCATATTGCGTTGGTAAAATTGCAACAAATACTGCATCTGTGGCAACATTTAACTTTAAACGTGTGAGTACTTTTAAAAAATGGCCCAATGAAAGGCAAAACTCATTCTGTTAAACTAAAACTAAAATTGGCCTAATGATAGGCAAACCCATTTCTAGAAGGATATATATATATATATATATATATATATATATATATATATTTCATCTCAAGAATAGGGATTTCAATTTTTTCATCCTTGCCGCTTCATTTTTTTGGCGCTTTCTTTCTCTCTCGCTCTCTCTCCGACTCGAGGGTACCTCTCGCTTCACATGTATGTAATGAGGGATATTATTTGATTTTCATCAGTCATAATGATATGATGTCAAATGTAATACTAAATTGAATTTGTGATGATGAAAATGATACCATGTTGGGTGTGAAAATATATTGCAAACATGGAGACTTACTTTCAATGTAAACTTCATGGTCAAAGGACAATCCAGGTCGAAGATTTTGGTCTTGTCCATGCTATCGTGTATGTTCATTTCTACAGTCTTGGAGACTTCAGATCTCAGATCTCTTATTTTTTTTTTAAATTTAAATTTCTTTCTTTGTGGTGTGTATTTCAGGACAATGCATGCAACTTCTTTAGATGGAGGGATCGTGAAGATGTTGATATACGATCCAAGTTCGTTATTCTCAGATTGACAAACAAAATTAAGGAGTTGGAAATTGTTGATGAAAGTCATATTAAAAGAAGTACCAAATGGGGGATGAAGGAAAAGAAAAAGACCAAATGTTGTAGCATGTGGAAGCTAATCTTGTTTTTTTTTCCTTGTATTATTAAGCATTACCAAGAAGAATACCATAGAGGATAGAAAATTCTTATGTAGTTGTGTACAACCATTAAAATTATCATAGTTGTGGAAATAAATAAACGTAGTTTTGCACTCCTGATCAAATATATGTCATTTGTTGCTACATATGCCTCAAACGTTGCCACATATGTGTCATATGTTGCTACATATGTGTGATGGGTTGACACATCTGTAGCAGCATTTCTGCCACATGTTGCGACAGACGAATCAATTGTAGCAATATATGCCTCATATGTTGCTACAGATGACAATATGAGGCCAATGTTGCTACATTTGAGGCGTATGTTGCTACATATGAGACATATGTTGCTATATTTGATACATATGTTGCTACATATGGGTCCTATAAAATAGCAATTGAACACATATATGTCATTTGTTGCTACATATGGGTGATATGTTGCCACATATGTATCATATGTTGCTACAGATGTGTGATGGGTTCACACATATGTAACAATATTTCTGTCACATGTTGCGAAAAATGAATCATTTGTAGCAACATATGCCTACAGATGACCATATGAGGCCAATGTTGCTACATTTGAGGCGTATGTTGCTACATATGAGACATATGTTGCTACATATAATACATATGTTGCTATATATGGGTCCTATAAAATAGCAATTGAACACATATATGTCATTTGTTGCTACAGATGGGTGATATGTTGTCACATATGTGTCATATGTTGCTACAGATGTGTGATAGGTTGACACATCTGTAGCAATATTTCTGTCACATGTTGCAACAGACGAATTATCTGTAGCAACATATGCCTCATATAATTCTACAGATGACCATATTAGGCTAATGTTGCTATATTTGAGGCGTATGTTGATACATATGATACATATGTTGCTACATATGATACATATGTTGCTACATATGAGTCCTATAAAATAGCAATTGAACACATATATAAGATAAAATAAAACAACATAATTGATAAATTTAAATATTGTCTTTAATTACAAACACATTGTCAAGGTTTTAAGCTCCGATATATTATTCGATAAGCCCAAACATGTTGCATCCTTTCAACTAGATTGTCACACAACATGGTTTTGGGAGGTTCAATTTCTGTCCCGCTAACCAAATGCTCAATGAATGCAAGAGAATATGACCCGCATGCTGCTCCAGTTTCATTTTTTACCATGGGTTCCATTCGACCTGTAATTCCCATGGTTCATTGAGCAACTTTTCTGGCAAATGTTCCATTATTCCACTCTGCTTCAACAATTTAGACAGCAAATCGAAGACAGGTTGTATGTATGTAAAAAACTTGGCATGTTCCATAAACATCATTTCGCAGTCATAAACATTCATGCGATCCTCGTGCAAGAGAATCTCGAGTCACAAAATGGGTACTGTCGAAGTTCATGACTGTCAAAATCCTCTTTGCATCAATCCAATCCATGCCTCCAGGATATGGCCTAATACCCCTGACATAGTCAATCATATTTTCATCCCATACAAATTCATCTACTAACTGTTTAATGCTTCTGCCACCAACAACTGTTGCCTCAACGCTCAGTTCATTATATCTTTTTTGGAAGTTGGTATAGAAGTTGATATCCAGGATTCTATCTCTGGGATCATAGTAATTCGTGTATGTCTCATGCCTCTGATGCATGAGGTTAATGATTTCTTCAATATACTGAAACAAAAAATAATATTAAAGAGTAAAGAAGACTAGTCATTGAAAAGATAAAAGAAACGCGCATTATAAATTATAGGATTACCTAGTCTTCCCACCAAACACATGTGCTTATCATGTTCCTGAAATCTTTTCCTGTAAAAACATGCATGCCGTATTCTATTTAACTATCCTTTGAACTCGTCAGACTCAACACTTTGTTTTTTTCCTCTACACTAAAACACTTATAAATATTCAACTTTTTGTACTCCTTCACTTCCTCTATTACGACCCTTGGAATTTCTCCAAACATCTTCTTCTTCAAATTTTGTATTGCCTTGGCAAATGATTCTTTCCTTCTCTTGGCCTATGCAGTATATGGATGCCAAAACTTTTTTGATAGAATGCCCTTGACTCCTCTCTTGTTTTTGAATTCATTGACAACTTGACTCAATATTTGAAGATACATGATGAAATCTTCATCGTTTTTCTTGCACTTCTCACAGAGAAAGCCACAACATCTTCTACAAGAGGTAGCCCCTTGGTCTTGTCCAGCACCAGCACTAACAATAGCACCAAAACCAACACCAGCACCAGCACCAACACCAACACCAACACCAACACCAACACCATTAAAACAACTAATTCATTAACGAATTCATTAACAACTCTGTCTCTTTTGATGATTGTTGCTCTAGCCAACTCCATTTTAACTCTATCCACAACAGGATCAAAAATGGTTTCAACCAACCCTAGAGTAATTAGATATGACATTTCCAATTCCTCTTCTGTTGGGTAATCCATGGATGCACAACCTAAAATTATAAAAATGAGTCCTCAGTAAGAATACTTGGGTCATATGTTGCCACATAAATGTGATTTGTTGCTACAGATGGGTGATATATTGCCACATATATGTCATATATTGCTACAGATCTGTAGCAATATTTGTGTCATATGTTGCAATAGACAAATCATATGTAGCAATATTTGTGTCACATGTTGTAACATACAAATCATCTGTAGCAATATATGTGTCACATGTTGCAACAGACGAATCATCTGTAGCAATATATGTGTCACATGTTGCAACAGACGAATCATCTGTAGCAATATTTGTGTCACATATTACAACAGACGAATTATCTGTAGCAACATAAGAGTGTAATATACTAATAATAACTTACTGCATCAAGAGGAGGGTTAAAAATATTTGGAATATGTCCATCTTTGGTATTTTTTGTTCTTGATCTCAACCATCTCAATAACCTTGAAGATGATCTCTGTTCTTCTGCAAGTACTTGATGGGTCAACTAAGGAATGACTTCAAATGCCCAGGCCTGTAAAAAAGGAAAACATGTCACTAATCAAATGTTGAATTACTTAATACAATATAAAAATATTAAGAACATTTAGTTTTACCATAAAAGCCCATGGAAAGACAAACAAGTTACTGGTATTTTCCCTTAAAGGTTTCAACAAGTAGTCGAGAGTTAATTCAAAATAGTCATGACCCCAAGGGTAGTTGTTGAAAGCCTTAGTCCTGACAGTAATTTACATATTTAAATAGTATGTTGTTGTTGAGATCCCTCGACAAAAGTATATTATGTGTAAACCAAAGTAAGCACAATGACTCCTTGTGCTTCCTTTGTGTATCCTCGTGTTCGAACAAATTTACTAAGTCAGAATTTTGAATCTTTTGCCAACAAGGGACATCAAGTCCTGCTCCTCAGTTGACAATGACTGTTGTCCTGCTTCTGCTACTTCTTTTACTCCTTTCTTTCTTCTTCGTGTTTCTTTTTTGAAAATGTATTCAGGGATGGGCTCAAGAAGAGGATGTCATTTTAACCCTGTAACAATGACACACTCTCTTTTGCCAAAGAAAACTGGCATGCCACAATAATTAATTACAATCTCATCCTTCTTTTTGGGATTTTCAAAAATGAACCTTCTTTTTAGAAGTTCATACACAATGGTCAGTTGAAAATGTGGAAATGTATCGATGGGTAAATCAAGAAAATGACCGAAATAACTATTTCTGAAAAAATATTCCAAATGATTTCTCTTGAGGATATCCCTGCATTTACTGAAAGGTTTTCCCAGGATTGACCTTATAACGCTATCACCATTAGCATTAGGCTGCATATGCACATGAGAAGTGTCTGCATTGATGATTTTAATCCCATCATCAACAGTAGCATTTAAAACTTCCTGAAGTTCTTGTTCTTCTTCATCAACTTCATTTATTTTTTCTTCTTGTGCCTCAACTACTTCTCTATTAACCACTTCTATATTTTCCCCTTGTTCTTGCTCAACTTCATTTTGTTTTTCCTCTTCTTCCTCCACTACTTTCCTTTTTTCATATTCTTTTTGAGAAAATTCTAGTTCTACTTGAAAAGAAGAAACTGCTTAAGATGCAAGATATTTTAAAAGAGTGGTATTTTCATTCCTCTTCCTAGCAATTTTAGACCTAGCCTTCTTCTGGATCTTTGTTGTGTCAGATATATCAAGTTTTCTTTTGACAGAAGCCATTATATTGGTATCTGCAACCAAAAAAATGAAATATTTGAATGCCACACATGTACTACAAATGATTTTTTTTGAAATACATGACACAATACACAACAAACAAACAAACAAACAAACCATAAAATCCTTCCTAAACAATATACAACGTACTACAATGAAGTTTTTTTAAATAAAAAAGTATTTCAAAAAATAACAACTACAGAACCAACAAAAAAAGTGATAAAACCACTCAAAATAGGGCAAACAAGTAAGCAGATAAGCACATCCATTTCAAAATCCTAATTAAATATTACCTGAGAAGATATATCAACGATAAACTAGAAATGATGAGGACAACAACACCTTGATGTAGAAGAAGATCGCAACAGATTACCACTATGTTTTAGAAAATATAGCAAAAACAATGATTTGTGAAGGAAGAAATAATGAAACAATAGAAAAGAAAACTAAAATTAGTAAAAAAATAAATAAAATTTGGAATATGAAACGACTTTTTATAGAAGATAGGAGAGAGGAGAGAGAGGAGAGGAGAGAGGGAAAATAAAAATAAAAGTACGATTGTATTAAAGCCGTTCTAATTTTTTATTTTGAATTATGACAATTCAAATTGTGACATATGTTGCCACATCCATACTTTCTGTTGGGGCACATATGTTATATATATAGTGTAATGTTGCCACATATTTAATTTCTGTGACATATCTTACCGCATATCTCTTTTCTGTGTTATATGTTGCCACATGACCCCTTTTTGTTGGTACACATGCAAACAAGCGACGATTAATATTATCAGCAAAAAAATTGAAATTAGTAAAAGTAAATAAAATTTGAAATATGAAACTATTTTTATAGGAGATAGGAGAGAGGGAAAATGAAGGGAGGATTATATAAAACCATTTAATTATTTTTTTTAATTTTCACAATTCAAATTGTGGCATATGTTGCCACATATATATGTTATGTTGCGTCACGTACCACCTTTTTAGTGATAGTATAATGTTGCCACATATATCGTTCCTGTGACATATCTTACCACATATCACCTTTCTGTGAAATATGTTGCCACATGTATCCTTTATGTTTATACACATGTAGATAATTATGTTATGATTTTTTACAACAAAAGTTATATATGTTGTCACAGACAATACCTTTAATCATTTCCATCATAATTGATATTTGATCCAACAAAATCGAAATAATCCTAAAAACCATTTATATTAACACTTCACCAATTATTTTATACAACTTATCAACAAAAAGGTAATTCACAATGATATACATAACCACCTATCTAATCAATGGTTGTAAACACAACATTTTTATCGATCTTAGCTTTTTAGGTCTAGGCATCTTTGGGTCTTCATTGTTACTAACATAGCCATTTCGAGCCTTTATAATCCCATAATTCCATAGGAGTGAATCATATCTCAAGCGAATGATGTCAGTACTAATTCCACATGATGGTACTTCTAATCTATCACTCAAAAACTTAGCGTATGCAGCAAGAAAAAGTCCACAATTTCTGCATTATATCATCAATCAGAAAATATAATAACATCACATTTCGATAGTTGTAAGACAAAAAAAATGTTATACTTACTTTTTTGGTGGGCAATATCTGTTATGCCGTAATTTTACTATCCTTAGAAAAACCACTTTTTGAAATGTTTCTAAGTATAAAACAATTTGAGAAAAATACCTAGAAAAGAGTCGCCACTTAATAATTTAAAGAAATTAAGAAAATTTAATTTAAAAATATTTTAACAGATAAACCTTTAAAAATTCAGAGAAAATGGGTAAAAGGTTCTCATTTACGCTTCAAGAAGGTTTTAAGGCATTTGAAGCGTCCGCTAACATGCGGTTATCCTACGATTTAGGTTAGATATTTTTTGACTATATTTTAAGAAAATAATTAAATTTATAATATTAAATTGAAACAGTAGTTAAACAAAGAGCAATTTTTAATCTTTAAGAATTTGCAATCCTAACTTGAAATAGTCAATTAAATACATGTTATTAGAATTTTAACAAATTTACACTAATTACACTTATTTGAATTGTTTTAAAAACAATATAATTTGAACCAAGCATGATGACTAACTTAAAAAAAAGGAATCAAAGTTTTGACCATCTTTTTGAGAAAGTGTTTAGCTTATTTGATTAACTAAAAAAACGTCCTTTTACGGACAAATATACTTAATAAAGATATTAAAAATTTGACCGGTATACAAGACATAAAATAAATGAACACGAGAGATGTTTTAAAGGTAAACCAACACAAAGAAAATAACTCCTCTTTTGGGGATCTAAATAAGTTAATTAAAATAAATTATGGTTAGAGTTAAAAGAAATAAGTCGAAGCATAATCAAAGCAATTAAAGGAGTAAAAGAGATGATGAAATTGGGCCCCTTCTTGGGCCAATTTCGCTGCAAATTTTGGTCTTTAACCAAATTCCCGTTTTTGTATACACCGTATGTATATCAGTGTATATCAGCATGTATACCATCTCTTTCCATGTATCTCCTTCTTTTGAACACCTGTATGTTTCCTCGTCTCTGCATTTTCGTACTTTTGTCACATATTTGCATCACGAGATTTGTATATCAATGTATAAATGTTGTATGCAGTCTGTATACAACCCATTTCTTAGGCTCTTGAACATTATTTTTCAGCATTTCCAGGACCTGTAATGACTTCCAAATGTATAGAGGGGCTGACTCGAGAAATAGGAAAATCAAAGGCGAGCCTTTATGGCTCAACTCAGAAATACAAGGTAGATAGGAGTCCGAGGAACTCGATCCGAGTGAATTTATGTAAGAAAATTAGACGAAAACAATTAGTAGAGAGAAATGATTCATAACAGTACTATATCGAAAGGTGAAAAATAAAATCAAAATGGAACCACATGAAGACAAAGTACAAATTATAAATTCACAATATAAACTATTACTGTAACTAAATTTTCCTTCTTACAAAACTATAATTGGTTAGAAGTTAATTGAGGTACCAATAAAACCATTCCATAAAATATGGTCAGGGTTACCAAGAGTGTACAACTGCGATTTTATGGTGGTAGAAGATAACAAGTCGGGTAAGGAAACAATTTCGGCAAGACGCGTTCACTATATCTCTTACCAAAACTTCAACAACAAGCACTAGCATGAAACAGGGTACTAAACCAAACAGTGGCGTAATGAACCTCATACCTAAGGCTACATAAATTTGATAAAACCCTCATCAAACTTTCCTAAGCAGTATAAGCAATATATGCGCCTGAAACTTACAGCATCTCCATGAGAATGTTATTAGAACAAGTTACAGGTAAGTATATGCGATGTTGAAGAGTTAATTTAGGCTATTACGATTTTTTACAGCTCCAAGAAAATCCGAAAGTAATGCATATTCTACTAATCATGGCTACCAAATATAATCTATACACCAAATCGACTGCTACAAAACGTATATTCATTCTTAGAGAATCACCATACATCAACATTTTTGAACTCTAAGCAACATGAAAAGGCAGACAACAATAACCTTCACATATACAACTTTGCTTAATTAGAGATTCATTGGATTCAAAAATCAAAGCACATTTCAAACAACCTACAATCGAAACAAAATAAACTCAACAGACCAGTCAACGAAGAGAAGAGAGAAGAGAAAACAGTAAAGTAATCGACCTATATTTGTCTACATAAGGCGAGATACAAAATGAAAATCAGCTTACAAATAAAAATAAACCTCCTCTTAGAAATTAAATTTAAGACTTCAAACTAAACCACAATCATAAACAACAAGATGAGATCATATGATGAGGTAAAAGTACACTAACCGGAAGAACTCATCTCAACATTGAATAGGGTCAGCTCGACTTTGGGCGAAAGAAAACGATAAAAGAAAAATCATTTCAAATAGGCAGACCAACTATATACTGACCTACGATCATCAGTAAAAAGAATCTCAAAATACCGATATATAAACAACTCATATACTTGAGAATCACATAACATAGCATTAAGAACGAAAGACGCTGAATTCTTTCATAATCGTGCGTCAAGTCAAGTATATCGAACTACAAGTGGTCTGACTTCTCATATAGCCTGAGAATGTAGTAAACCTGCTACCAGGGCTCGGCCATAATTCCTAAAGTTCATACCAAAATCCCTTTCCTAAGGATGAAGAAGTGGTCGGTCAAAATTGGATCCGTCAATTTCATTTGCCTCGAATTTCTTTCATCAATCCAAGTCAAATGAGGGACAACTGTTGACACCCAATTTTGGGCTTCCACAATATAAATTAGTAATCGAGCTTCTTGAATTTCAAACGATTTGAACTAATTAAATTATATAAAATTTTAAATATTTTTCAAGTCATTTTAAGTAATTTTATCATTATTATAAATTTTTAAATGTTAAAAAATAATTTATATAGACTATATAATTTTGTATATATTTATCATATTAAAGTTTGAAAATCATCTCAAAAAGATTTTTTAGTTTTACTTAAATATTCGATTAATTAGTTTAGCTAATTTATAGTTTATATTTTTGAGTAATAGCTTATAATATAATTAATTATTATATCTCGTTAAGATTAATAGGTTCGTTAATTAATTAATATTAATTCATTTAAGTGAACTGAATTTGGCTACATTCTTAATTCAATAGCTAAATTAGTAACTTAGTAGACAAATTCTTTGAATCCAATTGTATACCAAATTTTGGGACCTTTCCAGCAGCCCAAAACTCCCCAACAATGCCCAGTCCACCAACAAAATTCAGAAACCAACTCTCCACAACAAGTCCAAATATATTCCAATACAACCATCTACGTACATACCCATACCGACCCGACCCCTACGCCCCATACACGTATTCTTCTTCATCACAACAAAACCCGTAGGAACCCAGCAGTCCAAAGCGAAATCCGGGATAACGTGTAGAAACCTGCAAGATCTCTCGACCCATCCACTCCAAACGGCACAGCAGTACCATCACCGTCCTTCTCGTCCTGTTTCCCCCATTTTTCGTGGAGTTTCAGAGCAGCGAACAACTTTTCCATGCCTCTTACTGTTGATCTCGAAAAGGAGCAAAAGAGAATTCAAACTCTTCTTCAAAAATCCAATGGATTTTCGCCAGAATCACCCCAACTTTCTTCATAAATAGTTCCCCATGTTCAGAGGAGGTGGGGGAGGAAATAAGAGAAGAGAAAAAAGATCGGATTTTGAGGTCATACAAGAAAAATAGCTTACCGAGGGGTTTTTGGAGTTGAGTTCTGAAGCAATAGTCGTTTTATACTCAAAAATTGCAAGCGATTCTCTAATACTTGGTTCTGAGAAAATCTCTGTTTGTAGTTGGTTTTGAGCTTCTTCTTTGCTATCAGTATTTGAATCTTATGGTAAAAGAATGCTATCCAAAGCTTGTTGTTCCCAATTCTACTGCCTCCCCAAAGGTAATACTAATTTTGATTCAAACCACGGCACATCAACACGCTCAACTTAAATTCGTTGTTTGTCCTCAAGTGACACATTATGACTCACCACAACACTTTTATACAAAAGTATCTTCATTTAAGCTTTCACAATCATCCGGCTATCAATCTCGATTATTTTCATTGATTTTATGCATGATATCACTCTTAGGCTCATTCATGTGGATCAGACCATGACACAAACTCACCACAAACCGACATCTCTCCTCTTTTATCTCTCACCAAGGTACCAACTTTCCAATATTGCAACTAGTCTCCTCACTTTAAAAACAACATCCTCCTTTTTCACATAGTGATTTCAATTTGAGTATAAGGATTATTTTTCAACAGTCGCTCTCAGAACAACTTCACACCTAACTGATATTTGTCGCCATAGGCTTGCCCGTATTTTCACTGCTTTGAGTTCACCATATTAGACTTTCTGGATCAGGATAGGACTTTCTTGGCTTGTAATGTAGGCTCAGGGTCAGGTAGGGTACATTTGGATGCATTTTAGTGACTTGTTGTCCTCCTTGACATAACTGCTAAGCGTCCTACCTTTTCATCGTTTATTATGCCCTACTCTTCATTTTCTTATATTCTTTGCCTTGCTTTTCTCCTTTGTGCAAATGACTCTTCTTTTATTTTTATTTTCAAATTTTTAATTTTTCACTTGATTTCAACTTTGATTGAGCCACTTTTCTTTTCTTCTTTCATTTTTTACATTAATTCTTTCAACCTCGCTTTCTGGAACATTCCTCATAATAGCCACCCTCAACTCATGGCTTTTCCATGAGTCAAGGTACACAATACCCAAAGTTGGGTCAGGGCCAGGACGAGATTGGTTTCTGCATTAGCCACCATCAACTTATGCTTCACGGTACTTTCAATGTTTTTTCCTTAAGTTTAGTGTGTGCCTAAGGCCTTTTTGTTGTAATTTTAATGTATTTTTATCTGTGTTTGCAGGAAAACTGTCCAGAATGGAAACGCTGAAGAATGTGCTAAAATCAGTGCAGAAGTGATGACCTACGAAGCCACCGATGGTCCGTCGACCCATTGACGGTCCGTAGGTGATGATCGTCCACTAGAGGTTTAAGCTGCTGAAAACAAATCGGGGAATTCTGACCAAGGTGGGGCTACGGAAGGATCGACGGACCGTCCTGACAAATCGTTGATGGTAACAGAAAGTAGTACCAGTACCCGACTTGAAGAAATCACTAAGTATGGAGGAACAAAGGCCATCGACGAACCGTAGGTCCTTCGACGGACCGTGCTGTTGGTTCGTCGATGGTAACAGAAAGGATGCAAAAGTGGAGGCTGAAAAAGATTTGAAGTGTGGACCGATGGGAGCTGTCGACGGTCCGTCGTTCCATTGACGGACCGTCAGTTGGGTCGTCGACTGAAGACGCATTTTGTATAGATTTTTTCTTATTTAGAACTCTTTTTATTTTAGAACTTTATTATTATAAATAGGACTAAAAACCTCATTTTTTGGGTTAGACTTATTATTATTTTTTATACTCTTGGTATTGAAAGTTGAACTTTGGATTTTGGGAATTACTTCCAGTTTGCAGAATCGATTATTACAATATTTTTGTTAATTCAAGTGATATTTCTAAAAAAATTTCAAACTTATCAAAGTAAGTACATAAATTCTTATCAAACAATTATGAATTGTGTATTTCTAAGCATGGGTAACTAAATCCACAACTAGGGTTGTGGGAACCATGGGTAATTAACAAGATAAAAATATCTAAATAACAATTCTATAATATGTTCTTGCATGTATTGATAATTCTTTCGGTTAGAAGTCTTTTTAACGAGTGCACGCGTTAGAACTTGCCCTATTTCTATTCTCCAGACCAAGGGGGTAGTTAATAGGAAAATAATTATCAACATAGATTTAGTATACACTATCTAACATGCTAGTCTCAATTGGTGCGAAGTAGTAACTTAGCCATACATTGAATATGATGCTTAAATATGAGGTAAAGGTAAGGGTTAGTAATTCAACACACGTAGCCGGACCAAGGTACGGGGTGAAATTCTCTAGTTGTCGGACCAAGGAATTAGAGATACATAACTTACTACTTTGCATGCAAGACACTAGGAAAGAGTTGTTATAGGAAGGATTATCGAGTTATGAACCTATGGGGAACACTTAAGCCCTAGTTTCTCTCATCACTTGATAAAGACCAAAGTTTTAACCTTGATACTTGTTTACTTAGACATAATTGAACATTTTTGTTATACAAAACCCCCCTTTTATTTAACTGTTTTCGGATAGGACTTGATTAAATAGACGTAATCATAGATTAAAGTTAAGTCTAAACCATTTTCCTCGTGGGATCGGCCCAACCTAACAATTGGGTTCTTTACTTGATACGACTGCTTATACTTCTTTAAGGAAGTATAATTTGAGCATATCAAAAGTTCCAAACCCCATTAAATTAATTAGAACTCTAAAATCAATTCCTGTATCTTCTCTCTACTTTCTCTGTCTATTGGAAGACACCATTGAACACTAAGCTAAGGAAGGGCTTTGGGGGCTGGAAAGGGACGATTTCATATTCAAATCTTTGTCAAAACTTTAAGGTTATGAAATCCATTCACCTTTGATACTTCTTTCCTCAAAGGGTTCCTTCAAAGGTTTTCTAAAAGTTGAGTTTTCATATGGGTTTCACTAATTACGAATTTGATGTTATGAATTGAGTTGTTTATGATTTCTTTAGGATATAATGAATAGATTAACATGTATTTTAACTTGATTATGATGAATTGAGATGGTTTGGTCTAGATTGTAGAACATGACCCTTAACCGTTAACCTTAGGTTTGATCTTGATGTGAATTATGTTGGGATTGATTCAATTGACTTTATTATTGGTTAAATCATTAATATATAACGTTATTAAACTGATCATAAAAAAGTTGTGATGAATTTTAGTCTTTCATACTAGTTCTTGAGAAGTGATCTAGGTTAAGAAGATTGGCCTAAGTATCTTGTCTCAAAGCTTTGGTTTAGTATTGAATTATGGTGTAGTGACTCTTCTAACTTTGTTCTCATGTTGGTTATTGGATTATGTTGATGTGATGACCTAATTGGGTTGAGTTGTGGGTGGATGGTAAGGCCCTTATGATGAACTATGGAGGAGGCTTGGTAAGTCTTGTAATTCATATTCCTTACTTCAACTTATGGTTAATTGTGATTAAGTCATGATGTTGTGTTGGAGTATATCTTATCTAGGATTGATAGAATGGTATGATGATTTGATTGAAATGTCTTAGTTTTAGTTGTGAGGTTGCTTAGGGTATACATATTATAAGGATGGTGATGTGTATCAATGTACCCTATTATGAAGTGATATGTAATGTGTTAACCTCACTTATATGAATTGTGATGAAAGGATTAAACTCATGCAATTATTATTGAGCTATGATGATGATGATTCTACAAGGGCTAGGCCCTATGACCTAAACTAAGTTATGATTAGTAATGAAGATTTAAAGACATTTCAATAAGGAGGCTTAGCTTAGCACTGAGTGAACTTGACAATGGGAGGTGATGGCTTTACATAGAGGAAGTGTTACCCTATAGTTCTATATGTGATGTTGACTCCCCTTTGAGGGATACTCATTCAATGATTCCCATGAGTTGAGGCCCCAATTACCAAGTGGTATGTAGAGGGAATACCTATCTCTTAGTTTCATAAACTATGTTGCCAAAATAGGATACTAGCTAGTGGAATACCTATCTCTTTGGAGCATGTAACTTGATTATATTATTAAAGTATGTTATTATGCATTCTTAGAGGTTGGTTATGTGAAGTTGGGCATTGGTTATGGTTTCTTGTTGGGAATACTTGATTGAGTAAGTATGGGGCTTTACTTGGTCATTGCACTTGTTGACTTGATGAGGATTCATGAGTAATTGTCTTGCTTATTATGATATTGTTAACTCTTATTCATGCTTGTGATATTATTCCTTGATGATAAGGTTGTAATAGATCATGGGTTCAAGTATGGTGGTGTACATTCTACTTGTTTTATTTAGTAAGAATGTTGGTTGATTTGTATGACTTAGTTGGTTATGCATGAGACTTTTAAAAGGGTAAAATGGCATGTTTTAACTAAATGTCCTTTTTAGCATGTTTTGATCTTATATGTGCATATGGTCTCATACTTAGTACATGTGGCGTACTAACCCCATTTTCTCCCTTTTCCCCAAACATTTTAGGTTCCGGTTGTTGAGGGCTCATTTTATACGACTTGAAGAAGACTTGGATATTCTCTATCATCCAAGGTTAGGTCCTCACTTTTCGAGGGCGATGCCGATATCTAGCTTATGGAGTTGCTTTATTTTCTAAGACTCTTATGTTCATTCTACTTTCATTTGAGTATGATTTGTATAAGCCTATATGTGGTTTCTTTACATTGATGTAGGGCTATTCCCAAATTTCTATGATCTTTTAGATGGTAAGAGATGATACAATCATTGAGACTTTATTCTATCTTATGTATATACGTATGTGCAATAAAAGTAGAAGGCTATGTAACCTTCTTGTATGAAGGGTCTATGTATACTCGATACAAATATATATTATTTGTATGTAGAGGTCTATGTAAACCTCCAAGTAGATGTTAACGAAAAGTTGTAGTTCTTCCGTATTTTCGACCTATGAATGTAATGATATAAGACTAAGAGGCTAGTCCTAGTCTTCAAAGAGGACGACGACGCCGGTTACGTCTAGGGGGTAAACTCGTATGTGACAAAATTGGTATCAGAGTATGAGGTTGAATATCTTTGAGTTATGTCTCTCTCTCTACCACATCTATGTAGTTTGTATTCATAATTATGAAGCGCGCCACACTTATGAATAGGAACCTATGTGATGCTTAGGAATCACTCTCATCTTGCAAATCCAATATCGTGCCTCTAGAGTGTACTTTTATATGATTTGACCTAAACCTTGTATTTTGGTTATAGGAAATGAATACTCGGAGGAATGCGGCTAGGAGGGTTGAGGAAGATATTGCTAATGCGTGAGCTCCTCCCCGTGGTGATCAAGTTCCTCTACTTGAGGAAGATGTTGTTGATGATCAAGCTCCGACTAATCCTCCACCTTTGGCGGAGGGTGAGATGAGGGCTATTCTTGTTCAAATGGCCCAAGCCATTACTACTCAATCCCAAGACGTAACGGTTCAAGCCAAAGATAATCAGGAGATTGTGCCCCGAGTTCATCAACAAGTTTCTACTATGGCTTCCTGTCTAAGGGATTTCACTCGGAGGAACCCTCCTATCTTTTATAGGTCTATGGTTGATGAAGACCCCCAAGAATTTATTGATGAGGTCTACAAGACACTATTTTCTATGGGGATATCTACAAGTGAGAAGGCCGATTTGGCCACATACCAACTCAAGAATGTGGCTCAAACTTGGTATGTGCAATGGAGGTATAATAGGCCTCTTCGAGGTAGGCTGGTGACTTGGGAGATCTTCAAAAAGGCATTTCTTGGCCGTTTTTTCCCTACAGATAAAAGGGAGGTGAAAGGTGGTGGAATTCATCAACCTCCGCCAAGGAGGTATGAGTGTTCATGACTACACTTTGAAGTTCATTTAATTGTCCAAATATGCTCCTTCCTTGGTCTCCGATCCTAAAGACGTAATGAGTCGATTTGTGATGAGAGTATCGGATGACTTGCAAAAGGAATGTCATTCAGTGATGCTTCATGATAATATGAATATTTCCCATCTTATGGTGCATGTTAGGAGGGTGGAGGAGGATAGAGCTAAGAGGAAGCATAGGGATACAAAAAGGGCAAGGTCTTTTAAGGGTGGGGTTACAAATAATAGGCTTGAGATCCAAGACAAGCCTAAATTCAAGAAACGTTCTCTAATCAAGTTCCATCCAAATTTCCTAAGACTAGAGATGAAAGGGTGTCGAAGACGAGAGTCCAAAAGGGGAAGAGTGGGAGCTCGTCTAATGAGAAGCCTACATATGCCAAGTGTGGAACAGGTCATCTTGGTGAATGCTTGGTAGGAACCGGGAATTGCTTCGGTTGTGGCAAGAATGGCCACAAAGTGAGAGATTATCCAAACTTGAAGGGTCAAGAGAAGAGTGGAAAGCCAAGTGGTTCTAGTGATTCTCCTAAGAAGAACCGCTTCTATGCTCTTCGTACTAGGGGTGAGCAAGCGACCTCTCCCGATGTGGTGACCGTATGTTAAAAATATTATCTATTGATGTGTATGCTTTACTTGATACGGGTGCTACTTTGTCTTTTGTTACTCCTCTACTAGCTAAAAAGTTTGATACTTTACCCGATGTCTTGCATGAACCCTTTTTAGTGTCTACTCCAGTGGGTGAGTCGGTTGTTACAAAAAGGGTATATACAAATTGTCCTATCACATTGCCCAATAGAGTTTCTAATGTGGATCTACTAGAACTAGATATGCTTTATTTTGATATCATTTTGGGTATGGATTGGTTACATGCTAGTTTTGCCTCAATTGATTGTAGGACAAAGGTTGTGAGGTTTAATTTCCTAAATGAACCCGTTGTTGAGTGGAAGGGTGGGAATTCTATTCCTAGAGGTCGTATCATATCTTGTTTAAAAGTATGTAAAATGATCTCAAAGGGTTGTCCATATCACATAGTAAGAGTCCAAGACTTAGACTCTGAAATTCCTCCCATTGAGTAGGTCCCCGTAGTGAGTGAATTTCCGAAGGTCTTTCATAATGACCTTCTCGGTATTCCACCTGAACGGGAAATTGATTTTGGTATCGATTTTCTACTGGAAACGAATCCCATTTCAATTTTTCCTTATTGGATGGCTCCGGCCCAATTGAAAAAGTTGAAGGCTCAACTCAAAGATTTTCTTGACAAAGGCTTTATAAGGCCTAGTATTTCTCTGTGGGGTGCTCCGGTGTTATTTGTCAAAAATAAAGATGGGTCCTTGAGAATGTGTATTGACTATCGCCAACTCAACAAGGTTACTATTAAGAATAAGTATCCTCTCCCTCGGATTGACGATTTGTTTGATCAACTCCATTGGGCGAGCTACTTTTCAAAAATAGATTTGAGGTCGGGGTATCACCAACTTAGGGTTAGAGGTGAGGATGTACCAAAGAGAGTCTTTCAGACTAGGTATGGGCACTATGAGTTCTTGGTAATGTCTTTCGATCTCAATAATACTTCGGCGGCGTTTATGGACCTAATGAATAGGGTGTTTCAAAATTACCTAGATTCATTTGTCATTGTGTTCATTGATGACATCTTTGTATATTCGAAAAATGAGTGTGATCATATGGGTCATTTGAGGGTGGTATTGCAAACCCTAAAGAACATCAATTATTTGCCAAGTATAGTAAATGTGAGTTTTGGTTGAGGTCGGTGGCATTTCTTGGGCATATCATCTCTAGTGAGGGAGTTGAGGTAGACCCAAGGAAAACGAAGGCGGTGAAAAATTGGCCTAGACCATTGACTCCGACCAACATTAGGAGTTTCTTGGGTCTAGCAGGTTACTATTGGAGGTTTGTGGATGGTTTTGCATCCATTGCATCTCCTTTGACTACTTTGACCCAAAAGTGTAAGAAGTTTTAGTTCTCGGAGGCGTGTGAGAAAAGCTTCTAACTGTTGAAAGATAGGCTTACTTCCGTTCCGGTGTTGACTTTACCGGAGGGAACAAAGGAGTTATTTGTGTATTGTGATGTATCCCGTGTGGGTTTGGGGTATGTGCCTATGCAACATGGAAATGTGATTGGCTATGCTTCTAAGCAACTTAAGGTGCATGAGAGAAACTATCCCACTCATGACCTTGAGTTAGCGACCGTGGTGTTTTCTTTAAAAATATGGAGGCCTTACTTGTATGGTGTTCATGTGGATGTCTTCACCGACCATAAGAGTCTAAAATATGTGTTTACCCAAAAAGATTTGAATCTCCGACAAAGGAGGTGGTTAGAATTGTTGAAAGATTATGATATGAGTGTCCTATATCACCCCGACAAGTCCAATGTGGTTGCGGATGCTCTAAGTCGTATGTACATGGGTAGTGTGTCACACATAGATGAGCCAAGAAAGATCTAGTGAAAGATGTTCATAGGTTGTCTAGGTTGAGTGTGCGATTGGAAAGTTCTCCGAATGGTGGTGCTACGGTTCATCATAACTCTGAGTCATCTTTGGTGGTTGAGGTGAAGTCTAAACAACACCTTGATCAACCATTAATGGAGTTGAAAGAATTGGTTCTTGGAAAGTTAAATGAGTCATTCTCTTTAGGGAGGATGGCGTGTTGAGGTACCAAGGGAGATTGTTTGTTCCTGATGTAGATGGGTTAAGGGACGGATCCTTGAAGAAGCCCATGGGTCCCGCTACTCCATTCATCCGGGTTCGACTAAAATGTACCATGACCTAAGGGAGATATATTGGTGGAAAGGTTTGAAGAAGGACATAGCGGAGTTTGTTGCTATGTGTCCAAATTGCCAACAAGTAAAAGCGAGCATCAAAAGCCGGGTGGCTTGCTACAACAGATCCAAATTCCTACTTGGAAATGGGAGGACATTAATATAGACTTTGTAGTAGGTTTGCCTCAGACTCAAAATTCATATGATTCTATATGGGTGGTTGTTGATAGGTTGACTAAGTCCGCCCATTTCATTCCCGTCAAGTCCATCATATTGGATCGGGGTGCACAATTCACATCTAGGTTTTGGAGATCGCTCAAAGAAGGTTTGGGTACTAAGGTGAAGTTGAGTACCGCTTTTCATCCCCAAAAGGATGGTCAAGAGGAACGCACTATATAAACCCTTGAGGATATGCTTAGGGTTTGTATTATTGATTTTAAGGGGAATTGGGATAAGCACTTGCCTTTGGTGGAGTTTGTTTATAATAATAGCTTACATTCATCCATCTCCATGGCTCCCTATGAAGCTTTGTATGGTAGAAGGTGTAGGTCTCCTATAGTGTGGTTTGAAGTGGGTGAGACTTCGCTTCTTGGTCCCGATTTGATTAATAAGACTTTGGAGAAAGTTCATATCATAAGGAACCGGTTGCAAATGGCCTATAGTTGGCAAAAGTCTTATACCGACAATCAGAGGAGGGATTTGGAGTTTGATAAATGTGATAAGGTGTATTTAAAAATTTCACCTATGAAGGGAGTGGTTAGGTTTGGCAATAAGGGAAGTTGAGTCCTCGTAATGTGGGTCCTTATAAAATTTTGTAAAGTGTTGGTAAGGTTGCCTATGATTGAAACTCCCTAATGAATTGACTTCGATTCATCCGGTTTTTCATGTTTCTATGCTTAAGAAGTGTGTCGGTGATCCCGAGTCCATTCTTTCTAATGAGGGTCTTGGTATCAAGGATAACCTCTCTTATGAGGTTCCGGTCCAAATTCTTGATAGGCAAGTAAAGAGGTTGAGGAACAAAGAGGTGGTTTCTGTAAAAGTGTTATGGAAAAATCACTTAGTTGAGGGTGCAACATGGGAGGCCGAGGCCGACATGAAAATCCTGTTATCTTCATCTTTTTGATGATTAAGGTTAGTCATTCTTTTTAATAATATAAATATGACTAGATTTTGAAGTTTCTTGATTTTTGGGTGAAGTTTTGCAAAATATGCATTTTTTGAATACTTCACAGTGAAGTTACAGTGAATAATGCCTTTGGACTTGAAATTTTGCTTTTGCTTGTTTTGAGTTATGTTGTGCATTTTGATATGGTGAGTCTTTATGAAATTATATGTAGCATGTTGATAAGTTCAACTTTGTGCTAATTGACTAATGTAATGTATGTTGAGCTCATGTATGTTGTGAGAAGGAAATACCTTATGATGAAATGTTTGAGCCTTATGTGTGGTGATTGGAGTTTTAGAATTTCCTTATTGAAATGATATGATTTATGTGGATTTGATATTGTTGAATGATTGGGCTGCTAGTCTTGAGTCTATTTTCTTCCTTCAAAAGAGTTTTTAGTGTCATTCGGGAACCAATGTTCCTAAGAGGGAGATATTGTAACACTTCGAAAATTCAAGATGTTTCATAAATCCTAACATGGGTTTCATGATGTCTATGTACTGTTTTTAAGTCCATCTTGATGAATATAGGTCATTTAGGAAGTAAGGAAACCAAAACATCCAAGAACGTCCATGACGTCCGGAAGTTGGTTCAAAGGGGTACTAGTGTGTCTTAGCCTATTTGACTAGCTTTTAGGAGTCAGAAATTCATGAAAAGTGGTGAAAGGGTAGCTAATAGGTGTTTTAGTTGTTTCATAGTTGAAACATCCGGGTACGATTCCCCAAGGACCAACCAACGGCCCTTGAAGAGGATCCTTACACGTTAGTGTCAAACTGCTTGGGCAGTGTGCATCAACGGGGCAGACTACGGTCCGTGTGTGGAATGGCGAGGCGTGGATGCCACCGTCGTCCCACACTTATCCAGTTTTAGGAAGCCCTCACCTGCACAAGTCTCTAAACTTACCGACGAAGTGCAGGACGGAGTGGGGTCAGTCCGTCGACTCACAGACGGCCCGTCGATGGGGTTTCGTTTGTGAGGGCCTTGATTTCCCTGCACGTTTTAAATTAGGTTCATTTAATTAGTTAAGGGGTTAGGTGGTTAATTAGGGGATTAAGGTGGTCTAATTAAGTTAGTTAACCTCCCATATAAAGTCCCCAACCCCATTAAACTAATTTGAACTCTAAAATCAATTCCTCTATCTTCTCTCTACTTTCTCTCTCTAATGGAAAACACCATTGAAAACTAAGCTAAGGAAGTGCTTTGGGTGCAAAGGGACGAATTCATCTTCAAATCTTTGTCAAAACATTAATGTATGGGATCTATCACCTTTGATACTTCTTTCCTCAAAGGGTTCCTTCAAGGTTTTCTAAAAGTTGAGTTTTCATATGGGTTTCATCCAATTACGAATTTGATGTTATGAATTGAGTTGTTTATGATTTATTTAGGATATAATTAATAGATTAACATGTATTTTAACTTGATTATGATGAATATAGATGGTTTGGTCTATATTGTAGAACATGACCCTTAACCCTGAACTTTGGGTTTGATCTTGATGTGAATTATGTTGGGATTGATTCAATTGACTTGATTATTGGTCAAATCATTATTAGATAATGTTATTACAATGATAATAAACAAGTTGTGATGAATTTTAGTCTTTCATACTAGTTCTTGAGAAGTGATCTAGGTTAAGAAGATTGACCTAAGTATCTTGTCTCAAAGCTTTGGTTTAGTATTGAATTATGGTACAATGACTTTTTTAACTTTGTTATCATGTTGGCTATTGGATTATGTTGATGTGATGACCTAATTGGTTGAGTTGTGGGTGGATGGTAAGGCCCTTATGATGAAATATAGAGGAGGCTTGGTAAGTCTTGTAATTCTTATTCCCTACTTCAACTTATGGTTAATTGTGATTAAGTCATAATGTTGTGTTGGATTATACCTTATCTAGGATTGATAGGATGGTATGATGATTTAATTGAAATGTCTTAATTTTGGTTGTGAGGTTGCTTAGGGTATACATGTTATAAGGATGGTGATGTGTATCAATGTACCCTATTATGAAGTTATATGTAATGTGTTAACCTCACTTATATGAATTGTGATTAAAGGATTAAAATCATGCAATTCTTATTGAGCTATGATGATGATGATTATACAAGGGCTAGGCCCTATGACCTAAACTAAGTTATGATTGTTAGTGAAGATTTAAAGACATTTCAATAAGGGGGCTTAGTTTAGCACCGAGTGAACTTGACAATGGGAGGTGATGGCTTTCCATGGAGGAAGTGTTACCCTATAGTTCTATATGTGATGTTGACTCCCCTTAAAGGGATACTCATCTAATGATTCCCATGAGATGAGGCCCCAATTACCAAGTGGTATATAGAGGGAATACCTATCTCTTAGTTCCATAAACTATGTTGCTATCACGATTGGAATCTAGACCCAAGACGAGAACGACGTCGTTGACCTCTCAGAGGTTGAAGACAAGCCTACTTACGTCATTCTTACTTCATCTAGGTTAATTTTAGCGGAAAATTTGAAACTTTTTGTTTCTTAACATTCTTACTAAACATTCTACTATATTCATAATTGTTCACCATTAACCATCAAACATTAAGATTATCAAATGAAAGAAACAGTTTATTATAGCAATAGAGATGTACTTGCCAAAATGGCACCAATACAAAGTCTGAACAAAATGGGAAAGAAATGCTAGTGGAACATACTCCACTAGCTCAATCCTAAAACTAAGCTAGAATGTAAATGGGCAAGCATTCTCGAAAGCATGAGGGCCTACCAAGTCCAGATGAATGCTCGACGTCCGGATAGCTGCAACGTCGATCCTGTAGCTCTAGCGTCCACCTGTGCCTGCACCTAAAATTGTAGAGGTGCATAGGGTTAGTACACACTTGTATTAAGTATGGGTATATGCAAGCACACACCAAGGACATGCATGAGTAAGAATAGCTCTATCCTAACAACATGATTATGGAAGGGCAAGTCAGTGGACTTGCCAAATTGAGATTAGAAAAGTGAGTGAGCTTTCCAAATTTGGATTAGGAAAGTTAATGAGCTTTCCAAATTTGGATTAGGAAAGTTATGCCATGAGAGTAACATGCATCATCATACTTAACATTTTGCACACAGCACATAACAACGTACACATATCACATATCATATTTCATATAACACATAATATTGTTCATATCATTCATTTGTATGCCATGAGACCTTGGAATCATGAACTTTACATTAAGACTTCCCAAAAATGAGGGCTCAACATATGGGACCTCAACTAGGGATTCTGCCTTTAGCAAACATAGAGTCCACTTCGTTCATTCATACGTACTTCATTTCATTTCATTCGTGGGCCAGTGTAAACACCAGTTATACCTAGGATGTAGTTTAAGACTTTCATTGGGTTCGTTGTTCAATGACCAAGAATGACCTAATGTCATTACTTGAGTTTAACTCACCTCTTGATTACCCTATCCTAACATCTTTGGTATCATTCGTTTCATTATGTGCATCATTTGAGGCTGGCCTCATTCATTCATTGGAAACTTTAACTTTAACCGACATAGATCATGTGAGCATCATGAAATCCAGTGTCTCCCCCACACCGAAAGAGGTGGAATCACCGGCCAAAGTGACCCAAAACATGCTAGCGTACATGGGAATCGAACCCTGCCAGATCCCTATCTTGGCAGTATAAGTTCGAAGACTAGGAGATATAAGGAGACCCATACCCGGCATGGCAAACAGTCTCATCTCATGAGAGTTACGTGAACCTCCATCCTTCCCAAAAGAAGGCATCACCGCTCATAGCTAGCCTACCGGTGCTCATTATAAAGTTCCATTACATTCAACTCATACGTCATGGAAGCTCGCTTCTAGTATGAGGATATCATAGCTCAAGAGATGATTTCTCATCTCATCATTAGTATTAAGTGTGTTAATCTTAATACCTTCATTAGAGTGTTCATAGAGACTGGTCTGTTCATTAACTTACACTTTCATAGGTGAGTACGTTTTGGTAACATTTACTTAGGATCATTTGAGATTGCTCTATCTTTTACATTAGCCTCATATCATGTTGTCACCACATTCGTTTATCATTAGCACATTTGCTCTTCACAGTTACTCAGCCCTTATTACGTGAATGTTCATTTCATCATATGGCAATGCACTTTGCCATATAGTGTATCTTACACTCGTACTTAACCCTTCTAGGGTTTCATCATTTCATTGCTTACATCTTAGGTTCACTTACTTTTAAGCGTATGTTAGACTTATGGGTCTATACATACAAGCCATGAGGATTCATTCATATTTCGATTAAGTGATTCATATCTTCCTAAGATTATGTGATACAAGACTTATGCATCTTGTATGTATGCCAAGATCTCGATTTCGATCTATGTAGACAACATTATGTTGAACATTTATTCACGTTTGACTTATATATCAATATGGAAATTAGGCAAGGGAACCCAAGTTCGAATCCATTGGACAACACTTACATTTTCATTTTATTTTTATTTAATTTCGGTCCTTATGGCGTTGGGACCCGAGATCGAGTCCCAACAGCAACGTTTCTTTTCTCTTTCTTTTTCTTTTACTCATTTGGGACCGAGAGGTTGTGGGATCGAACCCCCACAACCTCATTATTTTATTTTCCCTTAAATGTTGACTATTTCTGAGTTGATCGTGAACCCCCACAACCTCACTTCAATTTCTTTTTATTTCTCCTCTTCCGCCTAGAGGTCGTGCGTTCGATTCCCACGCCTCACATTTTATTTTATTTTCGTTTTTTCTTAACTTCTGACCTAGAGGTTGTGGGTTCGAATCCCACTCCTCTCATTTCTTAATTCATCTTTTAATTTTTTCAGCCAAGGACACCCGTGATCGAATCCCCTTAACCCCAATTTTTTCACCTTTTTAGTGTATCTCACGGGTGAGGTCTCGGGTTCGAATCCTAGCGGCCTCACTAAATTTATACGTTTACCCTAAACCAAACTTGTAAGTTTCTGGAAATTTGGTCATTTTTAGCCCATTTTCATCAACATTTTCACTTGAACTGATAGGGTAATTCGTTAACCATTTAATACGTTTTGGGGTGCATTTTTCATAGATTCATTTAACCAAGATATTGTTACTCAAATCAGCCACATTTCATTTTATATGAACATCACGATTAACATAGGTTTATGCACATAAAATAACAACCATAACATTACCAATTTGGAGCATCAAGCCGAGACCTTAGTCACGGTCACATACTTGCACACACATGCACATAGTTTCGAAAACACATGGGTTGTCATTCATACGATTTCAAGCACACAAACATAAACATATTCGTCATGAAAAAACAACATACGCCTAAATCTACCAGAAATCATACCCAACCTACGAATAATTGGAAGCTAGTGACAGGGACATGCAACGGGGAACAACCCTAGTTTTCGGACTGAATAATCAAAACCTTAAGGGGTGTCTTGGGAAAGGGACCAAGAGAGAAGAGAACTCATACCTTTTTGACGTTAAACCCTCAACTTACTGCCCAAAAACTCCACCCAAGATCACGTCCAAGCCTCCTCAACGTCAACACCACTCGACGGAAAAACCTTCTCTTTGCCTTACGTGATTGATTAGTTGTTTGTTTATAATTTTCGTTGTGAGTTCTTCAAGTGTGAAGAATTTTGGTTTACCTGCTGTTCTTGAAGTTATTTGGTAGAGATAATCGTGAAAAAAAAGAGAGATTTAATATGAAAGTTGAGAAATAGACGTGAGAGCGTGGGAGTTTTATTAGGCTTAGGAGTCTAGTGTAGGACTTAGTCAATTAAGGTTTTGTTTAATCATTAAAATCTAATTTAATGTTACTTACACGTGAAAGGACCATTTTTCCCTTACGAAAATTAGATTTTTAATCAACAATTAAACAAAACTCATTGCTTTCATTGGGGTTCGAACCCGGGTGACACCGTTTCGCAGAAATGGGTCGCTTCGGGTCGACCCGACACGAACGGGTCCTTTATTTAAATTAATTTATTAATTAATTAATTCTTTAGGGTAATTACGATATTACCCTTGACCTGGACAAGACCATTTTACCCCTGGACCCCCAAACATAAGGTTAACCCTTTCAAGTCCGATTTGGACACACTCGAGTGTAAACTTGTATTCGGGGTCCTAAACTTGTCCAACCTGGTCCCACCTAGCTCAATCAACTCACCAAGTTGGTTGTCTAGGGAAGTGCATAGGCACGGGGACTCGGTTCGACATGCATCGAGCCGTGGGACCATCGCCCCCACACCTTGTCGGGAAGCCTCACCCTCACGGTTTGAGTGCACCCGGTGGGGTGGGGTCTATGCGGGTACCCCTAGGGTACTAGGGTGGCTGGTTCTTAGGGTCCTTAGTACGTTACTTAGCATCTTTGATTTCGGATTGTTACATTATCCCCCCCTTAGGAACATTCGTCCCCGAATGACTCTACTAATTCTCTAGCGTAATGTCAGTCAAAACATAACATAGATACTATTTACAAACAAGCAATAGCAATAAAGAATGGAGGGATAAGAAACTTAGACTTAAGAATAGGAAGTCTAACCTCAAGGCCTGAAAAGATGAGGGTAGCGGGATCTCATATCGGCCTCGGCCTCCCACATAGCACCCTCAACAAGATGATTCCTCCATAATACCTTCACTATGGCAACCTCCTTGTTGCTTAGCCGCTTGACCTGTCTGTCTAAATTCTCAACAGGTACCTCCTCATAAGACAAGTCTTCATCGACCCCCAAACCTTCAACAGGTAGAAGATGCTGGATCACCTAGGCACTTCTTCAACATAGAAACATGAAAGACTGGATGAACAGAAGCTAGTTCCGCAGGTAATTCCAACTCATAGGCCACCTCACCCACACGTTGTAGGATCTCATATGGCCCAACATACCTCGGACTCAACTTCCCTTTCCTGCCAAACCTTATCACCCCTTTCATAGGTGATATCTTCAAGTAAACCTGGTCACCAACATCAAACTCTAAGGGTCGTTTCCTGTTGTCTGCATAGGACTTCTGCCGACTGTAAGCAGTAGCCAGTCTGTCCCTAATCATTCTAACTTTCTCTAAGGCCTCATGAATGATCTATGGACCTAAAATGGATGTCTCTCCAACCTCGAACCACCCAACTGGAGACCTACATCTCCTACCATACAGTGCCTCAAACGGTGCCATCCCAATGCTGGAGTGATAGTTGTTATTATACGAGAACTCTATCAAAGGCAGATGGTCGTCCCAACTACCTCTGAAGTCAATCACAAACGCCCTTAACATGTCCTCCAATGTCTGAATGGTGCGCTCTGCCTGGCCATCAGTCTGAGGATGAAAGGCAATACTAAGCTTTACCTGTGTGCCTAAGATCTTCTGGAAGGATCTCCAGAAATGTGAAGTGAACTGAGCTCCTCTATCTGAAATGATAGACAAAGGAATCCCATGCCACCTCACAATCTCATTAATGTAGAGTCTCGCATAATCCTCGGCTCTGTAGGTAGACTTCATAGGGACAAAGTGGGCAGACTTAGTCATCCTGTCCACAATAACCCATATGGAGTCATGCTGTCTCCTAGTCCTCGGAAGACCAACCACGAAGTCCATATTAATGGCCTCCCTTTTCCACGTCGGAACCTCAATAATATGAGTAAGGCCACCAGGCTTAAGGTGCTCTGCCTTAACCTGCTGACAATTAGGACACTTAGCCACATATTCTGCAATGTCCTTCTTCATGCCATCCCACCAATAGATCTACTTAAGATCGTGATACATTTTGGTGGAACCTGGATGTATGGAATATTTGGAACCATGGGCCTCTGCAATGATCCTGGTCCGCAGATCATCCACATATGGTACACATAGCCTGTATTGGTACCTAAGTATAGCGCCATCTCCCAAAGCAAAAGACTCATTCATTTTCAGTAACACTGAGTCCTTTAGCTCCATCAACAGAGAATCAAGATGCTGACCCTTCTTGACTTCAACTACTAAGGATGATTCAGAACTAGGATGAACTGAAACACCCCCACTAGTAAAGTCAACTAATCGCACCCAGTCTGGCCAGTCTGTGTACATCTTTCACTAACTCTTTCTTCTCATCCTCAATGTGAGATGTGCTTCCCATGCTCATCCTGCTCAAAGTATCAGCTATAACATTAGCTTTACCTGGATGGTAGTGAACATTCATGTCATAGTCCTTCAACAACTCCAACCATCTCCGCTGACGTAGATTCAACTCCCTCTGTGTGAACACGTATTGGAGACTTTTGTGGTCTGTGAACACATCCACAAGCACACAATACAAGTAGTGCCTCCACAACTTCAGTGCAAACACCACAGCTGCCAACTCCAGGTCATGAGTGAGATAATTTTCTAATGAACATTGAGCTCTCTGGACGCGTAAGCTATCACCTTACAACCCTGCACAAGAACACAACCCAAAACAACCCTAGATGCATCATAATATACAGTATAACTCTCACCACACTTAGGTAAAGTAAGCACCGAGGCTGAAGTGAGTTTGTCCTTGAGCTCTTGGAAACTCTTCTCACAAGTCTCCGTCTACTCGAACTTGGCCTTCTTCTTCGTCAAAGCTGTCAGTGGGGCAGCAATGGAAGAAAAGCCCTCCATGAACCTGCGGTAATAACCAGCCAATCCCAGGAAGCTACAGATATCTGTGAGAGTAATAGGTTTTGGCCAGTTTTTAACAACCTCAGTCTTCCTGGGGTCCACCTCTACACCTTGGTCGGACACAACATGACCCAGGAAGGTCACTGATCTCAGCCAAAATTCACACTTGCTGAATTTGGCATACAGCTGATGTTTGTCTAAGTACCTGCAAGGTTAGTCTCAAATGTTATTCATGCTCTTCCTTGGTCTTAGAGTAGATGAGAATGTCATCAATGAATACTATGACAAAAAAGTCAAGGTACTCACGGAAGACCATGTTCATAGATCCATAAATGCAGCAGGTGCATTCGTGAGACCAAATGACATAATTAAGTACTCATAGTGACCATAACGGGTACGAAAGGCGGTCTTTGGGATATCTCCATCCCTAACCCTAAGCCGATGGTACCCTGAACGAAGGTCATTTTTTGGAAAGAAGCTAGATCCTTGGAGTTGGTCAAAAAAGTCATCTATTCTGGGAAGTGGATACTTTTTCTTAATAGTGACTTTGTTGAGCTGCTGATAATCGATACACCTTCTAAGGGTTTCATCTTTCTTCTTCACAAACAACACTGGAGCGCCCCAAGGGGATATGCTCGGCTGAATAAAACCCTTATCAGTAAGATCTTTTAACTGCAGCTTCAAATCTTTGAGTTCTGCTGGAGCCATTCGGTAAGGTGGAATTGAAATTGGTTTGGTATCGGGCTCTATATCGATACCAAAGTCAATCTCTCAAAGGGGAGGAACTCCAGGCAAATCATCAGGAAATACATCTTGGAACTCATTCACTATAGGCATTGAGTCTATGGAAGAAATGTCATGATCTAAATCATTAACACTCACAAGATGACATAATAACCCCTTGTACATCATTTTATTGGCCTTAAGATTTGAAATCAAGGGATTAGGATGAATCGAGTTGTTCCCCTCCCAGACTAGCTCTTCTTCATTAGGGAAACAAAATCTCACAACCGTACTACGACAATCCATGAAGGCAAAATATTTATGAAGCCAGCCCATGCCAAGAATAATGTCAAAATCACGCATGGGTAATTCAACCAAATCTGCACACATAGTCTTACCTCATACAACTATTGGGCAATCCTTATAAACCCTGTCAGTTCTTACATTTTCTCCTAAAGGCGTACTAACTACTATAGGATCATGCAGAACTTCAGGCAATATCTCAAAAGTGAGAGCAAACAAAGGAGTTATAAAGGAAAGAGTAGACCCTAGATCAAGTAAAGCATAAACAGAAGTTGAGAATACTTGTAGCATACCTGTGACCACATCAGCGGACTTTTCCTGCTCCTCCCTGCCCTTAAGGGCGTAGAATCTGTTCCTCTTAGGAGGCTCGGCTGCTGCTGCACCCTGTGGGTTTGGCCTAGGCTGAGCATTACCTCCAGCCTGACCCCTGTTCAGCGGGCAATCTCTAACCATGTGCCCACTCTTACCGCAACTGAAGAAGGCATTAGTACCCTGTCTGCACTCTCCATTGTGAGCACGGCCACACTTAGTACAGTCCCTTCTGGGACGCTGCATCTCACCTCTATTGCCCTTATTGAGCTCAGGTCTGCCTCCTCTAGGTGTTGAACTTCTCTGAGAGTTAGAATTCCCAGAACTCTGTTGCCCCTTCTTGAATCTGGGCTCCTCTCGGACACCAAAATTATTTCTATGGCCTCAACTGCTGGGACCTAACTGATCTTGAGGCTTGATCCTCCTAGCATCACGAACACCCCTCTTCTTACGGCTGTCCTCTACCTGCTGGAGATGCACCATCAACCTGGAGAGGTCTATGTTATCGTGGAGCATCGCAAACTGAGACTCCTCTTCCAGATCTCCATTGATTCCTGTGAGGAACCTGCTCATCTCATCCCTGCTATTAGACATAAGGAAATTAGCATACCTGGACAACTAAACAAACTTCAGGGAATACTTCCTGACCGTCATGGATCCTTGTTTCAGGTTGATGAATTCTTCAGCCTTAGCTTCCCTCATCTCTGTGGGAAAGAATCTCTCTAGAAAGGCTATCTTAAACAGCTCCCAAGTAACTGCCACTCCGCCCAATCCTCTGCTATCTTACCACATATTGCACCAATACAAAGTCTGAACAAAACGGGAAAGAAACGCTAGTGGAACATACTCCACTAGCTCAATCCTAAAACTAAGAGACATGTAAATGGGCAAGCATCCTCAAAAGAATGAGCGCCTACCAAGTCCGGATGAATGCTCGACGTCCGGATAGCTGCAACGTCGATCCTGTAGCTCTAGCGTCCACCTGTGCCTGCACCTAAAATTTTAGAGTTGTACAGGGTTAGTACACTCTTGTATTAAGTATGGGTATATGCAAGCACATGCCAAGTACATGCATGAGTAAGAATAGCTCTTTCCTAACAACATGATTATGGAAGGTCAAGTCAGTGGACTTGCCAAATTGAGATTAGAAAAGTGAGTGAGCTTTCCAAATTTGGATTAGGAAAGTTAATGAGCTTTCCAAATTTGGATTAGGAAAGTTATGCCATGAGAGTAACATGCATTATCATACTTAACATTTTGCACACAGCATACACATAGCACATATTATATTTCATATAACACATAACGTTGTTCATATCATTCATTCGTATGCCATGAGACCTTGGAATCATGGACTTTACATTAAGACTTCCCAAAAATGAGGGCTCAATATATGGGACCTCAACTAGGTAGTCTGCCTTTAGAAAACACAGAGTCCGCTTCGTTTATTCATACGTACTTCATTTCATTTCATTCGTGGGCCAGTGTAAACACCAGCTATACCTAGGATGTAGTTTTAGACTTTCATCGGGTTCGTTGTGGAATGACCAAGAATGACCTAATGTCATTACTTCAGTCTAACTCACCTCTTGATTATCCTACCCTAACACATTTGGTATCATTCGTTTCATTATGTGCATCATTTGAGGTTATCCTCATTCATTCATTGGGAACTTTAACTTTAACCGACATAGATCATGTGAGCATCATGAAATCCAGTGTCTCCCCCACACCGATAAGAGGTGGAATCACCGATCAAAGTGACCCAAAACATGCTAGCGTACATGGGAATCAAACCCCGCCAGATCCCTATATTGGCAGTATAGGTTCGAAGACTAGGAGATATAAGGAGACCCATACCCGGCATGCCGGACAGTCTCATCTCATGAGAGTTACGTGAACCTCCGCCCTTCCCAAAAGAAGGCATCACTGCTCATAGCTAGCCTATGGTGCTCAGT
The DNA here is from genome assembly GCA_016801875.1 of Solanum sitiens. NCBI lineage: Eukaryota > Viridiplantae > Streptophyta > Magnoliopsida > Solanales > Solanaceae > Solanum > Solanum sitiens. Next base: position 1,974,301 of record JABWTJ010000087.1, on the reverse strand, counting down.
ATAAAGTTCCATTACATTTAACTCATATGTCATGGAAGCTGACTTCTAGTATGAGGACATCATAGCTAAATAGATGATTTCTCATCTCATCATTAGTATTAAGTGTGTTAATCTCAATACCTTCATTAGAGTGTTCATAGAGACTAGTCTCTTCATTAACTTACAATCTCATAGGTGAGTACATTTTGGTAACATTTACTTAGGCTCATTTGAGATTGCTCTATCTTTTACATTAGCCTCATATCATGTTGTCACCACATTCGCTTATCATTAGCACATTTGCTCTTCATAGTTACTCACCCCTTATTACGTGAATGTTCATTTCATCATATGTCAATTCACTTGGCCATTTAGTGTATCTTACATTCGTACTTAACCCTTCTAGGGTTTCATCATTTCATTACATACATCTTAGGTTCACTTATTTTTAAACGTATGTTAGACTTATGGGTCTATACATACAAGCCATGAGGCTTCATTCATATTTCGATTAAGTGATTCATATCTTCCTAAGATTATGTGACACAAGACTTATGCATCTTGTATGTATGTCAAGATCTCGGTTTCGATCTATGTAGGTAGCATTATGTTGAACATTTATTCACGTATGACTTATGTATCAATACAGAAATTGGGCTAGGGAACCCAAGTTCGAATCCCTTGGACAACACTTACATTTTCTTTTTATTTTATTTAATTTTGGTCCTTATGGCGTTAGGACCCGAGATCGAGTCCCAACAACAACATTTCTTTTCTCTTTCTTTTTCTTTTACTCGTTTGGGACCGAGAGGTTGTGGGATCGAACCCCCACAGCCTCATTATTTTATTTTCCCTTAAATTTTGACTATTTCCGAGTTGACCGTGAGGTTGTGGGATCGAACCCCCACAGCCTCACTTCATTTTCTTTTTATTTCTTCTCTTCCGCCTAGAGGTCATGGGTTCAATTCCCACGCCTCACATTTTATTTTATTTTCAATTTTTCTTAACTTCTGACCGAGAGGTTGTGGGTTTGAATCCGACTCCTCTCATTACTTAATTTCATGTTTTAATTTTTCAGCCAAGGACACATGTGATCGAATCCCCTTAACCCATTTTTTTCACCTTTTGTATATCTCACGGGTGAGGTCGCGGTTCGAATCCTAGTGACCTTACCTAATTTACACTCAATTTATTTTCCAGATTTGTTCATCTACATTTAGCCTAAACCAAACTTGTAAGTTGCTGGAAATTTGGTCATTTTTTAGCTCATTTTCATCAACATTTTCACTTGAACTCATAGGGTAATTCGTAGACCATTTAACACGTTTTAGGGTGTATTTTCATAGATTCTTTAGCCAAGAGATTGTTACTCAAATCAGCTACATTTCATTTTATATTAACATAACGATTTACATAGGTTTATGCACATAAAATAACAACCATAACATTACCAATTTGGAGCATCAAGCCGAGACCTTAGTCACTGTCACATACTTGCACACACATGCACATAGTTTTGAAAACACATAGGTTGTCATTCATACGATTTCAAGCACACAAACATAAACATATTCATCACGAAAACATAGTATACGCCTAAATATACCAGCAATCATACCCAATCTACGAATCATTGGGAGCTAGTGACAGAGACATGCAACGGGGAACAACCCTAGTTTTCGGACTGAATAATCTGAACCTTAAGGGGTCTCTTGGGAAAGGGACCAAGAGATAAGAGAACCCATACCTTTTTAACGTTAAACACTCGACTTACTGCCCAAAAACTCCACCCAAGATCACGTCCAAGCCTCCTCAACGTCAACACTACTCGACGGAAAAACCTTCTCTTTGCCTTACGTGATTGATTAGTTGTTTGTTCATAATTTCGTTGTGAGTTCTTCAAGTGTGAAGAACTTTGGTTTACCTAATGTTCTTGAAGTTATTTGGCAGAGAGCATCATGAAAAACAAGAGAGATTGAACGTGAAAGTTGAGAGATAGACGTGAGAGAGTGGGAGTTTTATTAGGCTTAGGAGTCTAGTGTAGGACTTAGTCAAATAAGGTTTTGTTTAATCATTAAAATCCGATTTAGTTTAACTTAAACGTGAAAGGACCATTTTGCCCTTACGAAAATTAGATTTTTAATCAACAATTAAACAAAACTCGTTGCTTCCATTGGGGTACGAACTCGGGTGACACTTTTTTTGCGCAAACGGGTCGCTTTGGGTCGACCCGACCCAAATAGGTCCTTTTTTTAAATTAATTAACTAATTAATTAATTTCTTAGGTAATTACGATATTACCCTTGGCCTGGAAAAATCATTTTACCCCTTGACCCCCCAAACGTAAGGTTAACCCTTTCAAGTCTGGTTTAGACACACTCGGGTGTAAACTCGTATTTGGGTCCTAAACTTGTCCAACATGGTCCCACCTGCTCAACCAACGCACTAAGTTGGTTGGTTAGGGGAGTGCATAGGCACGGGGACCCAGTTCCACACGCATCGAGCTGTGGGACCATGGCCCCAACACCTTGCCGGGAAGCCTCACCCTCACGGTTTGAGTGCACCCGGTGGGGTGGGGTCCATGCAGGTACCCCTAGGGTACTAGGGTGGCTGGTTCTAGGGTCCTTAGTACGTTACTTAGCATCTTTGATTTCGGGTTGTTACAGTTGCCATCATAGGATACTAGCTAGTGGTTCCACCTAGGAAGCTATGTTTATATTAGGTTTTACCTTGGCCGGTAGACCACCTTCCATCGGTGTAAGGTTCTATGACACCGGATTCCACATTTAGCTCATGTGGTCTATGTCAGTTAAGGAAAGTGTTCCCTAAACTAAAATGAAGTAATGAAGTATAAACTAACTAAGGTGACTTGAGAAGTTTAACTTAACTTAGGTAGGGGTATGAGACTCTACCTATGCCTTGCACTAGTTGGCCTTGATGGGAGCTTTAGGAGGTTAATATTATGTATGTATATGACAATGATGTAAATGATGATAATATATTTATGTATGCCATGAATAGTGTTATATGATGATGATTATTTTTTGGAGCATGTAACTTGATTATATTATTAAAGTATGTTATTATGCATCCTTAGAGGTTGGTTATGTGAAGTTGGGCATTGGTTATGGTTTCTTGTTGGGAATACTTTATTGAGTAAGGTTATGGGACTTTACTTGGTCATTGCACTTGTTGACTTGATGAGGATTCATGAGTAATTGTCTTGCTTATTATGATATGATTAACTCTTATTCATGCTTGTGGTATTATTCCTTGATGATAGGGTTGTAATAGATCATGGATTCAAGTATGTTGGTGTACATTATATTCTACTTGTTTGAGTTAGTAAGCATGTTGGTTGATTTGTATAACTTGCTTGGTTATGCATGAGGCTTTTAAAAGGGTAAAATGACATGTTTTAACTAAATGTCCCTTTTTAGCATGTTTTGATCTTATATGTACATATGGTCTCATACTTAGTACATGTGGCGTACTAACCCCATTTTCTCCCTTTTCCCCAAACATTTTAGGTTCCGGTCGTTGAGGGCTCATTTGATACGACTTGAAGAAGACTTGGATATTTTCTATCATCCAAGGGGTAGGTCCTCACTTTCCGAGGGCGATGTCGATATCTAGCTTATGAAGTTGCTTTATTTTCTAAGACTCTTATGCTCATTCAACTTTCATTTGAGTACGATTTGTATAAGCCTATATGTGGCTTCTTTACATTAATGTAGGGCTATGCCCAAATTGCTATGATCTTTTAGATGGTATAAGATGAGACAATCATTGAGACTTTATTCTATCTTATGTATATACGTATGTGCAATAAAAGTAGAAGGCTATGTAACCTTCCTATACGAAGGGTCTATGTATACTCGATACGAATATATATTATGTGTATGTAGAGGTCTATGTAAACCTCCAAGTAGTTGTTAACGAAAAGTTTTAATTCTTCCGTATTTTCGACCTATGAATGTGATGATGTAAGACTAAGAGGCTAGTCCTAGTCCTCAAAGAGGACGATGACGCCGGTTATGTCTAGGGGGTAAACCCAAATGTGATAGAGAGATAGTTTCGAATTTCTAAGGAAAAAGAAGAAGAACAATCCCAATAGAGAATAAAGAGAACGTTGGGAGAAGAAGATGAAAACATTTTTTTAAAATGATTTGAACTGAATTATAGAAGCTCAAAAATGAAGTGTTTTTTTGTATTTTATAAAAGATTAGAATGTTTTAGAAATGTTAATTTGGTCCCATATTTACTTAATTACGTTTTAAAAAGGATTTGATCAGCTCTTTGGTCAATCTGTCACCAAAAACAAAAACGAGACTTATTTGACACCTTTATCTTAATTTTCTCTAGTTAGCTATTTGAAGAAATTAGTTAGAGAATTTTCTTAGTGATTTTTTAATTAATGGTAAATTGTTTAGTTAGACTAACTAGTTCATTAGTGCTATTATTAGATTTCTATTATATAGAAGAGTGAAGTGGTAGGACGATCAAGGGTAAAAATATAATTTTATACTAATAAATATCTATTAATAAAGATAGCCAGGGAAACATTTGTATATGAAAGTGAATGGTGATCAAGGGTAAAAATCTAATTTCATACTTAAAAAAATCTACCAAGAATAATAACAAGAAACTAAATAGTTCTAGAAACATCTTTGATTAAAATGTTATTTCTATAATCACATTTTGTTATCACTTCACATTTTTATGAGTTATTGTGATATCTATTCATTACTCTATTTAATTATTATTCTAATAAATTTCTAATATTTTTATATTCATTATTCTTTCTAAAAAGTCCTACTTTAACATAAAAATTCGTTACTTAAAAATATAGTTAATTATTTTCACCTTTATTTCAACTCTAATTAATGTACCTAAAAAGAAACAAATATGATAAAATTAATAATATATATTAGATTGAAATTAAAGAATAAATCAAATTAATTTCAATATTTTGAAAAATATATGTTTTAAAAGATGTTAAAAGTAAGTTTACAAATAAAATGAATAGGATGATATATTTGTATTTAAAGTAAACTAAAAATGTTTACTAGATTATAAAAGTGTAGTTCTTCATAAAATATATAATCAAGTCTATACTTTTACTTTATTTCAAACATATTAATCTAAATATGTGTTTTATTTTAAAAGTTGAGGACAATCTACGGTAATATGATCATTTCATATATATTTCATTTTAAAAACTATAAATTGTATTTTTAAACTTCATTAAAAAAAATTCAAGTGGTAAATTTCCTCCTCAAGTAACATGACTTTTCTAAAAACTACAAACTATAATTTTTTCTAGAACTAAATCTATGACACAAATAAATAGACATTAAGGAATCATTTGTTTCCATTAAGATTAAGAGGTCTGAATCTGAATACACATCTGAATATTAAGATTTGCATTAAGATAGAGGTGTTTTGATCTGAATACACATCTGAATATTAAGATGTAGTATCTAAATCTGAACACTAAAAATTAATGTGTTTGTTTTCAATATCTGAATGTGAAAGTGAAATTGAACATTATATTATTAAAGTATCATAAAAATTTCCTTTTAACAAAATATATCACTTTTGATTAAAAAAGTTTTAATAATCATGATTTGGAGTACTATTTTTTAATTCAAGAACCTTGATAAACAACAATACACCAAAAATATTAGTGCAATCAGTGTTCTTGAGTCTTGACACACATCAATACAAGAAAATTATTAATATAAAAAAAACCTGAAAGAAATTATGAAAACTTACCAGTTGGGAAAAAATAGTGTTTGATTGACAAAAGTGAGAAAGAAAGTTTTTCGTTATGAGATAAAATAGCACGACCAAAACAGAGAAACTATGATTTATTATTTGATAACTTATCAAATGAGTCTGAATTTTGTTAAGAGTCTCCTACAGATCTGATTCGTTTAGACCTCTTCAAACCCATTAAGAGGTTTTTTAAAAAACAAAACAAATGAACTTAATGGGCTGAATCTGAATGACTTAGATTCAAACATAAAAACCAAACGTACTTAATGGGATGAATCTGAATGATTAAGATTCAGACCTAAATTAAGTGCAAACAAATGAGGACTAACTCATTCTTCATTTCATTCACTCTTTAATTCTCTCCCCTCTCATGCCTTATACAAATAAATTTTTCGTCCTTTATTTTTTATTTGCGTCCTAAATATTATACACTCTGGTATAGATCTCTTATTAGGAAAACTAATAATGCAATTTCTTTTTCAACATTAAAAACTACGTCTCGATCAATTCTCTCTATAATGCTCAACTTTCAACAAAATTCAATTAATCTACACTTTTCAAACACCCTAATGGTAACATGTTAAATCAATATCAATTACAATTACTTTTCTCAAAATGCATTATTCAAAAGGAATACAACCAGTGAGATAGCTCTTCAAGCACAAAATTTTCAACAATTTCAGAAGCATGTTATGTCATTTCCTTTGGTTCTCTTCGGACTTTTCAATTTCATGGCATTGATTTTTTTTTGGATTGTAGAGATAATTTTTGAAGTATCTAATTAACTTGATTTTTCTTTTTATGTATAATCTCAAAACTTCACGCAACATATATGTCATTATATAATTTATTGAAAAACATACATTTGGTTATTACTACTCCCTCTGCCCCTATTTAGTTGTCCACTTTAGAAGTGGCACACATATTAAGGCACAAATGATTATCATAGGTTAGTTATAATTTTACCCTTAACTTAAAAGATTATGCAACTTCCCAAGTATAATAAATGTATTTTCTGGTTCCAAAAAGCATGCATTACAACTTAGTAGCATTAGAAATTTTCTAGAATTAAATAAGGGCATATTAGGAAAAAAATTGTTGTCCTTTCTTGATTTGTTAAAATGGACAAGTAAATAAGGACATATATAAAAGGATATATGGACAAATAAATAGGGACAGAGGGAGTATTATTTTATCATAGTTAAATTAAGCAAGTTATATAAATTATTATATTGACTACCTCATGTTAAATTACTACAGTATATATTACATCAACTGTTGCTTATATTTTTAGATATCCTTTCTTTGTTATTAAACATTAATCCATCATGTTTATTAATTACTTTGAAAAAATTCTTTCTTTATTATACTGTCACGACTGGAATCTAGACCCCAGACGAGACCAGCGTCGTTGACCTCTCAGAGGTCGCAGACAAGCCTACTTACTTCATTCTTACTTACTTAGGTTAATTTTAGCGGAAAATTTGAAACTTTTTGTTTCTAAACATTGCTTACTAAACATTTATAGTACATTCATAATTTGTTCACCATCAACCATTTAACATTAAGAGATAATCAAATGAAAGGAATAGTTCAATTATTATTAAATGCATAATTGCCAAAATGGCACCAATACATAGTCTGAATAAAAACAGGAAAGAAACGCTAGTGGAACATGCTCCACTAGCTCAACTATAAAACTAAGCTAGAATACCAAACAGTAGCATCCTCGAAAGCATGAGGACCTACCAAAACTGGATGAATGCTGGACGTCCGGATAACCGCAGTGATGATCCTGTAGCTCTATCGTCCACCCGTGTCTGCACCAAAAATAGTAGAGTTGGTATAGGGTTAATACACACTTGTACTAAATATGGGTTTATGCAAGCACACACCAAGGACATGCATGAGAAAGAATAGCTCTTCCCTAACAACATGATTATGGGAAGTCAAGTCAGTGGACTTGCCAAATTGAGATTAGGAAAGTTTCCAAATTTGGATTAGGAAAGTCAATGAGCTTTCCAAATTTGGATTAGGAAAGTCAGTAAGCTTTCCAGATTTGGAATAGGAAAGTTATGCCATGAGAGTAACATGCATCATTATAAATATCGTATTGCACACAGCACATAACATCTTCATATAACATATATCATAATACATAACACGTAACACATAGATTCTTTCATATCATTCATTCATATGACATGAGACTTTGGAATCATGGACTTGACATTAAGACTTCCCAAAATGAGGGCTCAACATATGGGACCTCAACTAGGGAGTCTTCATTAGCAATCACAGAGTCTGCTTCATTCATTCATACGTACTTCATTTCATTTCATTCATAAGCCAGTGTAACCACCAGCTATACCTAGGATGTAGTTTAAGACTTTCATTAAGTTTGTTGTGCAATGACCAAGAATGACCTAATGTCATTACCTGAATCTAACTCACCTTTGATTATCCTATCCTAACACCTTTGGTATCATTCATTTCATTATGTGCATCATTTGAGGCTGGCCTCATTCATTCATTGGGATCTTTAACTTTAACCGACATAGATCATGTGAGCATCATGAAATCTAGTGTCTCCCCCACACCGAAAAGAGGAGGAATCACCGGCCAAAGTGATCCAATAACATGCTAGCGTACATGGGAATTTAACCCCGCCAGATCCCTATATTGGCAGTATAGGTTCAAAGACTAGGAGATATAAGAAGACCCGGCATGCCAGACAGTCTCATCTCATGAGAGTTACGTGAACCTCCGCCCTTCCCTAAAGAAGGCATCACCGCTCATAGTTAGTCTATCGTTGCTCAGTATAAAGTTCCATTACATTCATCTCATACGTTATGGAAGCTGACTTCTAGTATGAGAACATCATAGCTCATTAGATGATTTCTCATCTCAACATTAGTATTAAGTGTGTTAAGCTTAATACTTTCATTAGAGTGTTCATAGAGACAGACCTCTTCATTATCTTACACTCTCATCGGTGAGTACGTATTTGTAACATTTATTTGTAACGTTGTGGGTTCGAACCCCTGCAGCCTCCTTATTTAAAATTAAATTTCGCTAGAGGCTGTGAGGTGGAGGGTTTGAACCCCAACAACCTCCTATATTTTTTTTATTAATTTTCGCTAGGTTAAGGGTATTTGACAGTGAGGTTGTGGGATCGAACCCCCACAGCCTCACTTGCTTTATTAATTATTTTTGCTCCTCTCCATTTCCAGCCTTGAGGTCGTGGGTTCGATTCCCATGCCTCATGTTTTCTTTTCTTTATTTTTCTCTTCCTTCATTCGCTATCTGGAGGTCGTGGGTTCGAATCCCACGCCTCCCATTCATTTGTTTGATTTATTTTTTTTCTTCTTTCTCCCCCAGCGTCGCGTGTTCGATTTTCCCCAGCCTCATTTCCTTTTCTTCTTCTTTTGTTTTTCGCGAGTTCATAGTAGCTAAAGGGTGAGGTCACAGGTTCGAATCCTGGTGGCCTCACCTCTTTTAAATGCACTAAATTTCGAGAATTTAATCCCCCTTTTGATCGAAATTTATATTACACTAGGCTGGGAATTCGTTCATAGTTTTTAGCTACTTTTCTTCAACTTTTCATGTTAGTTCCTTAGGCGTTTCACCAAGCGTTTAGTGCGTAATTAGGTGTAGTTTAGGGGTTACATTTAGTCAAGCGTTTTCACTCAAAATTTGTAACTTCACACACCATATGAACATTACATTATGCACAACTTCAACACATGAAATACAAGCAATAACGTGCCTCTTTACTTCTCCAAAACAGTGACTAAACCTCACTGCCCAACGTGTACACATACTCATATTTTTCTTCTTCTTTTATTTCACCTTAGTTATCATTTTCGTGATATCACGCACATAACATATTTACATTCAACATAAAAACATCATACATGCCTAAATCTACCAGCACAAAATACCCTACCTACGAAATCATTTGGGAGCTAGTGACAAGGACATGCAATGGGGAACAACCTTAGTTTCAGAGTGAATATCTCGAATCGTAAGGGGCCTCTTGGGAAAGGGACCAAGAGAGAAGAAACCCATACTTTATTTTGACGTTCAAACCTTGAACTTGCTGCCCAAAACTTCTCCAAATTTTGTCTAAGTCCAAAAGCTTCAACACTAACTCGACGGAAAAACTCCTCTCTTTGCCTAACGTTTTTTGTTATGTTTTGAATAAGTTTTTGACGTGAAAGTTCTTCAAGTGTGAAGAGCTTTTTGTTGCTGATCAGCTCTTGTGTTTTTGGCAGAGAGAACGTGAAAGAGAAGAGAGATATTGATGTGAGAGAGAGAGAGTTAAACGTGCAAGGTGGTTTAGGCTTAGGTAAGGACTTAGTTAACTAGGACTCTTTCAAACCTTTAAATAAAAATCTGATTTTTCTTTTTCTTAAATCATCTAATAAATATTAATTAATTAAATAATTTATCAATTTAAATAAAAACAATTTAAATCATTGCTTCCACTTAGGTTCGAACCCGGGTGGAGCAAGACTTCACTCTTAGAGCTCAAATTCGGCTCTCTCTCTCAAAATTGCCCTTCCATTTTATTAAATAATTAATTATATAAATATATATATATATTTAGGGTAATTACGATATTACCCTTAGACTGGTAAAAGACCATTTTACCCCTACACCCTCAAAACTTAAATTTTTTTCTTTTTAATTCCGGTAAAGACTCCTTCGATTAAATCTTGGTTCTACGCGTATCAATCTGTGTGAACCTTGGTCTAATCGCAAGCATTCTTGACAACCTAAGTCTTGATCCTATTCATTTTTAGGGTTGTTACATTATCCCCCCCTTAGGAACATTCGTCCCCAAATGACACTACCACTTGTCGTCGTAATGCCAGTCTGATCAATAGCAACAAAATACGGGGAGATAAGGAAATATAGCTTTAAGAGTAGAAAGTCTAACCTCAAGGGCTGAACAGGTGAGGGTAGCGGGCTCTCATGTCGGCCTCAGCCTCCCACGTAGCACCTCAACAAGATGATTTCTCCACAATACCTTCACTGTGGTAATCTCCTTGTTCCTCAGCCGTTTGACCTGTCTGTCTAAGCTCAACAGGTACCTCCTCATAAGACAAGTCTTCACCAACCCCCAAACCTTCAACAGGTAAGATTGATATTGGATCACCTAGGCACTTCTTCAACATAGAGACATGAAAGACTGGATGAACAGAAGCTAGTTCTGTAGGCAATGCTAACTCATAGGCCACCTCACCCACACGCTGTAGGATCTCATATGGCCCAACATACCTCGGACTCAGCTTCTCTTTTCTACCAAATCTCATCACCCCTTTCATAGGCGATATTTTCAAGTAAACCTGGTCACCAACATCAAACTCTGAGGGCCTCTTTCTGTTATCGGCATATGACTTCTGCCGACTGTAAGCAGTAGTCAACCTGTCCCTAATCACTCTGACCTTCTCTAAGGCCTCATGAATGATATCCGGACCCAAAATGGATGACTCTCCAACCTCGAACCACCCAACTGGAGATCTACACCTCCTACCATACAGTGCCTCAAACGGTGCCATCCCAATGCTGGAGTGATAGCTATTATTATACGATAACTCTATCAAAGGCAGATGGTCATCCCAGTTACCTCTGAAGTCAATCACACACGCTCTCAACATATCCTCCAATGTCTGTATGGTGCGCTCTGCCTGCCCATCTGTCTATGGGTGAAAGGCAGTGCTAAGCTTCACCTGCGTACCCAAGCTCTTCTGGAAATATCTCCAGAAATGAGAAGTAAATTGAGCTCCTCTGTCTGAAATAATAGACAAGGGAATCCCATGCCATCTCACAATCTCATCAATGTAGAGTCTCGCATAATCCTCGGCTCTGTAAGTAGACTTTACAGGGATAAAGTGGGCAGACTTAGTCAATCTGTCCACAATAACCCATATAGAGTCATGCTGCCTCCTAGTCCTCGGAAGCCCAACCACGAAGTCCATATTAATGGCCTCCCATTTCCAAATCAGAACCTCAGTAATCTGAGTCAGACCACCAGGCTTAAGATGCTCTGCCTTAACCTGCTGACAATTAGGACACTTGTCCACATATTCTGCAATGTCCTTCTTCATGCCATCCCACCAATAAATCTGCTTGAGATCATGATACATCTTGGTGGAACCTGGATGTTTAAAATATCTGGAACCATGGGCCTCTGCAACAATCTTGGTCTACAAATCATCCACATCTGGCACACACAGCCTATCCTGATACCTAAGTATGCCATCACCTCTCAAAGCGAAAGACTCATTCATCTTCATCAGCACTGAGTCCTTCAGCTCCATCAACACAGGATCTAGATGCTGACCCTGCTTGACTTTAACTACCAAGGATGATTCAGAACTAGGATGAACTGAAACATCCCCACTAGTGGAGTCAACCAAACGCACACCCAGTCTGGCCAGTCTATGTACATCTTTCACCAGCTCCTTGTTCTCATCCTCAACGTGAGTTGTACTTCCCATGCTCATCCTTCTCAAAGCATCGTGCACATTCATGTCATAATCCTTCAATAGCTCCAACCATCTCCGCTGACGTAGATTCAACTCCCTCTGTGTGAACACGTATTGGAGACTCTTATGGTCTGTGAACACATCCACATGCACTCCATATAGATAATGTCTCCACAGCTTCAGTGCAAACACCACAGCTGCCAACTCCAGGTCATGAGTGGGATAATTCTTCTCATGAACCTTGAGCTGTCTGGATGCATAGGCTATCACCTTACCAACCTGCATAAGAACACAGCCCAAACAAACCCTAGATGCATCACAATAAATAGTGTAATTCTCACCACACTTAGGCAAAGTGAGCACCGGGGCTGAAGTGAGTCTGTCCTTGAGCTCCTGGAAACTCTTCTCACAAGTCTCCGTCCATTCAAACTTGGCTTTCTTCTTAGTCAAAGCTGTCAATGGGGCAGCAATGGAAGAAAATCCCTCCACAAACCTGCGGTAGTAACCAGCCAATCCCAAAAAGCTACGGATGTCAGTAGGAGTAAGAGGCTTTGGCTAGTTCTTCACAACCTCAGTCTTCCTGGGATCCACCTCCACACCATGATCGGACACAACATGACCCAGCAAGGTCACTGATCTCAGCCAGAATTCACATTTGCTGAATTTGGCATACAACTGATGTTGTCTAAGTACCTGCAAGGTTAGTCTCAAATGCTGTTCATGCTCTTCCTTGGTCTTAGAGTAGATGAGAATGTCATCAATGAATACTATGACAAAAAAGTCAAGGTATTCACGGAAGACCCTGTTCATGAGATCCATAAATGCAGCAGGTGCAATCGTGAGACCAAATGACAAGACTAAAAACTTATAGTGACCATAGCGGGTACGAAAGGCTGTCTTTAGGATATATCCATCCCTAACCCTAAGTTGATGATATCCTGAACGAAGATCAATGTTAGAGAAAAAACTAGACCCTTGGAGTTGATCGAACAAATCATCTATTCTGGGGAGTGGATACTTATTCTTTATAGTGACTTTGTTGAGCTGCCGATAATCGATACACATTCTAAGGTTTCCATCTTTCTTCTTTACAAACAACACTGGAGCGCCCCAAGGGGATATGCTCGGGTGAATGAAACCCTTGTCGGTGAGATCTTTTAACTGTAGCTTCAACTCTTTGAGCTCAGCTGGAGCCATTCTGTAAGGAGGAATTGAGATTGGTTTAGTATCGGGTTCTAAATCGATACCAAAGTCAATCTCTTGAAGGGGAGGGACTCCTGGCAAATCATCAGGAAACACATCTAAGAACTCATTCACTACAGGTACTGCGTCTATGGAAGGAATGTCATGATCTAAATCATTAACACTCACAAGATGACACAATAACCCCTTGGACATCATTTTATTGGCCTTAAGGTTAGAAATCAAGGGGTTAGGACGACTCAAATTGTACCCCTACCAGACTAACTCTTCTTCATTAGGAAAGCGAAATCTCACCACTCTACTACGACAGTCCAAGCAAGCATAACAACTGTGAAGCCAATCAATGCCAAGAATAAAATCAAAATCATGCATGGGTTACTCAACCAAGTTTGCACACATAGTTTTACCACTAACAACTATTGGTCAATCCTTGTATACTCTATCAGTTCTTACATTCTCTCCTAAAGGTGTACTAACCACTATAGGATCATGCAGAACTTCAGACAATATCTCAAAAGTAAGAGCAAGCAGAGGAGTTACAAAGGAAAGTGTAGACCCTGGATTAAGTAAAGCATAAACAGAAGTTGAGAACACTTACAGCATACCTCTGACCACATCAGCGGACTTCTCCTGCTCCTCCCTGCCCTTCATGGCATAGAACCTGTTCCTCTTAGGAGGCTCGGCTGCTGCTGCACCCTGTGGATTAGGCATAGGCTGAGTATTACCTCCAGCCTGACCTCTGTTCTGTGGACAGTCGCTGACCATGTGTCCACTCTTACCACAACCGAAACAGGCATTAGTGCCCTCTCTGCACTCTCCACTATGAGCTTGGCCACACTTAGCACAATTCTTCTTAGGACGCTGCATCTCACCTCCATTGCCCTTCTTGGGCTCAGGTCTGCCTCCTCTAGGTGTAGCACTCCTCTGAGGATTAGGATTCCCAGAACTCTGTTGCCCCTTCTTGAACCTTGGCTGCTCACGGATGCCAAAGTTGTTCCTGTGGCCTCCATGACTGGGTCCCGCCTGATCTTGAGACCTAGGCCTCCTAGCATCACGAACCCCTCTCTTTCTGCGGCTATCCTCTACCTGTTGGACATGCACCATCAACCTAGAAAGATCTATATTATCATGGAGCATCGCAGATCGACACTCCTCCTCCAGGTCTTCGTTGATTCCTGTGAGAAACCTGCTCATCTCATCCCTGCTGTTAGAAACCAGGGAAGTAGCATACCTTGACAGCTTAACAAACTTCAAGGAATACTCCCTGACTGTCATAGAGCCTTGTTTAAGGTTGATGAATTCCTCAACCTTGACCTCCCTCATCTCCCTGGGGAAGAATCTCTCCAGAAATGCTGTCTTGAAAAGCTCCCATGTGACTGGCACTCCACCTAAGACACGACTATCTTGCAACATCTTGCACCAAGTTTGTGCAATATCCTTGAGCTGATAGGAAGCCAGCTCAGCCTTCTCAATATCAGTGGCCCCCAAGCCACCAGGATCTTATGCACCTCATCCAAAAACTCCTGGGGATCCTCTGATGTCCTAGACCCTGTGAAAATAGGAGGATTCATCCTCGTGAAATCCTCAGCCTGTCAGCCATGCTACGAACCGGTGGGTTCTCCCTCTGAACATCCTGTCGGTTGACCTGGGCAGTCATAGCTTGGGCCTGCATAGTAATGGCCTGTGCCATCTGGGCCAGAGATGCCCTCACCTCATCAAAAGTCAACCCAACTGGATTAACTGGCACAACCACTCCTTCAGCTGGGGCCTGGGGTGGAATTATGTTACCTCCAGCAGCTGCTCCTCCTCTCCTCTGACCATTAGCTCTCCTAGTGTTCATTATCTAAAAAATAACAAGGATTGATGTTAGAAACGCTCATAACACCAAGAACTCAGACATTAGGAAAAGCACGATAAGATCAGAAGAAGGGAAATTTTCCTATGCATCCTGCAGTCTCAAATCCAGGATAGTGGTGCACTTCACTACCATGACTTAGAAACTACTCAATGTGGTTGATGTGAACTTATTATCCTCGGAAGTAAACCTAGTGCTCTGATACCAACTTTGTCACGACTGAAATCTAGACCCCAGACGAGACCGGCGTCGTTGACCTCTCAGAGGTCGCAGACAAGCCTACTTACGTCATTCTTACTTACTTAGGTTAATTTTAGCGGAAAATTTGAAACTTTTTGTTTCTAAACATTGCTTACTAAACATTTCTAGTACATTCGTAATTTGTTCACCATCAACCATCTAACACTAAGAGATAATCAAATGAAAGGAATAGTTCAATTATTATTAAATGCATAATTGCCAAAATGGCACCAATACATAGTCTGAATAAAAACAGGAAAGAAACGCTAGTGGAACATGCTCCACTAGCTCAACTCTAAAACTAAGCTAGAATACCAAACAGTAGCATCCTCGAAAGCATGAGGACCTATCAAAACCGGATGAATGCTGGACGTTCGGATAACCGCAATGATGATTTTGTAGCTCTATCGTCCACCCGTGTCTTCACCAAAAATAGTAGAGTTTGTATAGGGTTAATACACACTTGTACTAAATATGGGTTTATGCAAGCACACACCAAGGACATGCATGAGAAAGAATAGCTCTTCCCTAACAACATGATTATGGGAAGTCAAGTCAGTGGACTTGACAAATTGAGATTAGGAAAGTTTCCAAAATTGGATTAGGAAAGTCAATGAGCTTTCCAAATTTGGATTAGGAAAGTCAGTAAGCTTTCCAGATTTGGAATAGGAAAGTTATGCCATGAGAGTAACATGCATCATTATAAATATCGTATTGCACACAGCACATAACATCTTCATATAGCATATATCATAATACATAACACGTAACACATAGATTCATTCATATCATTCATTCATATGCCATGAGACCTTGGAATCATGGACTTGACATTAAGACTTCCCAAAATGAGGGCTCAACATATGGGACCTCAACTAGGGAGTCTTCATTAGCAATCACAGAGTCTGCTTCATTCATTCATACAAACTTCATTTCATTTCATTCATAAGCCAGTGTAACCACCAGCTATACCTAGGATGTAGTTTAAGACTTTCATTAAGTTCGTTGTGTAATGACCAAGAATGACCTAATGTCATAGAATCTAACTCACCTTTGATTATCCTATCCTAACACCTTTGGTATCATTTATTTCATTATGTGCATCATTTGAGGCTGGCCTCATTCATTCATTGGGAACTTTAACTTTAACCGACATAGATCATGTGAGCATCATGAAATCCAGTGTCTCCCCCACACCGAAAAGATGTGGAATCACCGGCCAAAGTGATCCAATAACATGCTAGCGTACATGGGAATTTAACCCCGCCAGATCCCTATATTGGCAGTATAGGTTCAAAGACTAGGAGATATAAGAATACCCGGCATGACGGATAGTCTTATCTCATGAGAGTTACATGAACCTCCGCCCTTCCCTAAAGAAGGCATCACCGCTCATAGCTAGTCTATCGTTGCTCAGTATAAAGTTCCATTACATTAATCTCATACATTATGGAAGCTGGCTTCTAGTATGAGAACATCATAGCTCATTAGATGATTTATCATCTCATCATTAGTATTAAGTGTGTTAAGCTTAATACTTTTATTAGAGTGTTCATAGAGACAGACCTCTTCATTATCTTACACTCTCATCGGTGAGTACGTATTTGTAACATTTACATAGGCTTATTTGAGATTGCTCTCATCATTTACATTAGCCTCATATCATGTTGTCACCACATCCATTATCATTAGCACCTTTTCTTTTCATAGTTACTCAACTCTTATTACGTGAATGTTCATTTCATCATATGCCAATGCACTTGTCCATTTAGTGTGCTTCACACCCTTACTTAACCCTTCTAGGGTTTCATCATTTCATTGTTCATTTCATCATTTCATTGTTCATCTCATCATATGCCAATGCACTTGGCCATTTAGTGTATCTTACGCTCATACTTAACCCTTCCAGGGTTCATCAGTTCATTACATTCCTCTTAGGTTCACTTACTTTTGAACGTATGTTAGACTTATGTATCTATACATACAAGCCATGAGGCTTCATTCATATTTCGTTAAGTGATTCATACATTCCTAAGTTTATGTAGTACAAGACTTATTTACCTTGTATATATGCCAAGATCTTGATTTTGATCTAAGTATGCGGCATATCAATACGGAAGTTTGGGCAAGGGAACCCAAGTCTTGAATCACTTGGATATCATTTATATTTTTCATTGATTTTATTTCTTATATTTATAACATTAGAACTCTAATTTAAATCTCAATATTAACATCGAAGGATTAATTTTCTATTTAATATTACTCTTATGTTGGCCAAAGGGTTGTGGGTTCGAACCCCCACAACCCCTTTTTATTTTTCATTAACATCATCTTGTCCATTCTCGCCTAAACCAAGAGGTTGTGGGATCAAACCCCCACAACCTCTTTTATTTTTGTCATTTAATTCGCAGAGATAGGGAGGTTGTGGGTTCGAACCCCCGCAGCCTTCTTATTTAAAATTAAATTTTGCTAGAGGCTGTGAGGTGGTGGGTTCGAACCCCCACAGCCTCCTATATTTTTTTTTATTAATTTTCGCTAGGCTAAGGGTATTTGGCAGTGAGGTTGTGGGATCGAACCCCCACAGCCTCACTTGCTTTATTAATTATTTTTGCTCCTCTCCATTTCCAGCCTTGAGGTCGTGGGTTCGATTCCCAAGCCTCACGTTTTCTTTTCTTTATTTTTCTATTCCTTCATTCGCTATCTGGAGGTCGTGGGTTTGAATCCCACGCCTCCCATTCATTTGTTTGATTTATTTTTTCTTCTTCTTTCTCCCCCAGCGTCGCGTGTTCGATTTCCCCCAGCCCCATTTCCTTTTCTTCTTTTTGTTTTTTGCGAGTTCACAGTAGCTAAAGGGTGAGGTCGCAGGTTCGAATCCTGGTGGCCTCACCTCTTTTAAATGCACTAAATTTCCAGAATTTAATCCCCCTTTTTATCAAATTTATATTACAATAAGCTGGGAATTCGTTCATAGTTTTTAACTACTTTTCTTCAACTTTTCATGTTAGTTCCTTAGGCGTTTCACCAAGCGTTTAGTGCGTAATTAGGTGTAGTTTAGGGGTTACATTTAGTCAAGCGTTTTCACTCAAAATTTATAACTTCACACACCATATGAACATTACATTATGCACAACTTCAACACATGAAATACAAGCAATAACGTGCCTCTTTACTTCTCCAAAACAGTGACTAAACCTCACTGCCCAACGTGTACACATACTCATATTTTTCTTCTTCTTTTATTTCACCTTAGTTATCATTTTCGTGATATCACGCACATAACATATTTACATTCAACATAAAAACATCATACATGCCTAAATCTACCAGCACAAAATACCCAAACTACGAAATCATTTGGGAGCTAGTGACAAGGACATGCAATGGGGAACAACCTTAGTTTCAGAGTGAATATATCGAATCGTAAGGGGCCTCTTGGGAAAGGGACCAAGAGAGAAGAAACCCATACCTTATTTTGACGTTCAAACCTTGAACTTGATGCCCAAACCTTCTCCAAAATTTCATCTAAGTCCAAAAGCTTCAACACTAACTCGACGAAAAAACTCCTCTCTTTTCCTAACGTTTTTGGTTATGTTTTGAATAAGTTTTTGACGTGAAAGTTCTTCAAGTGTGAAGAGCTTTTAGTTGCTGATCAGCTCTTGTGTTTTTGGCAGAGAGAACGTGAAAGAGAAGAGAGATATTGACGTGAGAGAGAGAGAGTTAAACGTGCAAGGTGGTTTAGGCTTAGGTAAGGACTTAGTTAACTAGGACTCTTTCAAACCTTTAAATAAAAATCTGATTTTTCTTTTTGTTAAATCATCTAATAAATATTAATTAATTAAATAAATTTATCAATTTAAATAAAAACAATTTAAATCATTGCTTCCACCTAGGTTCGAACCCGGGTGGAGCAAGACTTCACTCTTAGAGCTCAAATTTGGCGCTCTCTCTCAAAATTGCCCTTCCATTTTATTAAATAATTAATTATATATATATATATTTACGGTAATTACGATATTACCCTTAGCCTGGTAAAAGACCATTTTACCCCTAGACCCTCAAAACTTAAAATTTCTTCTTTTTAAGTCCGGTAAAGACTCCTTCGATTAAATCTTCATTTTCGAGAGCCTTACTTGGTTGGTTCCAAACTTTCCATAGTAAGGGTTGGTCATAGTAAGGGTTCTGAGGTCTGTTTCTACGCGTATCAATCTATGTGAACCTTGGTCTAATCGCAAGCATTCTTGACAACCTAAGTCTTGATCCTATTCATTTTTAGGGTTGTTACATATACAAAATTGTTTTCCTAATTTTAATAAGTACTAAAGACTAAAGTCATAAATTTTTCATCCTTTCATTACTTTATAAAGAATGAGATGATTCATTATAATTTTCCATTGCCTTTCATAATCTAGTCATTCTTTATAAGTGTGGGTTTTCCTCCGACGAAAACCACTAAAAGCCGCCATGTAGCACAATAAATTAACCCCAAGTTTGTTCTATTAAAAAAATCTATGTCATTTCTCAATTTTAGTTGGATTCTTTCTCCGGCGACTCTTAAAAAAAGGGTCCATTTTTACGTTTCTTTGTTTTTGTTGGATGTGTTTTTTTGTTGAAACGTATTTGTTGCTTCCATTTACAGCTGCCACGTATTGCTTGTTCCTTCGCCTACATTTATTATTCTAACTAATACTGATGTAAAAAAAGTAAAGTAACATGTGCAGCCTCTTTCCATTGCCTTGGAAAAACAACAAATTGTTTATCTTCTACGTTAACAAAGATACTAACAGAGGTATGCCCTCTCTCTCTGCCCTGCTTACTTTACTGTATTTCTGCTTGCGTTGATGTGTATGCTTCTGTGTTTGTTTTGTTGATTTATGTTTAGCTCGATGTTCTATTCAGCCATAGTTGTAGGCTTTTTCTATTTGGTTTGTTGGGTCGATGTTGTGTTCTGTTTGTTTCCCCTAATTTTGGCGAAGGGATTTCATATGTGATTTCTCTATGTTTCCGTTGATGCTCAATAGGAGGAAATCCATGCAGTATTGCTATAGTTTTTCATTTGTTTATCCGAGCTATTTCCACACTTCTTCTTTCGCCTGTACTGTCTTTGAAGAACTTAGAAGATACAAAAATTGATTGTGAAAGAGGCTAATTAACTTTCAGTTCATATACATATTAGGGGGAAAATGTCATTTGGGAGTTTTGTGTGGATTGTGAGCTGCAAAGCTTCCTTACTCGGTGCCCTGAACTTGCTTCGTATCCCAATTGGGCTACTTCTTAAACAAACTGTTGAAAATCTTACAGATTTGACTGTTCTTTGTGTTAGATATCTTCTAATTTTTTACATAGGTTGCATTTCGATAATTTTATATCATCTCGACTTCATAATTAGTGGACAGATAAGTGATCGAGCTATAAAAACGTAATAACGTCCTGCGTTTAAGAGAAACTTTCAAAGTGCTAGCAAAAGTTGCCTGCTCACCGTGAACATCTTCTCTATTCATCTGCTTGAACCTTTTGTGTACTTCCTCATGAAAACCATTCTGAACATAAACTGAGATTATGGTTGTCCATGGAATAGAGTTTCTGTAGGCATGTATCCCTTTGGTATGGAATACTTTATTTTGAGTCAAGAGTCTTTCTAAAACAATCTCTCTATTCCCACAAAAAAGTGATAACATTTGTGTACATTCCATTAAGGGGTCAATGGCGAATTTAAATTTAGTGAAGTGATGTAAAATTGGATTAGAATTAAAAAAATTCTTACTCTTTGACCTTTCTCATTGTCTATTTTAATAATGTAGAAAAATTAGAAAATAAAAATAATCACTAAGCCTGTTAATAAACTTAACTAAATTAATCTTTGCTCAGTAAAATATAAATTAAAACAAAAAGTTCTGTTGGCATCCTAAAAATTTTCACACTTTGGATACATGTCAATAAAGGGAATTTCCTAGCTGTACTTCTGAAATAGTTGTTGTCACCACTGCCTGTGCATGGATTTGTCTTCCCATTGTTAAATTTAGTTCTGTTGTAGCTACACCCAACATTGTGACAAAAGGAAAATTAATAACTCTTTGGTTTGCGGAGGAAACTAGAGTAGTCCAGCTGAAACAACCACAACATCTTCTTCGTGGAAATCTTTCCTGTATTAGTCACATTCATGTTCGCCCCTAACATAGGACTGTTATTTGCACTTTTACCACACACGTGCTTTACAATATACGCTCCACTATTACTACGCAGTCATTTGGCCTTTACGTTAAGCAGGGTGTACACCCGAATACAATCCTCGCTTTAATCTTTGCCTATGTATAGTTTTATCTTGCCTAATATGCTGCGTCCTTGCTGAAGCTTCTGCAGGATTTGAAACTGAAGTTTCTCCAAGTGCTGAAATAGAGAACAAGAGAAAAAACTTTTCGCTACTAAATGTGAGTTTCTAAGTTTTCTTACTCTATAGATTCTCGTCTCTGCTGCTGTTTTGCTATGCTCTTCCCCCTACATTGTACTATATCACTTCCTGTACACTGATTGTACTTGAACACTAAGACATTACCTTCAATAAAAAAACGTCGCCAAATATACGTGATCAGATGTCTAGCACTAAACGGAAAATGAACGGAACTCTGCCTGAACAAACTGGTGGTATGAAAAAGAAAGCTAAAAATTTTAAAATAGAATTTCTTACCAACAAATGCCAACGGAGAAAAAAATGGCTTTTTTAGCACGACACCGGGCAGAATATTCTGCTCGAAGGCATGATCTTCCCCAAAATGTTCTTCCTGCCAATTCTACGGGGACTAACTCTGGCCGTCAAAGTACAATTCCAATGTACACTACTGTGTTCCTTCAAAATAAACCTCCACCTGCTACTTCGGGATCTCAAAATGCGAGGGCATCTACGAAATAGGTTAGCACCAATTAAAGTTGCTCATACATAATAACTCAATAGTTGCCTTATATACATTATACTTACATATAATGTTGCAGGCTCAACATCAAACACCTGCAATGACTATTCTACTTTGTACCAACTAAGGCCACCTATCAGAGGTTGATTTGTATTTGTTGTACTATCCTTAGCATCCTTCTTCCATTTGTCTCTTTCTAAATTGTCCTTCCATTGTGCAGAACATGACCTAACAGGAGTAACTTGTTCTAATCTAAATACATTGCCGTGTAGTCCCACTGTTTTAAAGAAAGCTGCAAATTGCAAATTCTGTACAGCGAGAAGATTTCAATATGAATCTCTTGGCTTCTGCTGTAGTAATGGGTCTGTAAAATTAGTTTCCCATAAATTACCTCCCGCATTAAAAAGTCTTTACTTTGGAACTAATAAAGAATCAAATCATTTTCGTACTTATATCAGAACATATAATAATATGTTTGTTGTTACTTCACTTGGAGTCAAATATGATAAAGAGTTGAAAAAAAAATCAAGGTATATACACATTTAAAGTTCAAGGACAAATGCATCATTTCATAAATAGTCTTCTTCCCACAAATAATGAAATAAGAAATTTATAGATCTACTTTTATGACAATGATACCGACGTAATAAACGAAATGTTATTCTCCGAAAATCTTAAACGATCAGTTATTGCAAAACTGATTGAAATTCTAAAGATTAATCCATGCTCTATGTTTCTGAAATCGTTAACAAGCATTCCAAACTTGCCCAATTTCTACATTGCACTTAAATGTGATTCTGTAATGGATCAGCGAACATATAGTTTACCCACCCGTCTCAGAAGTTGCTGGTATATGGGTTGATGATGAATCAAATAATGTTATTTCCACTCCCCATATTCGAATACATACTCACTCCAATAATAGCCAGTTGGTACACTACTACTATGGTTGTTATGATTTGTTACAGTATCATTTGTTATTTTCCTACAGAGAAAATGGATGGCACCGCGGCATTCAAAAAATAATATGGCAACCCACTTTCTCAAGAAACTGTGTTGCCGCTAATAACAACGCTTGCCTGTCGTATCTAACTATTGCTCAATTGATGCTTTTCTTAATGTTGAAGAACAACTTCTACATAAACAAAGACAAAATAAAAACACAGTGTCATGTCGTGAGTATTATTGTTATAAACTTTAAATTAGAGATATTGAACAAAATATTGCTTCTCATTCAGGTAGATTGTTCCAACAATATTCTGTAGATGAATTTATAAAGGTTGAAACACAAAGGTTAGACTTTCTGGTATTCAATCAAGATTTATTTAGATATGAAGTACTATCTGGATTGGTAGATCTTTTACGTCAAGGAGAAAAAGACACCTCAAATATTGGGGTAAAAACTTTCCTCCCTACTAGCTTTACTGGGGGTCCACGAGATATGCGTCATCGGTACATGGATGCTATTGCCTTAGTACAATAATTTGGAAAACCTGACATCTTCCTAACTATGACGTGTAATCCTTCATGGCCAGAAATACACGATTTTCTGTTACCAACTGATGAGGTTCATAATCGACCTGATTTAATAACTCTAGTCTTTAGAGCAAAAGTCGAAGAATTAAAGTCAGATATTACAAAGAAAAAAATATTTGGTAAAATCGTTGCTTTTATGTATACTATAGAATTTCAAAAGCGTGGTTTACCACATGCACATTTCCTTATTATACTTGCTGATAACTATAAATTATTAACTCCTGAGGCTTATGATCAGTTCGTTTGTGCTGAAATGCCTGATCCTTCTACAAATACTTATTCAAATTCTTTAGTTACTAAGCATATGATGAATGGTCCATGCGGAATTTTAAATTCTAATAGTCCGTGCATGAAAAAAATGGACAGTGTAAGTTTAAATACCCTCGCAATTACACCACTGAAACATCTAAGGGCAACAATTTCTATCCTATTTACAGAAGACGAGACAATGGTAAATATTTTAAAATTAGAAATCAATATCTAGATAATTCTTGGGTTGTTCCCTACAACCCGTACCTCTTGGCCAAGTTTAATTGTCACATGAATGTTGAAATTTGTTCAGACGTTAAAGCTGTCAAGTATATTTATAAATACATTTGCAAAGGACATAATAAAATTGTTTTTCATATACATCATGATAATAATTACACTGTAGAAATAGATGAAATTAAAGATTACCGATCTGATAGATGGGTTTCACTGCCAGAGGCTATGTGGCGTCTATTTGGCTTTTCTATTAGTGAAATGACTCCTGCGGTATATCATTTGCAGCTTCATCTTGATGGACAACAATTTATCTCATTTAGGACAAGATCGAATTTACATTCAGTGCTGAATAAACCTGCAATCAAAAGAACAATGTTAACAGAGTTCTCCTCAATGAACAAAACAAATAAAATTGTTGCTGAACTTAACCTGCTATACAAAGAATTCCCTGAGCACTTTGTTTGGTCTATGAATAATAAGATGTGGACACGAATAAAATAAGGTAATGACGTTGGTCGTGTCGTCACATGTCACCCAACAGAAGGAGAAAGATATTATCTTCGACTATTGCTCATGAACATAAGAGTACCAAATTCTTACGAAGATCTTAGAACTGTTAATGGAACATATTATAATTCATTTAGAGAGGCAGCTGAAAAAAACGATTTGATTGCCTGTGATAATAACTTAATACAGTGCATGTCAGAAGCTACTAATTATCAAATGCCATATAGCCTCAGACATTTATTTGCGACACTGTTAGTCTAATGTAACCCTGCTGATCCAAGAGAATTATGGGAAAAATTTCAATGTCCTTTGTCGGTAGATTTTCAAACTATACCAAACATACATACAACTGATATCTGTTTTCCAACCTTAATTCACATAAATGATATCTTACATTCGATGGGTCATAATATAAATGACTTCGCCCTCATACCAAAGACTATCTCTTTAACTACATCTTACAGTATAATGCAACAAGTCAAAGACATCCATCTAGAGCGAACCATCACTGTAACTACTGAAGAGCTATTGTTACATACTCACTTGAACGAACAACAACAAAAGGCATACACTGTCATACTTAATAGAATTTTCCTACATAAATCAGGCGCTTTTTTTATTGATGGTCCCTGAGGAACTGGCAAAACCTACTTATATCGTGCCTTATTAGCTACTGTACGATCTAAGGGATTTATAGCATTAGCTACTGCAACGTCTGGTGTTGCAGCTTCTGTACTTCCTGGAGGGAGAACTGCTTATTCACATTTTAAACTTCCCATAGACACCCATGAAAATTGTACATGTAACATTAGTAAACAAAGTTCACTTGCTTCCTTAATCCGAGATGCAAAACTAATAGTATGGGACGAAGTCTCAATGGCGAAAAAAAAGCTTATTGAGACATTCGACTCATGTCCAAAAGATATCATGAACACAAACAAACTCTTCGATGGAAAAGTTGTTGTTTTTGGTGGCGACTTTAGACAAGCTTTACCAGTTATACAAAATGGCAAAAAAGAAGACTTTATCAATGAAAGCTTATTAAATTCTACCATTTGGGATCACCTCGAAAAACATCAACTCCTGCAAAACATGCGTTCTAGAACAGATCCCACCTTCTGTGAGTATTTACTAAAGATTGGAAATGGTAAAGAAAGTGTAAATGCCGACGGTAAAATTGAAATCCCACCATATTTTTTTATTCCTTACGTAAATGAAAATGAATCACTAGACATTTTGTTTAAATTTATTCATCCAAACTTAAACATGTTCACTGAGGATGCCTCTTCTATTACATCCCGTGTTATTTTAACGACTAAAAATGATTTTGTAGCAGAAATCAATGAGATGTTCATTCACAAGTTCCCAGGAAATACTATGACGTTTGTTGGAATTGATGAAACTATTGAACCAAAAGATCAAAGTCAATATGAAGATTCCTTGCACACTTTAAATCCATCTGGTCTACCACCATATAGGTTAACTCTGAAGCAAAATTGTCCTGTTATCCTTTTGTGCAATCTAAATCCTTTCGAAGGTTTATGCAATGGAACACGACTAATTTGCCTCAACTTTAAAACCCATGTTATTAGCGCCAAAATTGCCAGTGGTGATTTCATAGGCAAACATGTTTTTATTCCTCGAATACCATTATTATCTTCACAGGATGAAAAATTACCTATTCCGTTTAGGAGAACTCAATTTCTAATACGATTATGTTTTGCCATGACTATAAATAAAGCACAAGGTCAAACGCTAGATTTTGTTGGAATTTATTTACGCGAACCCGTTTTCTCACATGGTTAACTCTATGTTGCTTTGTCGCGCGCAAAAATTTCTTACTGTGTAAAAATACTAATTCGACCTACTATACCTGATAGTTATGATGATTATTCTACTTGCAGTATAATGTATAATGAAATTATTAAAAAGACATTCTTTTAAATTCATAAGTATGTACATCATCTGTATTATTGTTCCGTGTTCTTCTATATCTTCTTGCCTATTCAAATTCATATTTTTTGTAATTGCTAAGGTCTGTGTATACTTCACCTCCGCAAATTCTATTACATTATATTATGTACTAATCTTTCCTCTTCTTCTCTGTCTTCAAAAGATGGAACAAAATATTCGTATTTGTGAATTAACTCCACAAAGGTCAGACTAGATCTGTAAGATACAAATCGTGGATATATGTGGACCTGCGAAAGCTAAGAAAAAAGGGTGAAATATCTAAATATGATCCTTCAGGATAAACAGGTACTACATTACTCTTCATCAATGTCTCCTCTATTGTTTCAAATATTTCTCTTACATATCAGCAAATCAATCCTCACCATTTACATATTTCTAAAACTGCACGCAACTTTTTCAAATTCATCTTTCTCTTTCACTGTACGTTTTCAATGTTGAATGTGCAACATCCTGTTGAATCCTATATGACATTTGTTGTTGTCTTCGGTTCTAAATTTTGGTAAACTGATAACTTTTGTAAAAGTGACTGTTTACTAAACACCAATGACTTATATCTTCACTTCAAACTGTGAAAATAAAGGTCATTGTTATTTGCCTAACCAATGGGGAAAATACATGTTGCAGCCCTTTTTCTCAACGCTTTATCTCTTACCAATTTAATTATGAATTCTATCATAATTAAACCAGTGATACAGTATATGTCAATGATTTTCTTTCCCACCTCTCCATTTTTATGCTAAAGCTATCAATGTGCTCTTTTACATTTGGAAATCTTGATTTTCAGTTGTGCATTTCAGTATACTTCACGTTATAACTATTTGTCAATAGTCTGAATACTTAAGAATTACAGACTCTCCTTTAGCTGGATGAAAATGAAGTTGCATTAACTTTTCTACGGCCATTCATGTAAAATGTCTATATTTGTGTTAACTTTGTTTCTGAACATACCTACATTTCACGCTCAATCAAAGGAAGATCAAATAAAGGGCATTGTTTATGCTGATGACATTCTCTGTTATCAAGATCGAATCAAGCTCTATCGCACCTACTACATAGCAGGAACACGCATGCAACCGTCAAGTTCCAAATATGAAAAATCACTACATGCTTTTGAATTAGTTTTCGACAAGAAAAGCGTACTGCTGAAAGTTAAAAAAAAATTATGTGAATGCATTGCCACTTCCCACAAAACTCAATATCACATCCTTTACAGATATTAGACAGCAGATCCTTCAGGCAACATCTGATCTAAACAAGAAAGAGTTTGGTATGTGTATTCTACCCTTTAATAAAAATTGTGAAGTGATTTTCCTTGTCATTACATATCTTGAAAAATACAAATCTTGAGTTGTTGTAGTGGACATTAAAGTGTCTTTTCTGGAAAATAATATATTTGTGAAAAGGTATCTTCAAGGGCCATTTTGTGTTGAACTTACCAAGTCTGAGGTTTTTGTGCTCTAAATGTGTATAAAGGAAAATAAATTGTTTGCCCTTTCACAATTTCTGAAAAACGTAAGCTTGTTAATCCATATTGATCATTTATCATGAATCCCATCACTACTTTTGGTATATAAGTGAAGCGATGCTTTTGAGATAACTCTTCGTGTGCTGGTCTGATCAACCTCTTACATCATCTTCATCTCACATTTATGAGTTCGCTTCTTCTACTACTCTGGTTATTGATTTGGTATCTGCTTTGGTCTTCTTCAACTTAGCTTGTTCTTTTTTTTTTAACACGAAGTAGATTGGAGATAGTAAGCTTTGCTATCTGGAAATAAATAAACTAAATAAGTAAATTATTGCTGAAATATTCCAACCACCAGAAGTCACGAATTTAGTTATACGTTGTTATTACCCATAAATATTCAGCAACAGCTTGATAATCAATTATTAGTTAATTTTACTTCAGGTCTTTGTCAACTTTTTTTGTTGTTCTGATCTAGCTTTGCCGATACAAAAAGGAAAACAAGATGGACTGGCTTCTGCATTGTTGATCTCTTCACTTCTCATTAAGTTTTTTTCTTATCGATAAGTGGTGATTTGTTTTCCACACAAATCCCATCATCTAAACAGGGATAGATAGCCCTTCTCGGAGGTCATGGACAGTAGCCAGTGTTCAGAAACCTCCTTTCTTGCTCAATTCGGTATTGCTTAATACGATGCCTCTCCCATAGAAATTCCTTTGACAGATTACACCTCTTCTCTAATAGTCTCTTTGGATTTCTCCCATGAATGTATCAGCTCTGTTTATTAGGGTGTGATGGCTTCATCTTAAATTATGCCTGTTGGTTGCTATTCGAGGTTCAGTTTTCCTAGACATGGCCAAACCTCACTTTTATGTGTCTATTTTTCATTAGGTGTATAAAAAAATTCTTTTGTTATAGGTCTATTTTTACGTTTTCTTTGTATTCCATCTTTGCTCATTTACCTTCGTTTCATGCATATATAACCATTATTGGTCCCGTGCGGGCACGGGCAAATGGCCTTTAGGTTGCCACCTGCACACACTACATATTTTCACTGTCGTCTTCAACAGATATACTAGCAATCGTCGTCAATTGTTTTCCACCCAGATATCTTACAAGTATGAACAAATGGCTGCAGGAACTTATTGTTATTGACATATTGTAAGTATATTTGCTTAACCCTAAAAGAAATTCAACTCATTCTCATTGTAAACCTGTAAACAATAAATATTACATACAATTGTTGCACTCTACAGTAACAACACTTTCACCTTCACTATATGGGATCAAACCATTATGGACAACGAAGGCAACAAGCTGTTGCACCTCCATGAATATCCTATAATACTCGCATGCCGTATAGGAGTATCAAGATACAACGGTAAGATACAAATATATAGCAGCTTCTGTTTAGCCTAACGACTTATCAATATTATAGGCTTTACCATTATTGGTTTCACATACATTGGTTTTTAAAAAAATTCTACTTTTGTATTACATATGTGTTCGCAACCAACTGTAGAGTACATTTCTGATTTGACAGTCTTTAAAACTTTATATTATCACAAAAGATTTCTTCTCTTTGAATTTTCTATCCTCCTCGAATGTTGTTGTCTGTAATTGCATGACCTCATAGACATTCACAACATAAGTTATGATGTCCACTAATTTTTCTAGGCTGAACTCATTGCAGCTTTCAGCTAGAAGGTAATTTTATCTTATTAAAAGTTCTTACTGTGTATATTTTTAGTGTTGAATCTTCTAGACTTTTTTGGTGAACATCTTACTTTGTCAACAGATCACTGGTCCCAAATCTGTATAAAGGAGGAGGACAGTGGTACATATTAGTAAATACTTCGTGAATTTTACAGAAAGAAAAATGAAAATGAAAGTTCCATTTTGGAGGAAACTATATCGCCAACTTTGAGAAAAACAGTAATGTTTTTGCAGAGAGATAGATCCATGCCCTGTTACATCCAAGTTAAGTTGTCAGCCTTTTGTATTTTTCTAGCGTGGGTTGTAATGTAAGTACAATTTTGTGGTGAAGAGTACTGTGTTGTCATGACAATTGGGAACAGCACACAGAAAGACAATGATAAAAATAAAATCCATTCAAAAATTAGTTAATGAATCAAACATATTTTTGAATTAAATTGGTTAAACCTAAACCTGAAGTGAAACCTCATTTTTGTCCTTCCCTTCCTTTTTTGTCTCACTCCACACCTATATAGACACAACCATCATCAGACATAGAAAGTTATTACTTAAATGTACAACCTATATACTAGATTTTATTTTGAAGTTTCAATTTTTCTTACCAAGTCCTCAATAGGGTGTTATTTCATATCTTTACTGTGATTATAAGGTTATTGAATAATAATTAAAGATAGAGATGAGAAAATAATAGTAAAGCAAGAAGCAATCATATATTCTTACATAAAATGATGTTTTTCTCTTGGTATATAACAATATTTAATGAAATAAAATAATAAAATCTAACAAATAACTAAAATACAAATTAATTTTAAAATAATAATATGATACACTACACTAGGAGACAGCCATCCAACGAAGCTCTTTAGTATCTTCCAAGTACTATGTCATCATAGAGGTAATTGCGAGGAGTATGTCTACAGGCAATGTATGGAGCAGGTTTGCTTAAATTCAACTATGAAAGTCAAGAAAACACTATCAAATTCTTTATTCGTGGTACTTCAAGCTCCTGTTAACATGTTTACCATTTGCTCAACTTACCAGGGGTATCACTGACGACCAAATTCAACACAACAATTCAAATTGATCCCCTTTATGGACAATGCCAACAACTACGAGCATGGTATTACTTTACTTCTCCATATATTTTGATTATGTTATAAATTCAACACTGTCAACAATTGACCTTCTGGGAATTATCTGCAGGATCACAGAGAACAAAGCTACACTTCATTTACTTTGAGGAGCACATCCAAATCTGGATCTCTCATCCCCGTTCCAGTACATGAAGAGGTCATCCAGATTGCGAACACCAAATCCTAAGAAAATTTTAGCAACAAATTTAATTCATTATTTATTTTTAACAGTCAGTACAAATACCTGCATTCACTGTTTTCATAACACAAAGACGAACATTTTCAATTGCGGCAAAGATATCATTTCCTGCTGATCAAAAGAAATACTATGTTTTAGTATGTTCCAATTGTGGACAGGACGTCCGTTACCCGACCATCATGCAAATTCACTACATGAACTGTGGCCAGCATAGAATGCTCATCCCGAGGTACCCTATTACTGCAACAACAACATCGACTTTGTCTACTCTTAATTCTGTATGACAAGTAATAACATTTTCAACATACAATCACAGGTGTCGATTTAATGTAAACCTGGAAGACAACTCAGGTACAACAACGGGGATGATTATGAACAAAGAGGGAGAAAAATTGTTATCCCTGACTGCGGAAGAAATATACGAAAGAACTTTCAGTCAGGTATAAATTTCTAACTAAATAAACAATATACATATGATTCTTACATAAGTAAACTGATTAACATGATTTCATAAATAACCATTTCACTATCGGAGAGCGATTGTCCCCCTATAAAGGATCACACAAGCTTTACCAACAATATATTCGGTCAAAAAAGGCATTTACACGTGCTCCAAATCCAACTGCTGCAAAACTATACATCCAGTCGTTCATCGAAAAGGAACATACGCCGCATCCTCCTACCGCAGCAAGCGAAATCAATATCCCCGAAACAAGTAAAAGAAAGCAACAGGTTGAACCAGAACATACCGGTAAACATGCAGAATCATCAGTAAGGATGAAGCAGAAGTTGGAGCCACCAACCCCGGAAAAATCAAACTAAAGGTCATTCTCACTTCTAATTCATTATTCAACCAATATTTCTCCAACATACTAACCAAACATCTTCTGTCCAAATAATTTTTATAGTTGATCCAAGCTTTTTGGCAGTTACTTTTTACCTCGGTACATAAATGGTAAGTGCAGCTCCATTTGTCCTACATCTCTTATTTATATTTTAATTCCTGCATAATGGACTTATTTTTCATATATTTTGTTTAGTAATTAATGATATTTAGGATCTGTTTCATCAACAGCTAAGAATAAGGGGATTGTTGCACCCTTTTAATTTTGCAGTCTTTAACTAATCGTCCAGCTTCATATCTTTTATTTCTAAAACGATGATGTCGTATTTATTCCTTACAGGAAATACAATGCTTGCACACTTTTACAAATCTCATCAGCTCCATCAGTTGCCCACCGCTTTGTACAGTTTCTGCTTTGCCAATCAAAGCTTTTTGCCTGAACTCCATTCAGAATCCAACTTTAACGGTGTAACACGCAACTGCACCACTAACATTTGTTTTCACTCTTCTCTTTATAAGCTTGATGTATAACCTTGCACAAAAATAATGTAATATATTTCAAACATGTCGATATCTTCTTTAAATTCGTCCGTACAACACTGATACGACATTCGCGCGTGCCTTGCACGGGCACCAACATCTAGTTGTTTATATAAGAGAGCTCATTTCGCATGACGAAATCCGAATAATTCCGCAAATAATTTTCCACTAACTGCTTTTTGACATGCCGACTTGGTGTTAGATTCCGGCGTTCTTCTTCCCCGGCGAATTCTACCGTTGATTTACAGTAAGTATCGGAAACCGCGATTTTTCCGTTATTTTAATGTTCTACGAGATAATTTCATATAGTTAACTAGCTCTCTTTGGAAATCAATACGAATTTTATGATTTTGTTTGTTGAATATTAGGTCTCCGTCTCGCTTCTTCCACTAACTGCTTTTTGAATGCCGGCGTTCTTTTTCTCCGGCGAATTCTACGGTTGATTTAAGGTAATTATCTGACTCTTCGTACTCGGAAACCACGATTTTTTCCGTAATTTTACTGTTCTACGATATTTTGATATAGTTAACTAGCTTTCTTCGTACGTGGAAACGAAAAGAGTTTTGTGATTTTGTTTTGTTGAATATTAGGTCTCCGTCTCGCTTCTTCCACTAACTGTGACGTGCCGACTTGGTGTTGAATTCCGGTGTTTTCTTCTCCGGCGAATTCTACAGTTGCTTACGGTAATTATCTGAATCTTCCTACTCGGAAACCTCGATTTTTTCCGTAATTTTACTGTTTTACGATAGTTTGATACTCTCTTCGTACGTGGAAAGTTTTGTGATTTTTCTTTGTTGAATATTAGGTCTCCGTCTCGCTTCTTCCACTAACTTTGACGTGCCGACTTGGTGTTGAATTCCGACGTTCTTCTTCTCCGGCGAATTCTACAGTTGCTTACGGTAATTATCTGAATCTTCGTACTCGGAAACTGCAATTTTTTCCCGTAATTTTATTGTTCTACGATAGTTTGAGATAGTTAACTAGCTCTCTTTGTACGATGGAAACCGAAATGAATTTTGTGATTTTGTTTGTTGAGTATTAGGTTTAAGAGGTTAACCTGATTCGTGAACGAAATTGGTGAGTAATTGTATTAATTGTAGGGTTAATTTCAGTAAGTAAACCATTGATTATTGTCTGTTTTAATACAGAGTTTGTTTGATTATTGATCGGACATATAACTTATAAAATTCATTGATGAGCCAATTAATCTAGTGGTAAGCAACTAAGCATCAAACAATTATGGATTTTAATCTACATCTTAATTTTAGTAACTGAACTATTGATTTATGGTCTGTTATAAAATATATTTTGCCTAATTTCTGATCGACAGATAACTTATAGATTTACATTGTTGAACCAATTAATCTAGTTGTAAGCAACTACACATCAAAGACTATGGATTTTAATCTAATTGTAGGATGTTTTTTAGTAAGTGAACTATTGATTTATGGTCTGTCTAATATAAATTTTGAATTAATCTAGTGTAACCATCAAAGAACTGAATATGTTGCTAACTTAGTGTGTAATTAGAGAATGTTGTGGAACTTTTGTTTCACTTAAAACCGAGCACGAGAAACTAATAGCTATGTGATATGCCCCTTGATTGTCATTTTGTTTGACACTTTCTGTTTCTTTTTTACTTTGCTTCATATACTGAAACATTTTATTTTTAGAAACAATTTACACAGATTTATAGCCACAGAAGTGTCATGATATACTTAAGATGACAAGTTCCAAAAGTCCGTCTTTGTTTCTTAAGTTTATGCCTATTTCCTAGTGAACTAACATTGTATAAATTGAAATAGAGGGAGTACCTAAAAGAGGAGTTAGTTATGAGAAGTTTAAAGACTTATTGATAACAGTGCCGCCCTACATGGTGTTCGGTGATCAACCTTAATAGCTAACTTATGAGGTGAGTACAAGGACAAACAGCTCATCGCTCCACCGAGATGCTTATTCAGACATCACCATCATTAAAAAAGTAAATATAAATGAAGTACCAAAAAAGCTTCTTAAAAAAAGTAATTAAATTATATTTTTGTAAAATAATGAAGTAAAGGTCTTGCAAATTAAGTTCAAAAACCAATTTAAAATTTTGATTTTTGATGCAAAAGTACAGTTGAGTATCTAATTCGATTTAAATGATTGATGTTTAATTGATGCATTAGATCTGTAGCCTCTGATTTGGATTTGTTTTTCGAGTTTCGACGTTCTTATTTACATTGTATCAGGTCTTGGAATCTATGGCCGAAGAAGACAAATGTCAATTTTGTGAACTTGTTGTTCCCGATGAGTATAAATACACCTGCTTGGGAGACCAATGCCCTTTTAACAGGTATTTCAGTTTAAAATCCGAGTTCGAAATGATGATTAAGCACTACGGCTGCAGTTTGTTGATGGAAACCATGCAACACTTGCATGATAAAGACAGCCCTGGCTTAGCACTTTGGATGCGTCGAAAGTTGGTGGATGTGACCGTGTGTAACTTGAAAGAGTACGTAATTATACTTGATTTTAATTTTTTTGTTTCCTAGGTATATTTTTCCTAATTTTTTTTCTTATTCTTTTAGGGAAAAAACAGAAGAAGCAACCCCACACTTTAATAGTGAGCCTTCTGGTGCTGCTTCTTTGAGTGTTCAATCAACATCTACTGGTAGTGTTGTTACTATAGCCACTCAAACTTCAGCAGTATCTACATTTTCAGGCTATACATTATCAAAAAACATGACTGCAGCGAAGCCTTCAAATTTTCACTTTGCTGACACCTCTAAACCCTCAGTTGTGGTGTCTAGACCTTATGTTTCCAACGTTGTTCCAAAATCAACAAACCCATCTTCCTTCTCTCTTCCTACTAGTTATCTTTCTGAACCCTCACTTGTGGTTGTTTCCAACACTTATCCATCTGGTACTTTATCTTCCACCTCTGAACCCTCAGTTGTGGTTTCTAGCGCTTGTGTTTCAAATCCACTTCCCTTTTCTCTCCCTGCCAGTTGCACGAATCACATTGCAACTTCTTCAGTCTCTCAACGAGGCTTTACTTCAATTAGGTCTCTAACTTCATCTGAACCAACAAATGTCAACAACGATCCTACTCCAAATTCTAGCATGTCTCAGATGGACATTTCATCTGAAGCTATGCTTGCAGACCTATTTCCTTCCAGAATCCCTACCCCTAACCTCCACTCACCATCCAGCTCCCTCCCCCCCGCACATGTATCACCACCCACTAGTGCATCTACAGCTCAAGCATCCCCCACTTCTTTGAGTGTTCAATCAACATCTACTGGTGGTGTTGATACTATAGCCATTCAAACTTCAGCAGTATCTACATTTTCAGGCTATACATTATCAAAAAACATGACTGCAGCGAAGTCTTCAGAATTTCAATTTAGCTAGTTATGCTTCTGAACCCTCACTTATGGTTGTTTCCAACACT
This sequence comes from Solanum sitiens, assembly GCA_016801875.1. Lineage (NCBI taxonomy): Eukaryota > Viridiplantae > Streptophyta > Magnoliopsida > Solanales > Solanaceae > Solanum > Solanum sitiens. Next base: position 1,938,004 of record JABWTJ010000087.1, on the reverse strand, counting down.
TATCCATCTGGTACTTTATCTTCCACCTCTGAACCCTCAGTTGTGGTTTCTAGCCCTTGTGTTTCAAATCATCACATTGCAACTTCTTCAGTCTCGTAACAAGGTTTTGCTTCAATTAGGTCTCTAACTTCATCTGAACCAACAAATGTCAACAACAATCCAACTCCAAATTCTAGCATGTCTCAGGTGGACATTTCATCTAAAGCTATGCTTGCAGACCTATTTCCTTCCAGAATCCCTACCCCTAACCTCCACTCACCATCCAGCTCCCTCCCCCCTGCACATGTATCATCACCCACTAGTGCATCTACAGCACAAGCATCCCCCACTTCTACACCTTCATTACTCCCTCCTAATGCACATTCACCACCAGCACATCGTGCTCGTAAAGCACGCCGCACAGGTGTTGCTCTGCACACTCGGTCTCATGGCCCTGTACTGCCCCCCCCTACTCTTACAGGGCACTTCACACGGTCTCAGTCTCAGAACCGGCCCCCTCGTGCAGAGCAAAGAAATTTTGTTGAAGAGGTTGTGCGTCCACAGAAAAGGAAACGCATGCAATCAGCAATATGCAATCCCATTTGTGACTGCAGACGTCGGAACTGCATATGTTTTCAGGCTCGTTAAAGGGCCAACATTTAGACCATTCTGTGATTTTTGCTTGAGACGGTAAAACTGATATGGTTACAATTGTAGGAGAAAGCTCGCTTTTCGTTTCATATGTTTTCAGGCTCGTGAAAGGGCTAACATTTAGACCATTCTTTATGTTTTCTTGAGAGGGTAAAACTAATGTGGTTATAATAGTAGGAGAAAGCTCGCATTTTTTGATTACTTGCATGGATATTGTATCTCAATTAGAGATGGTTCCTGCTTCATGAATGTTGAAGTCAAAGTTCTATTAAGCTCGTTGACTTGCTGTACGAAATTTGAATATCACATAATTTTGTGGTGTATACATATCAATACCATGCTCCAGAGATCATCTTAGGTAGCCCCTCTTCCCCAATCTTTTTTCATCTTTTGCATAGTCGAATCCTCGGGTAGGGCATCATCCTTCTCAACTTGTCGATATTGATAATCTTTCTTCCTCTCATGAAAAGGTAGGCTAAATTGGCCAGATAATCTGCCAATTTATTTCCTTCTCTAAGGATATGCTTAATAATCACTGTTCTTCCTTGCATTAGTCTCCAGATTTCCTCTAAAATTGTAGCAACTGATGGATAAATAATATTTTGTGCATTGAATTGTTTGATTTTTTTTTATATACTAATTATTCAAAAGGTCTCCTTATTTTGTACTTTTGAGCTTCACTACGCGTCTTGGCCATGTGCTTCAAAAGCAATTTATAAATTCACAAATAAGTGTGTCTACATACGTGTTTTTATACATATACTTTAGAAAAGTAATTTTGTAGGATAATTGAAAGTTAATTGGACTACTTTTTGAGAGAATATTAATTTATTGAAGTAGTTTTATGAAACATATCTCTGGGTATCTTTATTTTTGATATTTTTGTTGAATATTCTCGAAACAAATATAATTTTAAACTAAAATAAGCTTTAATTAGTAGTTTTACTATACATGATACTAAACGTTCATTTTTGTTTACCCAATTTTTAAATTAGTGCTAATGTTTTGAGTCAAATGAAAAGTAATTTTCATCATTTTTCTTTTATAGAGTTAAATTATAAGAATTTTGACTAATATTTTATAATATATTTTTTCATCATATCAGTATGCAAAAAAATTGCAATTTATAGTACTTTTCATATAGTTTTTGATTATCTATTATTTGTTTAAAATATCAAACTAATGTAATCTAATTTTACTTTAAAGATTAATTGACTTTTGAAAAACGTAACATGATAAATAGTAGTGGATAAGTAATTAAAAAAAAGTGAAAGGTAGGTCCCTAACTATTTTTGGCCAAACAGATATCCAAGTGGCCCAACTCAAGAACACCATGTTTGAGTATAGGGAAAAATTTTAAAATGTCAATATTTTGACATTTAATAGGATTCATTGTTAATACTTTCAATATTCAGTAAAAATATCAAAAAAGAAAAAATTGTTAAAACAGAAAGGAGAAACTAAGGGGAGAGAAAAATATTAAAAAGAAATTATCAGTTACAAAAATTCAAAACAAAGAATTAATTGGCAATTTATTCAAATACAACTTCCATCTCTTTCTTCTTCTTTCACCATGTTCTAAAACACACACTTATCACCATTATTCTAAAAATTCAATATTCAATTTTTTTAATTTTTTTTTATTTCTAAACACGTTTATTTACCATACATTATCATATTTGAAGCAGTTTATTCTACTAAGGCATCATTTTGACGTTATGAAATTATAATTTATCTTTAAAAATGTCTGAAATTGTATGAAGTTACTTGGCTATCATGTTAAGGTTATGAAGTTTATGTATCTCCCTTTAAGAAAATTTTCAGTATTCAAAATACAATACTCATGTGTTCATGGTATACGTATTAATCCATCTAACATATGTATTTTATTTTGCTTATTTCCAATATCACTTTGTATGCCAAATAGTTTATATTTATATTTGATTTTGTATTCGTCCTAATGTACACCATAAAGTTTGTATTTAGATTTGATTTCGTATTCGTCCTAATGTATACCATAAAGTTTTGTATTTATATTTTGATTTCGTATTCATTCTCAACTATAAATAGCCAAAATACTGTTTATTTATGTATTCAATATATGTGTATTCATCTCAATTGCATCAGTCAAATAGTTTCGTATTTTATCTTGCTCCTTATATGTTTATACCAACTAGTTTATCTTTGATTTCGTATTCATTCACAATTTTAAATAATCAAAATACAGGTTTGTATTTCGATTATCACTTTTGTAAAAACAAATTTTACTACAAACTACATAACATTCAAAATACTTCCAAATACTTTCGCGAAACAACTCAATACCTAAATGCTAATGTAGATTCTACTAAATCTGAAATATAAAAATAAATCAAAAAAAGATCGACGAAAATTATTTTAAATACTAAAAATCTGAAATACATAAATATTTGATGAGTATGTTAGCAAATTCATATAAAAATTTAAAAAAAATGACGGAAAATCCTCAATACATGCAATCCAAAATTTCAACATAATGTGTGATTTTGAAAACAAAATCTCACAAAATAAATGATGAATTCAAAAATACCTTTATCAATTGAGAGATTTATTAAATAATTGATAGATCTGAATAAATAGTTACGAACTTGAATAATTAGTTCTTCTTCAACAATAAGGGAGAATAATGGTGAAATTTTGATGAAAGAAAAAAAAAAAGTGAATGATGGGATGGTGAAAACAGAAAAGTTGATGAAAGAGAAAAAAAATGAAAAGTGAAAGATAAAAAATAAATTTAATGGTACTAAAGCATATGAAGAAGTGTAAATGGCTAATGGATGTAGAATTTGATTCAAAGTTGGACTGTTTTGAAAAATAAAATTTGAATAGAAATCACTTTCTAAAATATTGACATTTTGACATTTTCAATAATTATTTTAAAGTATAGATGTTTTTACTAATTGGTTAGGGATTGTGACTAGTTTGCTAATTTTCTCTTGAACATATATACAAATAAAGTCTCATATTAATAATCGAAAAGAAAAAAAAAAGTTACACATACAATGCGTCATAGAAAAAATGTTAGTGATCCGAGACTTTTAAATTAACCATCCACGTAGATTTAAATTAAGATGGATAATATCACATCGTATACATTAAGAGTATATTTGGGTTCATTTCAGCACAAAATTACCAACATGTTTTTAATGTGACTTTATTTATTATTATGGTCAAATACATAAGTAAATCTCTAAACTTGTTGGATTTTCTCTCCATGTACTTTAAGTACGTCATTTTCCTATTAAATCATTGAACCACCAATAATTTATTCCTTTTTAATATTCTTGGCTGATGTGGAATCAAACGTGATCTCAGGTCCTATGAGCACGTGCAGACGCTTTAAAGGCGATGTTGACACCCAATTTCGGGCCTCCACATTGTATATTAATTATATAACTTCTTCAATTTCAAACGATTCAAAATAATTAGTTTTGTAAAATTTCAAAAAAAAAAGATATATAGTTTTCAAGTTATTTTAAATAGTTGTATCATTTTTTTGTTTTAAAATAATATATGTGTTTTATAAATATGTATAATTAGCAATTTTATGATTATTAAAAAATTATCTAAAAAAGAGATTTTATTTTTAATGAGATATTCAATTAAATTAGTTTAGTTTAAATTATAGCTATAATTCTAAGTATTTTGGTTTATATTTAAACTAATTATATTATTTCGTTAAGATTAAAAAACTCGTTAGTTAATTATATTAATTCGTTTTATTTAAGTTTAGCCAAAGTCATCAAGTTAACTCAAATCAGCTAAATTTAAACTTAAGGTGACTTCATTTAGTCACCTTTCATACAAATTTTTCAACCCTCTTTGAGCCCAAAATTTGACAAGCTAAGACCGATTCTCAAAGGTCCATTCCCATTACCAAAAGAAACCAAAATTCAATTAGCAATACCAAAAGTCCAAAACCCAGGAAATTGTAACCCAGCAACCCGACCCTTATACAATTTTCTCCTTCTTCTTCTTCCTCGGGAAGAACCCAAAAACGCGTACAATAAACACGCGCATACAAACCAAATGACCCCACCTCATCTTTTTCACGCGTTTCTTCCTCTCCCGATGCGGAAAAATCCCTGAAATCCGACAACAACGTCCAATCACGTCAATCCAGCAAATTTAGAAAACAGTCGTCATCCTCCTCGCCTGCAACGTCCAACCACCCTCACGTCCCTCTTCCCCCTTTTCAGGGATTCTCAAATCTTTCAATATTGTAGAATTTGAATTTAAATTCAAAATTTCAATGGACTTCCCTCGTAGAGCTGCCCCAAGTTTACCTATAAAAAGCCATTTACACTCAAGTGTTAAGAGGAGCATAGAGAGAGGTTTTTGAGATTGATTTTTTAGCAATACTCGTTTTACACTTAAGAAATTTTACATTTTAGCTCTCTGGTTGTAAGTTCCGAGAAAGTCTCTCCTCTCAAACTCTTTCGGTCCAGTCGCTTACCCAAGCAAGGTAACCCCGCTCCCTCTTACAATCTATTTTGATATGGTGTGTTGTATAGTCAAGTTTTGGTATATGTTCTATTGCTAAATGTATTTGGTTCCTCGTTTACTGTTTTCCTTAGTGTCACTTTCTTGTGAACTATTGGCTTGTAAGCATGAATAAAGCTTTGAGAAAGATCCCTTGGTATCGTATGTTGGTTGTTAGATTCGTCGGCTCGATTTTCTATCTATAAATCTAGCTAAATATACTTTGGTATTGTTATGCTTAGTTTATTTCCTCATTGTTTGTTCCTTTTAAATCTTGGTTGTTTCTCTAGATTTCATCATTGTCGTGATAATCTTGTAAAATCTATGGTTGTTCTTGTGTAACTGAAATGTTATCTATATCTTTCAGATTTCAGTAATTATTGTTGCTCGTAGGCCTTTAGATTACCTCTACATAGGTTGTCTATTTTTTTATTTGTTGAAACTGTTTTGGGCGAATGTGGTTGTTTAGGCTTGATTGCGATAAGGGCTCTGATTTGTTTGTTTTAATCTGTGGTCTTGCAACACTCCGGAAGTATAATACCTAACCTAAAGCCTCATATGAGTATCTAAGACTTGAAACACGGTTAGAAGACCTAAAATATTGTTTATGAGTCATTTAGGAAGTTTTAGAGTCAAGAGGTCAAGGAACGTCCATGACATTCGGAGACTTTTTAAAGAGGTGTTAGTGTGTCTTAGCCTATTTCACGAGGTTTTAGGAGTTGCAATTTGATGAAAATTGGTGGAAAGGTGTCAAACTAGTATTATAGTATGTTTAGGGTCGAAACGTCAGGTACGAATCCTCAAGGACGCCCTAAGGACCCTTGAAGAGGACCCTCCCATTTTGGCCAAAAAGCTGTCAAAGACAGTGGCTACATACGCTTGCCATCAACGAGGAGTAGGTTAGACGATGCGGCATCGATGCTTCCGTTGTTGAAGACTTAGACATTTTCCAAAAATGGCCAAAATGCATACTCTCTGATCCAAACTACGGATGTGCAGGACGGTGGGGGGTAATGCCCGTTGACTGACCTACAGACCGTAGGTCGGGATCTCGTAGGCCAGGCCTACAATTTTCTGTTGGGTCTTAAGTGACTTAATTTTATTAGTTAATTAGTTAGGGGTTTAATTAAGGGTTAAGGGGTGGTTAATTAGGTTAGTTAAGTAACTATATAAACTACCCTAAGCCTAAACCCAACTTAACACCCCACAATTCCCAAACTCAAATTACTCTTCCTTTTGTCTACGTTCTCTCTCTCTCTCAAAGAAGAACTCCATAAGAGGTCAAGGTCAAGGTAAGTAGGGATTTAAGAACACCATTTCCCTCCATCAATCTTCAATAAATATCAAGGTATGAGAACCTTTTACCTTTGAGATTCCTTTCCCCAAAGGGTTCTTTCAAAATAGTTTCAAATTGATGATTTTCATATGGGTTTCTTCCTAATATGGGATTGATATTTCAATTGTGTTGTTCTTGATTTCTATTGGTTATTATGATTGTATTACGATGTATTATTGGTTAATAGAGTTAGTTCTTGATGACTATACCTTGTGTATGGTAGGGATGACGAATTTGACCCAATTCCCTAACCCTAGATTATGAAGTCTTGTTGAATTGATTAGGTTGATATAATTGACTTAGAGATTGTGTTACATACTATTGTATGATGACATTACACCTATTGTTGGGTGGAATTGGATGGTTAATGGTAAAATCATGGATGATGGCTTGTGAAGGAGATTGGGTAAGTCTTTGTGATCTCAAACTTTTACTTAAATTATGATGAATTGTGCTTGGTGATGAAGTTCAATTAAAGTGTATCTTGTGATTAGATTAAGTACGGTCGGTATGATGATGCAATTGAAATGTCTTGATTATATGAATTTTGAGATTGTGACTAAGATGTAATGATATAAGGTTGGTTATGAATTAACTATGTGCCTTATTATGATATGATGATGTTAATGTGCTAATCTCACATATGAGGTGTCACGACCGGAATCTAGACCCCAGACGAGACCGGCGTCGTTAACCTCTCAGAGGTCGCAGACAAGCCTACTTACGTTATTCTTACTTCACTTATGTTAATTTTAGCGGAAAATTTGAAACTTTTTGTTTCTTAACATACTTATAAAACATTCTCATTACTACATAATTGTTCACCATCAACCATCTAACATTAAGAGATAAGCAACTGAAAGAAATAGTTCAATTCTTATTAAATGCATAATAGCCAAAATGTCACCAATACATAGTCTGAATAAAAACAGTAAAGAAACGCTAGTGGAACATGCTCCACTAGCTCAACTCTAAAACTAAGCTAGAATATAAAACAGTAGCATCCTCGAAGGCATGAGGACCTACCAAAATTGGATGAATGTTGGACGTCCAGATAACTGCAACTATGATCCTGTAGCTCTATCGTCCACCTGTGCCTGCACCTAAAATAGTAGAGTTTGTATGGGGTTAGTACACACTTGTACTAAGTATGGGTATATGCAAGCACACACCAAGGACATGCATGAGAAAAGGTAGCTCTTTCCTAACAACATGATTTTTGGAAGTCAAGTCAGTGGACTTACCAAATTGAGATTAGGAAAGTTTCCAAATTTGGATTAGGAAAGTAAATAATCTTTCCAAATTTGGATTAGGAAAGTTAGTGAGCTTTCCAGATTTGGAATAGGAAAGTTATGCCATGAGAATAACATACATCCTCATACTTTTCACATTTGCACACAGCACATAACATTGACACATAGCACATATCACATAGCATACAATACATTTTTGCATGTAGCACATAACTTCTTTCATATCATTCATTCATATGCCATGAGACCTTGGAATCATGGACTTGACATTAAGACATCCCAGAAATGAGGGCTCAATATATGGGACCTCAACTAGGGAGTCTTCATTAGCAACCACAGAGTTTGCTTCATTCATTCATACGTACTTCATTCCATTTCGTTCATAGGCCAATGTAACCACCAGCTATACCTAGGATGTAGTTTAAGACTTTCATTAGGTTCGTTGTGCAATGATCAAGAATGACCTAATGTCATTACTTGCATCTAACTCACCTTTGATTATCCTATTCTAACACCTTTGGTATCATTCATTTCATTATGTGCATCATTTGAGTCTGGCCTCATTCATTCATTGGGAACTTTAACTTTAACCGACATAGATCATGTGAGCATCATGAAATCCAGTGTATCCCCCATACCGAAAAGAGGTGGAATCACCGGCCAAAGTGATCCAATAACATGCTAGCGTACATGGGAATTTAACCCTGCCAGATCCCTATATTGACAGTATAGGTTCAAAGACTAGGAGATGTATGGAGACCCATACCCGGCAAGCCGGACAGTATCATCTCATGAGAGTTACGTGAACCTCCGCCCTTCTCGAAAGAAGGCATCACCGCTCATAGCTAGCCTATCGGTGCTCAGTATAAAGTTCCATTTCATTCAACTCATACGTCATGGAAGCTGGCTTCTAGTATGAGGACATCATAGCTCATTAGATGATTTATCATCTCATCGTTAGTATTAAGTGTGTTAATCTCAATACTTTCATTAGTGTGTTCATAGAGACCGGTCTCTTCATTATCTTACACTCTCATGGGTGAGTACGTTTTGGTAACACTTACTTAGGCTCATTTGGGATTACTCTCATCATCTGCATTAGCCTCACATCATGGTGTCACCGCATTCATTATCATTGGCATATTTACCCTTCATATTTGCTCACCTCATTTTACGTGGATGTTCATTTCATCATATGCCAACATACTTGGCCATTGGTGTGTTTCATACTCTAAGTTAACCCTTCAAGGTTTTCGTCATTTCATTGTTCATTTCATCATTCCGCACATATGTCTTAGGTTCACTTATTCTTAAACGTATGTTAGACTTATGAGTCTATACACACAACCCATGAGGCTTCATTCATAATTCGTTAAGTGACTCATACATTCCTAAGATTATGTAGTACAAGACTTATGTATCTTGTATATATGCCAAGACCTTGATTTCGATCTAAGTAGGTGGCATTATTTTTGGATAATTTGTTCACGTATGACTTATGTATCAAACGGAAGTTTGAGCAAGGGAACCCAAGTCTTGAATCAATTGGATATCATTTATATTTTTCATTGATTATTCATAACATTATACTCTAATTTAAATCACAATATTAACATTGAAGGATTAATTTTCTCCTTAGTAATATTCATAAGTTGGTCGAAGGGTTGGGGGTTTGAACCCCCACAACCCCTTTTTAATTTTGTTAACCTCTCTTTGTCCACTCTCGCCTAAACCAAGAGGTTGTGGGATCAAATCCCCACAGCCTCTTTTATTTTTTTGTCATTTAAATCGCCTAAGTAGGGAGGTTGTGGGTTCGAACCCCCACAGCCTCCTTACCTTTAATTTAATTTCGCTAGGGGCTGTGAGGTGGTGGGTTCGAACCCCCACAGCCCCATATATATTTTTTTAAATTTTTTTTCGCTAGGTTGAGGGTATTGACAGTGAGATCGTGGGATCGAACCCCCACAACCTCACTTGTTTTATTACTCATTTTCGCCCCCCTCTATTTCCAGCCTTGAGGTCATGGGTTCGATTCCCACACCTCACATTTTTTTTCTTTATTCTTCCTCTTCCTTTGTTCCCAAGCGTCGTGTGTTCGATTCCCCCCAGCCCCATTTTCCCTTTTTAATTCCTTGCATCAACAACAGCTAAGGGGTTCGAATCCCCTTAGCTCCATTATATTTTTTTTAAATTTCAGCCTCTTGGTCATGTGAGGTCTTGGGTTCTATTCTCCTTGACCTCACCTACTTTAATTCCTTTTTAAACTCTCCCAAAATTCCTAGAATATGGCCGAAACCAAATTTCCAAAAGCTGGAAATTTGGTCACATTTTTTTCAGCCCATACTCTCTACCTTTTTCTCATTAGTTTAGGATAATTTTTGTAGGACGTTTCACCAATCGTTTAGCATGTAATTTAGGTTTAGTTTAGGATCACATTTAGTCAAGTGTTTACACTCTAACTTTGTAATTTCACGTACCACATGAATATCACATTATGTACAACCTTTACACATGAAATACAAGAATAAAAAACATATTTTTCACGCCCTCAAACAGTGACGTCACTGCCAACATCCTACACATCCACAATTTTTATTCAATTTCGCATGAATTATCATTCATGTAATTTCACGCACATAAACATGTTAACAATCAATATAAACATATCACACATGCCTAAATCTACCAGCACAAAATACCCAACCTACAAAGTCATTTGGGAGCTAGGCACAAGGACATGCAATGGGGAATAACTTAGTTCCGGATTAAATTCGTCTGAGTCCTAAGGGTCTCTTGGGAAAGGGACCAAGAGTAAGAAGACCCATACCTTTATTTTTCTTGTTCAACCACAGAATTGCTGCCCAAAATCCTCTCCAAAATCAGTCCAAGTTCAATAAACTTCAATCACTAACTCGACGGAAAAACTCCTCCCCTTTGCTTAAAGTGATGGATTAACGTTGTTTTCTTAGATTTTTGGTGTGAGTTCTTCAAGTGTGAAGAACTTCATTACATTTTCTATTTTTCAAGTTGTTTAGGCAGAGAGAAAACGTGAGAGTGAATGGTGAAACGTGAGAGAGAGAGATCGTGAGAGAGTGGCTTCAAATTAGGAGTTTTAGTTTGGGAATTAGTCAAACTAGGACTCCTTGTTAAACCTTTAAATAAAAATCTGATTTTTCTTTTTCTTAAATCAGCTAATATTTATTAATTAATTAAATTAATTTATCCAATTAAATAAAAACAAGTTAAATCATTGCTTCTAGTGGGGCTCGAACCCGAGTGACTCCCCATTTGCGAAAATGGGTCACTTCGGGTCGCCCCAATCCGAATTGCCCTTTTTAATCAAATTAATAATTTAATTAATCAATTCCTCTGGGTAATTACAATGTTACCCTTGGCCTGGAAAAGACCATTTTACCCTTGGACCCTCAAAACTTAAAATTTCGTCTTAACGACTCTTTCGATTAAATCTTCATTTTCGTGAGCCTCACATGGTTGGTTCCAACCTTTCCAAGCTTAATTAACTCCCCAAGTTAGTTGGCTTGGTCGTAGTAAGGGTTCTGAGGTCTGGTTCTACGCGTATCCATCCGTGTGAACCTTGGTCTAATCGCAAGCATTCTTGACAACCTAAGTCTTGATCCTATTCATTTCCAGGGTTGTTACATGAGGGTTGTATTAAAAGGGAATTCTCATGCAATTACTATTGAGCTAATGACTATGACTATACAAGTGTTTAATCCCCTATGACCTAAACTAAGTTATGGTTGCTAAAGAAAGACATTTCAAAAGGGAGTCTAGCTTAGCACCGAGTGAACTAGTAGTGAGGAGTGTCCCTTCCCAAGTAGGTAAGGTAGGTTCACTATATACTCATGAGATAGAGACTACAATGCCAAAGGCATAAAGAGGGTCTCAACTATGTCTCATAATTCTAGAACTATGTTGACTCAATAGGACTACTAGCTAGTGGATCCACCTAGATGTTATGTTCATGTTTGGTACTACTTTGGCATCTAGCCCACCTTCTTTCGATTTAGGGTTTTCATGAAACCGAATTCCACATTTAGATCTTGTGGTCTATCTTGGTTAAGGCAAGTGTTCCTGAAAGTAAAATGAAGTAATAATGTGAACTAGGGTGACTTAAGGGGTTTGACTAAGTCTAGGTAGGGGTATGAGACTCTACCCATGCACTAGTTGTCCTTGAGGGAAGTCCTAGAAAGTTGTTCTTATGTTCTTATAAGGCAAATGTTATGCATATGTTGACTTTACATGTTGAAGATCCTATATAATGTTAGTTTCACTTATGAACATGTTATTGGTCTATATTGCTAGATATGATGATGATTACTATTGATGCTATGTTATGTTAAGTTAGGCACTTATGATCCTTTGTTTGGTTTACTTGGTTGAGTGAGTTTATGAGACTTTACTTGGTCATTGCACTTGTGGAATTGATGGGGGTTATGAGTAAGGGTCTTGCACATGTTGTAATGTTATGAACTCTTATAGATGCTTTGTTGTTATAACATGATGTTGGAGTTGTTTTGGTTATGTACCTCAATATACTATTATACATGTTGACTTGACTATACTTGATGATATTGGTCATAGTCTTGAATTAAGGATTATGTGATGATTGGCTTATATGGATTCTTGGTTATGCATAAGGCTTTTCCAAGTAACTTAGCATGTTTTTAAACAAATGTCCCCTTTATCATGAATTCTAAGTTTATATGTGCATGTGTTTCCATACTTAGTACAAGTGATGTACTAACCCCTATTTCTCTCTTTTCCCCCAACATTTTAGGTTTCGGTGTTGAAGGGTTCGTGGTCAATTTGCAAGGAAGGCTTGGATAATTTCTCCAAGTGTGGGTATGTCCTCAAGATCCAAGGATGATGCCTTTTTTCATTCTATCTATGTTGCTTGCTATAGTCTAAGGACATTCATTTCACTCTTATTGTTCAAGACATTGTTGTAAGCCCTAAGTGACAATTATGCATTTGTGTAAGGGCTTGCCCGTATTCTTCTATTCAATTTAGATGGTTTTATATAAGACATCCATATTAAGACTATATTGTGTATATTGTATATGTGACATAAAAGTAGAAGCCTATGTAAGCTTCTTATTGCGAGGAGTCTAAGTAAACTCCCTAAGTATGTATGATGTGTAAGTGAGAGGTCTAAGTAAACCTCATGATATAGATGTAGATGTAGATAAAAAGTTTTAATTTTCCGCACTTTTTAACCTACGAATGTAATGATGAATTCTAAGAGGCTAGTCTTCGTCCTCTCTGAGGATGATGACAACATCAATTACGTCTAGGGGGTGGTCCCCGATTGTGACAGGTCTTTTCTTTTCAGTTCTTAATGTTATAGTTGTTGCTTTTAGATCAATGATCTTATATGCTCAGCCTTATATTTTTTAGGATTGAATTGTAAGATTTGGTGATTAATTGGAAATAAGAGAATGTTGTAGCAACTTTTTTTTAATCATCGGTGCTTCTTCTTGTACTTTATCATCTCTATATGAAAATTTAGCTTACAAAGCTTGTTACCTTATTCAAATCTTAAATTTGATATACTCGTTTGATAGCTTATTTTACATTTAATTAGACTAAGTGTGAGTTTGGTACAACATTGGTTGCAAATCACTAATATCATTTTTTTCATTTTAGATTTTGGAATTAACTTATTGAAATCTCATTTTAGTTACTGATAGCTATCCTAATTGTTTCCTTGTCTTTCTTGCATGCACCACTCGTTTGAGTCTATCGAGACTCCGTCTTTGCATTCCGTTGGGTTAAAGCCCAACATTTCTCTTTTTTATCGAGTCAGCACCTTGGAAAATTGCAAGGCTGATGAGCAGGCCTTGTAGCCTCTATCCGAGGCTGGAAATTAGTTTGTGAAGCCTAGAAATAGGCTGTATACGTGTTGTATACAGAAATATACGTTGATATACAGCTTCAGTGCAACAGATACATGGCAAAAACAGAATTACTGGTTGTGAGAATTGAAGCAGGTTTTATAATTTTGATATACATCTAAATATACACGAAAAGGAGCCAAAATACGCATTGTATGCATGAGTATACACCTGGTACATACATAGGGTTTCAATGGCAGGAATAGAGCTGAAGCCCAATTTGGTTGCAGCAGGCCTAAGAAAGGCCCAAATCCTTCTTTTCTCTCTTACTCATAAATCATTTAATTGTGATATTTGTTTGTTTTTATTTAACCCTAACTTTAAAATTGTTAATTAACTTAATTAGATTCCCAAAAGGACTAACCATGTTCTTTATGTTAGTTTATTTTAATAAAATTCCTTATTTTTATTGAATATCTTTAAAATGTTTTTCATACTTTAAATAACTAAATTGAGTTAAGTTGTCATTATGAAGCAAATAAATTCTAATATAAATTAGTTTTTGTTAAAATCTTAATCAAATGTATTTTAATTTAAATGCTTTATTAAGGTTCTTTTCTTCAAAAAATAAAAGTGTCCTTTAGTTAAAGTAATCCAATGGTGTAAATTATTATATTTATTTTATGTTAAATTATCTTCCTAATTATTAACCAAGTTGTAGGATAACCACATGTTAGCGAGTGCTTCAAATGCCTTAAAACCTTCTTGAAGTGTAAGTAAGAATCTCTTACCCATTTTCTCTAAATTTATAAAGATTAATTTGTTAAAATCTTTTTTAATTAAGTTTTATTAATTTCTTCAAAAAATTAGGTGGCGACTCTTTCTAAGTATTTTTTCATAATTGCTTCATACTTAGAAAGATTTCAAATAGTGATTTTGCTAAAGACGGTAAAATTACGGCATAATAGGCGCTGATATGGATCTTGAACAACCCACCAACGATCTTTTTCCCCCTTTTAACCCTAATTTATCCCATTCTTCTCTTATTTCTCCTCTTTTGTTTCTCTTCATCATTATTTCTCCTCTTTAGCTAATTAAATTATATATCCTTTTCATTGATATCTTTTTAATCATCAAGTTCCAATGTCGAAGTTATCTTCTTCATCAATTTATTCTTCCTCAATTTTGTAGGCACGAGTTGGATGTGGATATTTTCGATTGTATGATGATGAAATGCTGGCTCAATCTAGGAGGGTGATATGCGATTTGTTGGAAAGAGTCAAAACATATGAATTGGAGAGGAATCGATCAAGAAAAGTATGGATGATATGCATTGTTGTAGGGGTGATATTGGCCAGTTGGATTTATGTAACAAAATGTTCTTAGTTGGTTCATTTGTATTCTACTAGATTCCTTCATAAAAGTATGTATGCTAGATTGTATTGTTGTTTATGAGGGAAATTTTGATCGACTTTTCTATTGTAAATGCCTTGTGTTATATTGTAATGATTTTGATTGAAGGAATGAAGACAATTTGTGTGTTAAAAGTAGTAAAAATTGATCATTCATACCATTAATTTGCTCTAGTGAGATCCAATCAAATATATCAATCCACGACAACTAATTAAAAGCAGTGCCACAAAGAAGTTACCTAAAAGACACCAAAAGACATTTTAAAGTAGTCAATACAAGTTTTGGTGTTGATTACACAACCAAGAAGTACTTTTTCTACTAAAATTAGGCATTTGTTGGTGCACTAGAGGTTCCACGTTTGTTTTTCCTTAACCGACTGATTAGTTGCAACTGTGAACCTGTGACAACATCTCCACCATTCCACTTGAGTCCTCGCGGCTTATAACCAATATGAATATTTGTTGGAGCTGCATCCTTATAAACTCTCGGAGTGATACTTCTCCTGAAGTACCATGCTGCATAAAAAATTCTTAAAATGAGACTTTATATAGTAGAGTAAGAAATGAACAAAATTATGTATACACTTACATTAAAGGTTTGACTACAACTTGCATTTATATAGATGCCAAATCCTAAAGTCTTGGTCCTCTTTTGTCTTCCTGTTGATATTGAAACTTTTATAGCCCTTAGTTGATCAGGTTGCTGAGTTGATACACCTCCAATGCCTCTACCAATGCCTTTTCTTGTTCCTATGCCAGTGCCTCTCCCAATGCCTCTTCTTTTAGCAGGTTGTTGCTCTCTTCTAACAGTTGAAGAATTAAAACATATAGAACTTCCTTGATTATTAAATACTGGCCTATGACTAGAGCTTGATGGTCTGCAAAAGTGGTGGATGTCTTGAGCTTTATTGTTGGCTAAAAAATGGTGGCTTGCTTGAGCTTGATGGTTGGCTAAACACTGGTGGCTGGGTTGAACATGGTTGCGTGCTTACGTAGCCTACAGGTTTTCCCATCCTAGCCTATTAAAACAATAATAGTAATTGGTTATTGTAAATAATTGAAGCTTATTGTAGGTGTAATAGAAGAGAATAATAACTTACCATGGTTGGACAAGCTTTTTTGTTGTGGCCTACTTGATGACACAAGGAGCAGGTCATTTTTACTCCTCTTTTGGACAACTTTCCATACTTTTTTTAGGCTCATTATTTTCTTTATACTGCACTTTGGTGGCCTACCAGACATGAATTTTTGTTCAGGAGGTTCAATCACTACACCACTAGTGTGAGGCCACTTTTTCATGTTTGGTATTAACAACAACCCTCAATATGAAATAGGGTGAATTAGAGATTTTATGAGTTAATAACTTGTTAAGAATAATGAAACATAGCTTTTGAAGTCAGTTTTAAAGAGTTTCCAAGTCAAACGTCAAGGGACGACCAAGACGTCCGAAAACTAGTCTTGCGTGTGCTAGTGTGTCCTAGTATGTTGTATGTGTTTTTATTTAGTGTTTAGAGTCTAAAAACAGTGGAGGTGACCCTAATATCTCAATAATTGAGTTCAGGGTCAAAACGTTTGGGCGCGACTCCCCACAGACCAACCAAAGGTTCTTGAGAAGGCCCCAAGGTTTGGCAAGGAGGCTGCCAAGACATCGAGTGAACAATCTCTTTTTGAGGGTGCTGGTGACGTGACCTTGACACTTAAAAGAACAAGATTTTGCCTCGCGATGTGGGATTTTCACAAACCATTCTTCCTCAATTAAATTCCAGAACCAAGAATTGGTATTGTCCCTGCGACGCGCAACCATGTCCCAGATTGGTCGCATCGTTTAAAGTCAAATTAGACTTTATTAAAAGGTCCGACTAATGTAGGGGAGTTTTGGGTATTTTGGGGATGTATTATATACTTATTTTAGGTCATTATACACCCATTCCCCAATCAAAAACCCTAAACCCTCAATTTGAAACTAAAATTCAGAACCATCAAAAGTTCTTCTCATCTAAAATTCTCTCAAGCCACCATTGAAGGTCAAGGTCTTGGAGCTTGCTAGGAAGGATGGATCTAACTTATTAGTTCTCTATTTTCGTTGGGTTTTTGAAGATTAAGGTAAATGGATTCTTTATCTTTGATTCATCTTTCAATCAAAGAGCCAATTTGAAGTATTTTCAAGTTCTTCAAAAACACTAAAAACCCCAATTTTGATTCTATGCAAGTTTCATATATGAATAGATTTTAAATAATATTTTATGTTGACATTGCTGATTATTGATGGTTTTTAGAAATGAGATTCCATGAACCCATATCTTCCCAATTTCTCTTAATATCACCATGAAGTAGGTGTATTGATTTTTATTTAATGGTTATAGAATTGTGTTTAGATTGTTATGGGCTATTGAATTATATGTTAGATCATTGTTGAAACTGTTCATAGTTTTCCTTATAGTATCGATATATATCTTGGATCTTGTTGAATCATTGATATGGATGAACTGGTGGTCTAGTCTTATGGACATTGTAATTGGCAAGTTCTATAAATATGTGAATTGTTGTAGATATTAAGGAATGGTGATTGTGGCTATTGGAAGGTGGTAAGTTGAACTAAGTTTTTTTATTTAATAGAGAATTCATATCGAATTGCTATAGATTGGTGTGATCCATTAATGGCAGCGGTGTTCAATTGTTATAAATGTTATGAACATGGCTTTGTCGGTATTATTATGTGAATCATAGTATTATCATGTTATGGCTTATATGGGTGTACAAAGTGAGGGATGATATAGTATATGTGAAGGTATAATGTAAAGTTACTCATGTGATGTGTATATGGTCTTATATGGATGCTATCATGTTATGATTGAAAGTACTTCTTCTCTAATTGATGCTATATGATGATGAAGGACTAAGAAGTGTCCTTATAAAATAATGTTGTATCTTGTGTTGGTAGACTTAGTCGTCCCTACTTGGTAATTGAATGATATTGAATAAATGATATGATGAATGTTATGTCTGATTCGGGAGGCTTAAGTTCCTCTTCTTGATACATGAAAGTTTCTTAAATGTAATCTCTTTACTTGGTAGGCTTAGTCACCCTTGTCATGTATGTATGAATGAATGTACGTATGAAAGAATGAAAGAATGAATGAAAGTCTAGGATTGGTAGACCTAAAGTGGTACCCTTCTAAGAATGACTAATATAGAATCTTGAATATGAAAAGAAGGTTAATATGAAAGCTGACCGTAATGGTGCCCTTCTTGAGCGGAATGATAGACTAAGAGGTAGGTTGGATGGAATGACATGAAACCATCTCTAAGAAAGCCATAAAGGCTATCCTTATGAACCTTGATCGTCAGCCCTTGTGGAACCCTTCTCGATAGTGGTATTATGAGTTGGTAGAAATAAGAAATGGTACCTTCTCAAATACTATTATGCGAATGAACTTGCTCTATGAGAACCAAGGCAAAGCACTGATTGGATATACTTGTGGTAGTAGCTCTACTTGCAGTATGATATTAGAGTACAAAAAATCTCTTGATATCCCTTAACCATATGCCTACATGAGATGTGTCTAACTTTGTAAAGTAGAACACTTCCACGGTGTGGGTCCTATGACAACGGATTCCGTACCTAGCTAGTATTGTCTATGTCGGTTAATGTCTATTCTCATCATGTGGAATGTGCACTCTAGTTATTGGATAGGTTATAAAATGTGTAGGTAGTGGAATGTGACGCTATCTACACATGACACGAGTAGGCTTTGAAGATACTAAAGTGAATTCCCTAGGTCTTCTAAGACCATTATGTGATGTCCTCTTATTGTATGATTGAATTCTAAATGACTTATGTAATGTATGTTCTCCTAATGATAGTATGTTGAATAGATTACTTAGGTGTTCTTGAAAGGGTGTATGTGTCATCTCTTTATGTCTTACTTAGGTGGGTCTTAGAGTAATCTCAGATATAAAGTCTATATGATGAAACGGCTTACTCGATGAATATGTAATTAAGTGCTAATGTTGATGTTATCTTACTATGTCTTATATGTGATTGATTACTTGTATTATGTCTCTTAAACTCTTATGATGATGATTTTTATCAAAAATTCATGAAAGCATGTTTCTATACTAAATGTCCCCTTTAACATGGTTTTTGCATGGTCTCTATACTTAATGCTTAATGTGCTAACCCCTTTCTTTCCCTTTTTGACTGAAGTGTAGGGATTGGTGATGTGGTATGCTATGAAGGTTGACTATGTTTCTAAGTGGTTGAAGATGAAGACTTGGCGAGTCCTCATATATTCAAGGACAAGACCCACATGTTCCTTTTATGTCTTTTTAGTATTTCTTTAAGTCTTTGTATGGGCTTAGTCCCAATGTTGTATTCTAAATTATTATATGATTTATGAGACAAACTAGTTTTATAGTTAAATGTTTTAAAAGTCTTGCGCTTGATTATTAATAAAAGTATTCTTCGTGTGTGAAGAAAGATTTAAATTCTTGCTCATTTTTAAGTGTCGTATACAATGAAAGATCCATGTGAATTGTATGAGACCTTTGAGAGGTCGAATAAACCGGTAACAGCTAGGGGGTAATCTCAGGTCGTTACAGTATTGGCTGTAGAAAGTGGTTATAAGCCTTCAAGAAAGTCTCTTTCTATACCAATAACCACTTCATGTTTAAGTTTTATGCCTTTGTGCTGATATACAAGCGCATCATGTTGACATGGTATGCCTCTCAATTACCATGTTCTACATGTACATGTCTTCTTATTTATATCAACAATATGCCTGTACTGACCATCTAAGATTTCATACCCAATATCACCATTGAATCTAACTTCAGAAAGTCTAGCAAGATCTTTGTTCGCTTCAAGTACTAGTCTAGTTATAGGAGAGATATTTGAGATCCAAGTTTCAACATATTGCCTTTATTGCAATATTTCTGTCTATTATCTTGTGCCTAATCTCCTCTAACATAGTGTTGATAGACTTATGTCTAGCAGCTAGTATCCAAGAATTAAATATTTCACACATATTGTTTTCAGCAATATCACACTTAGAATGCTCTTTAAGATATGCTCTGCACCAAGTAGTTTTTTCATAATGCAACAAGTCCTCACGAATTTATTACCTAATTTGTTGAGTTTATCCATCTCCTCTTCAAATTTCACTTCAAAACTTGACTTAGCACATTTGCGGAACTGGTTTCTTCTTTCTTCACCACTCCATATTTGATGCCAATTGGGCCAGATATGTCTAGACACCTTTTCTTCTCACTATCTAGTAGCAACTCACATAAAGTTGGTACAAGGCCCTATATAAACAGTTGTAGCAAAAACATTAAAAAGTATTAGCAACAGAAGAAATTAAAAAATAATAGATCAAGATACAATACAAAACTATCTAACCTTCTGCATATCTGACATAACAATCAGTCCATATCCTGTGCCTAAGTTCGAATCTTCTATCAAGTAGTTGAGGAAAAAACTCCAACTTTATTTTGTCTCTGTGTCAACAACAGCCTATGTAATTGGAAACATATAGTGATTTCTATTTCTACCAACAACAACCAACAATTCACCCATGCAAGAACCCTTTAAATATCATCCATCAAAACCAATAATTTTTCTGCATCCTTCCAACCAGCCTATCTTCAATGCATCAAAGAAAGCATAGAAGTAAACAAACAAAGTTTTTCCTGGCTAAGACTCACTATCTGTTCTCACCTAACAGGAATTACCAGGATTAGTATGTTTAATCATGTCTGTATAATCACACATCCAATCACCTAATAAGTCCTTGATAATCCTCTTTTTTACCCTATGACAAACAATTCTTCCAACATACAACCCAATTTGTTTCTCACCAATTCCTGAATTTCCCACAATCTTATATATAGTTGACATGTAATTTTATCCTTGAACGTTTTTTCAACAAACTTAGATGTACACAACTTGTTCTTGGTTGATTGAGGACATACACTTTCAAATACCATACCAGGCTCAAAAATAGCTAGAACACAATCAGGATCAAAACTTACCATTTTACTTTTTCTTCTTCTTGGTAAATCAACACCCTTAAGAAAATCTGGATCCAATTCACCCCTAATGTCATCACTGTCCAATTATTAGATAGATTGATCATCACCCCTAGTCTTCCAGTGTATCTTGCAATCTTATTCCTTCCTATGTATTCTAATCCTCTATCAATACCAGTTGTTCCAAGCTTTATTTCTTTGAGTAGGTTTTTTCTATTTCACTTTGTTTCTCCTTTCATTTCTAAGAGATCTCAATTCTTCATCAACCTCTCCGCTTAGCCTTATCCCCCTCTAGGGGTATTTTAGTGATAGGTTCTATAGGAACTGGACGATCCTATTTGATCAAATATCTAACAGAGTCAACCTCATAAGGAATAACATCCTCTTGAGTGTCATCACTGCTTTCTTGATTTGATCCAGTCCCTTCCTATTCTAAATCTGATACATCCCCTGGCTCAACTTCCACATTAATATATTCAGATTTAGCCTCATGATTCAACCCTTGGCTTGCATTCACATTTATATCTTATAAGTCTTCTTCAACTACCGACCCACAAAGTAAACCAGTTGTGACCACTTCAACATCATCTACCACATGCTTCACATAAAGGTCTAAAAGTTCACCATCCTTTAGGTATTTGATAAGATTTAGTAAAGTAAAATCTGTGTCCACCTCAATAAAGCCATTTTGTGGGGTCTTTAACACAGAACCCACTAACAGTAATATACCCCAATTGCTTAGTGTAAAAAAGTATTTCGATTATTGAGAAGTGGTCATTGTCGATATTAACATATTCCACCTCGTTTCCCCTTTATAAGTAATTCCATTTTTTTCATGAATAAACTTACCACCACCATGATGAAAACGAGTTACTATAATGGCATCCATAAGATTCCTTGAAACAAAGTGTAAGACCCAAAGTTTTCTAACACGTTATGGACACATCAAATTAATTTATATTAAAATTTAAAAAATTAATTATTTTTAAAAATCACTTATTAAATGTGAAGGATAAGAACATAACAGGGAGTTGACTCAGAGTCAAAGGTTTGACTCATGCAAATGGTCAATCTTGAACTCTATAAATGTATAATTGTGATCTACCAAAGACCTATTATTTGCACGTAATATCAATTTTATATTACTTATTATATTTAAAAATCACGCCTCATGTTATTTCTTGTTGATTTCCTATTTTTATTTTATTTTTGAAATACATAAGAACAAAAAAAACCTTAGCTTTTTCCAGATATTAACAATACACCATCACATTGATACTAAAAATGCAGTATATATCATGCTACAAACAATAAAAATTATATAGAAATTAGGAATGAGCTTAACTCACACCCGTCAACTCAAAAATCATGATTGAACTCCAAAATTGTCTACATTCTTTGATGATTCCTTCAATAAAATACTCGAGATCACTTTAAAATCTGAGAATTTTAACTTTATATTTAAATTTCATTGAAAGAAAAACAATTGCTAGGGTTTTATCATCTAGCGTTGATTTAGAAGTGCTTTTTTTTTGGGGGGGGGGGGAATTAGTTTTGGAGGAGATAGATTCTAGGACGAATTTCACCATTGAATTAAGCTTGGTTTAAGGATGTAATCAAAGGTATGTGAGCTTGTTCATCCATAGATTCTTCCATCCATAGAGCCCCCATAGATGTCCCTCAACTGTGAATCCAAAAGACCCCAATCTATCTAGTGTTGTGATTGTGGGTAAGGCTTGTTTGTGATCCCAATCTAGTGGGTAACATTCAATTATGTTTATATGATGATTATATGATGTTTTAATGTGGGTTTCTTAATGAATTCTAAGTTTTGATGATAAGGTGATCATGGTGGGTTTAGGCCATTAGAGGCACGTGTCACGACTGGAATCTAGACCCCAGACGATACCGGCGTCGTTGACCTCTCAGAGGTCGCAGACAAGCCTACATACGTCATTCTTACTTCATCTAGGTTAATTTTAGTGGAAAATTTGAAACTTTTTGTTTCTTAACATACATACTTATCATTCTATTAAATTCATAATTGTTCATCATCAACCATCTAACATTAAGATCATCAAATGAAAGAAATAGTTTAATATAGCATTAAATGTATACTTGCCAAAATGCACCAATACAATATCTGAAATAAAAAGAGAAAGAAACGCTAGTGGAACATACTCCACTAGCTCAATCCTATAGCTAAGCTAGAATATGATGGGTAAGCATCCTCGAAAGCATGACGGCCTACCAAGTCCAAATGGATGCTCCATGTCTGGATAGCTTCAGCGTCAACCTGTAAGCTCTAGCGTCCACCTGCGCCTGCACCTAAAATTGTAGAGTTGTATAGGGTTAGTATACACTTGTACTAAGTATGGGTATATGCAAGCACACACCAAGGACATGCATGAGTAAGAATAGCTCTTTCCTAACAACATGATTATGGAAAGTCAAGTCAGTGGACTTACCAAATTGGGATTAGGAAAGTTAGTGATCTTTCCAAATTTGGATTAGGAAAGTTAGTGAGCTTTCCAAATTTGGATTAGGAAAGTCATGCCATGAGAGTAACATGCATCATCATACTTATCATATTGCACACAGCACATACAGCTTACACATAACACATAACATCGTTCATATCATTCATTCATATGCCATGAGACCTTGGAATCATGGACTTGACATTAAGACTTTCCAAAATGAGGGCTCAACATATGGGACCTCAACTAGGGACTCTTCATTAGCAAACACAGAGTCTGCTTCATTCATTCATACGTACTTCATTTCATTTCGTTCATGGGCTAGTGTGAACTCCAGCTATACCTAGGATGTAGTTTAAGACTTTCATCGGGTTTGCTGTGCAATGATCAAGAATGACCTAGTGTCATTACTTAAGTCTAGATCACCTCTTGATTATCCTATCCTAACACCTTTGGTATCATTCATTTCATGTTGTGCATCATTTGAGGTTAGCCTCATTCAATTTTTAGGAACTTTAACTTTAACCGACATAGATCATGTGAGTATCATGAAATTCAGTGTCTCCCCCACACCGAAAAGAGGTGGAATCACCGGCCAAAGTGGCCCAAAACATGCTAGCGTACATGGGAATTGAACCCCGCCAGATCCCTATGTTGGCTATATAGGTTCAAAGACTAGGAGATATAAAGAGACCCATACCCGGCATGCCGGACAGTCTCATCTCATGATAGTTACGTGAACCTCCGCCCTTCCCGAAAAAAGGCATCACCGCTCATAGCTAGTCTATCGGTGCTCATATTAAGTTCCATTACATTCAACTCATACGTCATGGAAGCTGGCTTCTAGTATGAGGACATCATAGCTCAATAGATGATTTCTCATCTAATCATTAGTATTAAGTGTGTTAATCTCAATACTTTCATTAAAGTGTTCATAGAGACTGGTCTCTTCATTAACTTTACACTCTAATAGGTGAGTACGTTTTGGTAACATTTACTTAGGCTCATTTGAGATTGCCTCATATCATGTTGTCACCAATTCATTAACATTAGCACATTTGCTATTCATAATTACTCACCCCTTTTTACGTGAATGTTCATTTCATCATATGCCAATGCACTTGGCCATTTAGTATGTTTCACACCCATACTTAACCCTTCTAGGGTTTCATCATTTCCTTGTTCATTTCATCATTTCATAGTTCATTTCATCATATGCCAATGCATTTGGCCATTTAGTGTGTTTTACACTCGTACTTAACCCTTCTAGGGTTTGATCATTTATTTTCTATATCATCATTTCATTACATACATCTTAGGTTCACTTACTTCTAAACGTATGCTAGACTTATGGGTCTATACATACAAGCCATGAGGCTTCATTCATAGTTCGTTTAAGTGATTTATATCTTCCTAAGGTTATGTAATACAAGACTTATACATTTTGTATGTATGCCAAGATCTCAATTCCGATCAATGTAGGCAACATTATGTTGAACATTTATTCACGTATGACTTAAGTATCAATACGGAATTCGGGCAAGGGAACCCGGTCCACATATCCGTTTGGGGACCGAGAGGTTGTGGGATCGATCCCCCACAGCCTCATTTATTTTATTTTTATTTTGTTCTTGACTTTTCTGAGTTGACCGTGAGGTTGTGGGATCGAACCCCCACAACCTCACTTTATTTTTCTTTTAAATTCGCCTTTTCCGCCTAGAGGTCGTGGGTTCGATTCCCATGCCTCACATTTATTTTCTTTTCATTTTTCCTTAAACTTGACCGAGAGGTTGTGGGTTCAAATCCCACTCCTCTCATTTCTTATTTTCATACATCATTTTCCAGCAAAGACCATGGTTCGAATCCTCTTCAGCACATTCCTTTTTACTTCTTTATTTTCATGGTTTTTAACATGGTGAAGTCACCGGTTCAATCCTCCATGACCTCACTTGTTTTAATTCATTGTTTCACAACATTTTGAACCCTCTTAAATTGACCGAAACTCATCATTTGAAGCTGGAAATTTTGTGGTTTTTCTTCAGCATCTTTTCATCAAGTTACAATTAGTTCTTAGGAAAATTTCATAGTTCATTTAGAACGTTTTAGGTGCATTTTCATGGATTCGTTTAGCCAATAGTTTCTCACTCAATTCAGCCACATTACACTTCATATGAACATCATGATTTACATAAGTTTGTGCACGTAAGATAACAACCATAACATTACAATTTTTTAGCCTTAACCCGAGAACACCTAGTCACGATCACATTTTGCACACACATGCACATAGTTTCAGAACACATAGGTTGTCATTCATACGATTTCAAGCACACATACATGAACATATTCATCACAAAAACACAACAAATGCCTAATATCTACCAGCAAACATACCCAACCTACGAATCATTGGGAGCTAGTGGCAGGGACATGCAACGGGGACAATCCTAGTTTTCGACTGAATATACTAAACCTTAAGGGGTCTCTTGGGAAAGGGACCAAGAGAGAAGAGAACCCATACCTTTTTGATGTTCAAACCTCGACTTGCTGCCCAAAAACTTCTCCAAAGATCACGTCCAAATCCTCTCAATGTCAACACCAACTCGACGGACAACCCTCCCTTTGCCTAACGTGTTTGATTAACGTTTGTTTTCTTATATTTTCGTGTGAGTTTTTTAAGTGTGAAGGACCTTGGTCAATTTTCTGTTCTTTTAGTTGTTTAGGCAGAGAGAACGTGAAAAATAAGACAGAATGATCGTGAAAGTGAGATAGACGTTGGAGAGTGAAACTTGCAAGTAGTTTAGGCTTAGGTAAGGACTTAGCCAAACTAGGACTCTCCTTAAATTTAAAAATCTGAATTAATTAATTATACGTGAAAGGACCATTACGCCCTTACAAAAATCAGATTTTAATCAACAATTAAACCACTTATTTATTTCTTTCGTTGTGGTTCGAACCCGAGTGATGCCGTTTCGTAGAAACGGGTCGCTTTGGGTTGACACGGCCCGAACCGGTCCTCAACTTAAATTAATTAATTAATTAATTCTTTAGGGTAATTACGATATTACCCTTGGCCTGGAAAAGAGCATTTTACCCCTAGACCCTCCAAACGTAAGGTTAACCCTTTAAAGTCTGGTTTGGACACACTCGGGTGTAAACTCGCATTCGGGGTCCTAAACTTGCCCAACCTGGTCCCACCTAGCTCAACCAACTCTCCAAGTTGATTGGCTAGGGGATTTCATAGGCCCGGGGACCCGGTTCCACACGTATGGAGCCGTGGGACCTTGGCCCCCACACCTTGCCGGGAAGCCTCACCCTCACGAGTTGAGCGCATCCGGTGGGGTGTGGTCCATGCGGGTACCCCTAGGGTACTAGGGTGGCTGGTTCTAGGGTCCTTAGTACGTTACTTAGCATAATTCATTTCGGGTTGTTACATTATCCCCCCCTAGGAACATTCATCCCCGAATGACACTACTAATTCTCTAGCGTAATGTCAGTCAAAACATAACATAAATACTATTCACAAACAAGCGATAGCAACTAAGAATGGAGAGATAAGGAAACTGACTTAAGAATAGGAAGTCTAACCTCAAGGGCTGAAAAGATGAGGGTAGCAGGATCTCATATCGGCCTCAGCCTCCCATGTAGCACCCTCAACAAGATGATTCCTCCACAATACCTTCACTATGTCAATCTCTTTGTTCCTTAGCCACTTGACCTGTCTGTCTAAAATCTCAACAGGTACCTCTTCATAGGACAAGTCTTCATCAACCCCTAAACGTTCAATAGGTAGAATCGATGCTGGATCACCTAGGCACTTTTTCAACATAGAGACATGAAAGACTTGATGAACAGAAGCTATTTCCGCAGGCAATGCCAACTCATAGGCCACCTCACCCACACGCTGTAGAATCTCATATGGCCCAACATACCTCGGACTCAACTTCCCTTTCCTGCCAAACCTCATCACCCCTTTCATAGGTGATATCTTCAAGTAAACCTGGTCACCAACATCAAACTCTAAAGGTCGTTTCCTATTGTCTGCATAGGACTTCTGCCGATTGTAAGCAGTAGACAATCTTTCCCTAATCACTCTGACATTCTCTAAGGCCTCATGAATGATCTATGGACCCAAAATGGATGACTCTCCAACCTCGAACCACCCAACTGGAGACCTACATCTCCTACCATACAGTGCCTCAAACGGTGCCATCTCAATGCTAGAGTGATAGCTGTTATTATACGAGAATTCTATCAAAGGCAGATGGTCATCCCAACTACCTCTGAAGTCAATCACACACGCCCTCAACATGTCCTCCAATGTCTGAATAGTGCGCTCTGCCTGCCCATCAGTCTGAGGATGAAAGGCAGTACTAAACTTCACCTGCGTGCCAAAGCTTTTTCTGGAAGGATCTCCAGAAATGTGAAGTGAACTGAGCTCCTCTATCTGAAATGATAGATAATGGAATCCCATTCCATCTCAGAATCTCATAAATGTAGAGTTTCGCATAATCCTCGCCTCTGTAAGTAGACTTCACAGGGATAAAGTGGGAAGACTTAGTCATCCTGTCCACAATAACCCATATGGAGTCATGCTGCCTCCTAGTCTTCGGAAGACCAACCACGAAGTCCATATTAATGGCCTCCCATTTCCAAGTCGTAACCTCAATAATCTGAGTAAGACCACTAGGCTTAAGATGTTCTGCCTTAACTTGCTGACAATTAGGACACTTGTCTACATAATCAGTAATGTCCTTCTTCATGCCATCCCACCAATAGATCTACTTAAGATCATGATACATCTTGGTGGAACCTGGATATATGGAATATCTGGAACCATGGGCCTCTGCAACTATCCTGGTCCGCAAATCATCCACATCTGGTACACACAGCCTGTCTTGGTACCTAAGTATGCCATCACCTCCCAAGGCAAAAGGCTCATTCATATTTATCAGCACGGAGTCCTTTAACTCCATCAAAACACGATCAAGGTGCTGACCCTTCTTTACATCAACTACTAAGGATGATTCAAAACTAGGATGAACTGAAACACCCCCACTAGTAGAGTCAACTAACCGTATTCCCAGTCTGGGCAGTCTGTGTACATCTTTCACCAAATCTTTCTTCTCATCCTCAACGTGGGCTGTACTTCCCATGCTCATCCTGCTCAAAGCATCAGCTACAACATTAGCTTTACCTGGATGGTAGTGGACGTTCATGTCATAGTCCTTCAATAGCTCCAACCATCTTCGCTGACGTAAATTCAACTCTCTCTGGGTGAACACGTATTGGAGACTCTTATGGTCTGTGAACACATCCACATGCAAACCATACAAGTAGTGCCTCCACAGCTTCATTGCAAACACCACAGCTGCCAACTCCAGGTCATGAGTGGGATAATTCTTCTCATGAACCTTGAGTTGTCTAAATGCATAAGCTATCACCTTACCACCCTGCATAAGAACACAACCTAAACCAACCCTTGATGCATCACAATAAACAGTGTAACTCTCACCACACTTAGGCAAAGTAAGCACCGGGGCTGAAGTGAGTCTGTCCTTGAGCTCTTGGAAACTCTTCTCACAAGTCTCCGTCCACTCAAACTTGGCCTTCTTCTTAGTCGAAGCTGTCAGTGGGGCAGCAATGGAAGAAAAACCCTCTATGAACCTGTGGTAATAACTAGCCAATCCCAAGAAGCTTTAGATATCTATGGGATTAAGAGGTTTTGGCCAGTTCTTCACAGCCTCAATCTTCCTGGGGTCCACCTCAACACCTTGATCGGACATAACATGATCCAGGAAGGTTACTGATCTCAGCTAGAATTCACACTTGCTGAATTTGGCATACAACTGATGTTGTCTAAGTACCTGCAAGGTTAGTCTCAAATATTGTTCATGCTCTTCCTTGGTCTTAGAGTAGATGAGAATGTCATCAATGAATACTATGATGAAAGAGTCAAGGTACTCACGGAAGACCCTGTTCATAAGATCCATAAATGCAACAGGTGCATTCGTGCGACCAAATGACATGACAAGGAACTCATAATGACCATAACAGGTACGAAAGGCTGTCTTTGGGATATCTCCATCCCTAACCCTGTGCTGATGGTACCTAGAACGAAGATCAATCTTCGAGAAGAAACTAGACCCTTGGAGTTGGTCGAACAAGTCATCTATTCTAGGAAGTGGATACTTATTCTTGATAGTGACTTTGTTGAGCTGCCGAAAATCGATACACATTCTAAGGGTTCCATCTTTCTTTTTCACGAACAACACTGGAGCGCCCCAAGGGGATATGCTCGGCTGAATGAAACTCTTATCAGTGAGTCTTTTAACTGCAGCTTCAACTCTTGGAGTTCTGCTGGAGCCATTCGGTAAGGAGGAATTGAAATTGGTTTAGTATCGGGCTCTATATTGATACAAAAGTCAATCTCTCGAAGGGGAGGAACTTCAGGCAAATCATCAGGAAATACATCTTGGAACTCATTCCCTACAGGCACTGAGTCTATGGAAGGAATGTCATGATCTAAATCATTAACACTCACAAGATGACATAATAACCCCTTGGACATCATTTTATGGCCTTAAGATTTGAAATCAAGGGATTAGGACGACTCGAGTTGTACCTCTCTCAAACTAGCTCTTCCTCATTAGGGAAATGAAATCTCACAACCCTACTATGACAATCCATGAAGGCAAAACATTTATGATGCCATTCCATGCCAAGAATAATGTCAAAATCTTGCATGGGTAAGTCAACCAAGTCTGCACACATAGTCTTATCACATACAACTATTGGGCAATCCTTATAAACTCTGCCAGTTCTTACATTTTCTCCTATAGGCGTACTAACCACTATAGGATCATGCAGAACTTCAAGCAATATCTCAAAAGTGAGAGCAAGCAAAGGAGTTACAAAGGAAAGCGTAGACCCTGGATCAAGTAAAGCATAAACAGAAGTTGAGAATACTTGCAACATACCTGTGGCCACATCAACGAACTTCTCCTACTCCTCCCTGCCCTTAAGGGCGTAGAATCTGTTCCTCTTAGGAGGCTCGGTTGCTGCTGCACCCTGTGGGTTAGGCCTAGGCTGAGCATTACCTCCAGCCTGACCTCTGTTCTGTGGACAGTCTCTAACCATGTGCCCGCTCTTACAGCAACCGAAACAGGCATTAGTGCCCTGTCTTCACTCTCCACTGTGAGCACGGCCACACTTAGCACAGTCCTTTCTGGTACGCTTCCTCTCACCTTCATTGCCATTCTTGGGCTTGGGTATGCCTCCTTTAGGTGTTGTACTCCTCTGAGAGTTAGAGTTCCCAGAACTCTGTTGCCCCTTTTTGAACCTGGGCTGCTCACGGACGCCAAAATTATTTCTGTGGCCTCCATTGCTGGGACCTGCCTGATCTTGAAGCTTAGGACTCCTAGCATCACAAACACCCCTTTTTTTTCATCTGTCCTCTACCTGCTGGACATGTACCATCAACCTGGAGAGGTCCATGTTATCGTGGAGCATCGCAGACTGACACTCCTCCTCCATATCTGTCACAACGCAAAAGCATACCCTAGAAGATAGGGTACAATCTTGGATTGTAACCGGCGTCGTCGACCTCTCGGAGGTCTAAGACAAGCCTCTCATATCATTCATCGCATTGGCATAGTAAATTTAGCGGAAAATTTATAACTTTTCATAGCACATCATGTGCTAGAAACATCACTTCATATATATATAAAACATAAGTCATAATACATATTTTGACTCTAAGTCCCTTTGCCATCTAAGACTCAATAACTTTAGAGTACATTAAGGACAAGGCCCTTAAGACATAATACAAAGCTATATAGTACTAAATAGACTTTACAATAAGTACACATTAGGACATCCTTGAACTTAAGGATTCCTTTCCTTGAGCTTGGGAAATCACCTATCAAGCTGCTCAATAATAGACCTCCTTTAAGCATTCCAATACCTACACTTTGTGTAAAAAGTAAAGAAGAATGAGATTAGCACAAGAATGTACTAAGTATGGCAACCATGCGAAAACATTCATTTAAAAGGGACATTTCCTTTGAAATCATACTTCATGCCATGTTGAGTAAATCATCATAAAACCATTATCAATTGCATTTATATCATCCACATACTTCATAGAAACACAATCAAAGGCCAAAAATCATAGAAAAGCACATATAGAATTTAAGTACAATTTGAAGTCACTTTATAATGAACTCATCCCTCTTAACATCTAAGTCTTCCTCTCAACTCATTTACCTACTAAGTAATCCCTTAGGGATACTTGGTGCAATACATCACCTTAAGAGAAAACCATACATAGCATCTACACAAGACAACACATGCCATCATAGAAGTATAGTACCATATAAAACATAGTCAAACCAAGACTACAATATCATACATAAAGGACACACACATAATCATAAGTATTAAGGTACCTTCCTAAGACTTCCTAAGGAGTCACTGGTGCAATGTATATATGGGTTCATTACTTCCACCTATTCTAAGTAACTTACCTTATGTCCTACTAGTTAGGATCCTATTCAATTACTTCCACTGTCGATTTTACCTTTAGGGAAACCATAGCCTTAACCGACATAGACCATGGGTGCTAATCACGGAATCCGGTGTCATCAAACCTTACACCGATGGAAGGTGGATCTACCGGCCAAAGTAGAACCTAACATGACATAGCTATTTATGTGGAAGTCCACTAGCTAGTATCCTATGGTGGCAACATAGTTTATGGAACTTGGGGAATTCATGGAAATATCAACTCTACACCCTAGGTTGGGTCATGAGGCTATCCACCTCGTGAGGACCGTAATGAACCCTACCTTTCTTATGTAAGAAAGTGTCACCCCTCACATGAGGACCGTAGTGAACCCTGCCTTTCCTGTGTTGTAAAATGTCACTCCCTCATATACAAGTTCGCTCGGTGCTAGGCTAAGTTTCCTTTATTGAAAAGCCTTTATTACGTTTGTTAATAAAATATAAGCTTTAGAATATTCACCATTCATATGCTTATAGCATATTTAAGCACTTATCTAGATTTGGAGTATTCTTAGGCACCCCTAGCAAGGACCCTCTCACTAACTGGATCATCCATGTATGTGAGTGTATACTTAGATGTGAGCAAACCTTTCACATAACAGCTAATATCACAAACATTCATATATCAATGCATAAGTCTATAGGCATAACTATATGAGCAATACTTTCATATAAACCTACTAAGACACTAAACACATTCATACTTCATCATATCATATACATAACATGTTCATATAATCATCCTTCATATGCATAAGAACCAAACCTAGGAACTATCCTATCAAGATACACATGTGCAATCCATAGACAAGGTCCCATACCCTTGCCCATACTAGTACACCTATCAAGTCATCCTAGTAAGGGAATACAAATCATACATCCATAAACATCACCTTAACATACATAGTAGTAGACACTAGTGAATATGAGAATTACCTTTCATTTAGACACAATCACTTATACAACTTGTAATATGCATATAAGTGAGAGCGTGTACATTGACCAACATGATCACATAATGTCTATCAATAACTCCTTAAGTTAGCCACCCTATTAGACCACATTACACTTCCAAGCACATATCACACAACACATAATAGCATAGGAGACAAGACAATATATACATTATAATCAAGACTCCTAACTTTAGTTAATTATACTTTCATATAAGGGTACATAGGTAAGGGATTATTAACTATCTTAACACATCAATGGCAGCACCTATACTTTACCCTAACATGATTATACACATGCTCATGAAATAGACACATAACCTAATCCACAAATAGAATAGGAAGTAAGCATAGTCTTCTCATAGTATCATCTTAAGCACATGCTCATAAGTTCATCAATATGCCTTCAAGTCCATAGTCAACACATATATAATGACAATAAAGTAAACACCGCCACCATAAGTGGACCATACTACACAATGCCATACAAGGCTTCATCAACATTACTATAAGGAATAGATAAGTAGAAGAGTGAATGAAATAAGCATTCTTACCAATTTCTCATCCTTTGATCATCATTGATCAATACACATTATTCATAAATAAAACACATATATGATAGTAGCTAAATGTACTTTAAACATTTAAGAAACCATGTACAAGTCGCTACAAAATTATACCATAACATAATACAACATATCAACATACTAGGAAAGTAGAATAACCTAGATCATTAGCTAACTTCCCTTACATTGATTTTACATCATAGTTAATACATATGTAAGTCTAAGGCAGTAGCTAAACCTACATTTAACCATATTGAAATCATGATTACATACTTCTCAAGATTAGGGTTACAACATAAGCATGTAGGCCTATCGCTTTGATAGAATATAGAAGACTTCACCAATACCATGAACTATCTAAGGGTTTGATCATCATTCATATTTCATCAATAATATACTCATTAGGTAGTAGCTAATTATATAGGAAATCAAGACTAAATCATGCATCATCTAATCACAATTCGAGATCCATCACACACTTAGCTTCTTGACTTCATAGCCTAAAGGAATCTATATCAATTCATGCAAGCCCTTCTTAATTTGATCATTAAGGATTTATACCTACAAAATTCATCCATTACATCACCCTAAAACAGTAGCTACAACAGTTAATACATAATCAAGAGTCTACTCAACCGATCTCACAATCGACCTCAAGACAACATGTAGAAACATAGGCTATTCATGCTCAAATATTCATATATTTATCTTCATGGACTTATAATCATCAATTCATCATCAATTAATGTAAATAACAATAACCACAAGCAATTCAACATAAGAGAATCACCAATTCATCAAGAACAAGCCATAATCACAAAGCCCATGCAAAGGCTAAATCAATTTTGGAAGGAACATGGTTTCATCATGCAATTGGAGTGAAAACAAATTAAAATAATTGTATTAACTTCAATTAATCATGTTTAAATCATTAAAAAGCTTTTGAGAAGGAACCCATGGCTAGATTTGAAGATTGCAAACTTGATCATAAGATTCTTTGAAAAACATTGAGAATGGCTCTCTAGATGAAGAGATAACTAGAGATGAAGATCACCATACCTTTGTCTATTTAAAAACCTCTAAAACTTCATGATTCATCCATGGAAAACCCAGCTTGAATCTGTTCTTGAGCTTCACCAACAATTGTGTTTTTAGAGAGAACATTTTTGGAGGTAAAATGTTAAAACATGTGAGAGGATTTGGGAATGGGTTGATCACATTTTTAAAGACTCATATACACCTAAAATTACTTAAATAAACCTATTATAGTCAGGTTAGGACGTGGGGTGAATTTCCCATTCACTCCTTTAAGTGGCAGCACGCAGCAGCCAACTTGCAGGCCATCCGCGACGAGGGGCTCGACGGGGCGTCATGGCCATGACGGGCCGTGGCAGCCTCCGTCGCCCATGCCTTAGCCAAATTCTTGGCTCAAGACCTGCCCAAGGCAAGCCCCCTTTGACGATACCTGCTCGACGGGCTGTTGGGGCACCAACGATCCGTCGTTGGGTCCGTCAAGGGACACTGCCCAGGCAATGTCTAGGCAGCTTTGGGGTCCTTCTTTTGGGGCCTCTTGTGGGGCCCTTTAGAAGTCTTACCCGGACGTTTCCAACGTGATTACAAACCTTAACATGTTATAGACATTCCACATAAGTTTCATCCAAAACAAACACCTACAAGACGTCCAAACAACCTTGACCCCAACATGACATGCGATGAACGTCTTAGGGGCTATCTTTCGAACGCCTTGGACGTTCTTGGGCGTTTGACCTCCAAACTTCACGAAACTTCATACAATAACATTAAACATCATTTAATACCATTTCAAGTATTATTAGACTCAGTTCACACAATGTAGGCATGCATACACTCATGAGGCACATAAGCGACTATTTATCAAACGTCTTGGACGTCCCTTGACGTTCGACTTTCAAATCACTTCAAACTTTGCACACTGCCTTTATATCACATAATAAGGAATTTTAGGACCTTGTAACATTAATATGAACATGTTAGGCTCTAGAAACCTTATCTCATTTTTGAGGTCTTATAATATCCCCCACTTGGGAACATTCGTCCTCGAATGACACTTAGGACTCTTTAATCACAACAAGGGCTTCAATGCACATAAGAGCAGTTCATCACATTTAAAATATAATCAAATAATATTAGCACTCAATGCACACAAGCAATCAAAACCATTACTCACTCACTCACTCTCTAATGCATCAAACACAAAGGTCCTTTTCATGTTCATAGGGGAGCATCTTTCTTCTAATCATAACATGATCATTTCACCTTAATTCAATACAAGAAAATCTTGAAACACTACTCATAGGCAGATCATAATTCATACTAAAAGTTAATTAAGCACTCATACTTCAATGCGCTAAAACTTGAGTTAGTTAAATCACAAGATCTTCATTAGTTAGACCTAGTACCATGAAGGTCATACTCAACCATACCATACTTAGTGGTGTACATGGAGAAATTTCTTACTCCCCAACATATTACATGCATCATGAGTTCACACCTTAGCAAAGTACAAGATCAATTTCTTTAAAAATGAGAAATCTCAACTTTCAAGCCAAGACATGCATAAACTTTTCTTCCTAGTGAAATCTAAATGACAAGTCACACCAAATACATCGTAACAAAATAGGAATTCATTCCACAATTTCTTTTCTTAACATAATATTCACCCTTATAGTAAGCCTCATTTTGGAAAAATAACATAAATTATAGGCACACACATGTACACTTCACTAAACATGCTTTCACCTTTCAAGAATGAGCCTAAAATTTTTGTATTACAAATCATCAAATCACTAAATTTTCAAGAGAGTTCACATTTTTCATTGTAAAAGAGACTCAACTCCCATTACAAGGCTAAACAATTTAACCTACAAGTGACTATCACCAAGTTCCTTGTCTTACCTCATGAAGTCAACTCCACAATTAGCACATTAAAATGCAAGTCAACAAGAGAAAACATGGATTTTATCAAAAATTTCCTTTCATGCTCTTTAAAAAATTCACCATGTCTTTAAGATGATGTCAATCAATTCATACCAATCATATAAATATCATGCAATTCACACTTTATGCAAGACTATTTTCATGAACAGGCATACTAAGAATTTACATTTCCAATTCAAGTAAGAATAGAAGGACAATGTATACAATTTCTACAATCTCACTACTCAAGCATCATCCCCCACTTAGGTTAAACTCAATTAAGAGAAACTTAACCCAACATATAGAGGATCTCAAATACAAAACCTTCATATTCATCACTTAAAGTGATTACTACTTTAGAGGGAATTTTCATAAACTCAATTTAGCAACACTAAGGCATTCTAAACCTTATCATGAGATCACAAGCCTTTACATTCAAATCCTATATCATAATGCATAGAGGAGACAACTACACTTATGTCAACTAATACCATCACCATATAGTCAACAAGATTAACATCATGTATAAAGAATCGTATCATGCACATCTTCATGATCAATAGACAAATACTATAATATCATACTATTTACCTCACATAAGGTTTTCCTACAATGCAATAGACACTAAGGTCATACATCATTAGGGAAATACAACAAGGAAGTTCATAACACAACAAGAAGTTTAGAAATAACTCTACGACTCATCATGTCATAAGATTCTCATCCTTCAATTTAAATAGCAAAATTCTTTTCCACATTCCTTATCATGTTCATATTCATAAATTTTACTCATTTTTCTACAACATCCTCAAAGGACAATTTAGTAGGTTCCACAAACATGATACAATAAGTTGCCTAGTCTTTACAACAAGCATGCTTCCAAATACCCAAAAGTGCAACATTTAGACATTTGATGGAACAAGTATGGAATTATAATATACAAAGCTTTACCAACTCATTCTTCATAAGCATGCATACTATATTTACAACTCAAGTCTCTACAAAAGACTCCAATATATACTAGCAACTCGTCAAGTACCACTCATATACAAAGGAAAACAATGCACACCTTTAATCACACACTTTCATAGGATATCATACCTCCATAGGTAGTTATTTAACAATCCAAGTTCAAATCCTAGTATTTTGCTACCATCATACAAAACCATATAGGAATACAACAATCTAAGACAAATTCACATTAACCACCATAACTTCTAGTATGCTTCAACTATATCATGACATACATCATTCGACATAACATGCTATTTCACAAAGACTTCATATATTGCCATAATTGGCATCACATCATCAAATAAGAGATATTTCATACATAGCAAGGTAAGATAAACAATCATAATCCTCATAGAGTTAACATGTGCAATGATTAAGTAAGGTTCTATAACTTCACTAAACCAAGTAACCCAACAAGAACTACAATTAGCACCATTCTTCGTTCATCTATAACCTTCATGCATGGATAACTTCATATCTTTAGCACACTAGGCTATTTACATATTTACAAGCATAGATATCATCTCATAAGGACATTCACATTTATCATCATACACATACATAGTATTAACCTCCTAAGGTATCCATCAAGGAAAACTAGTGCAAAACATAGGTAGAGTCCCATACCCCCACCTAAGTCTAGTTAACCCTTTAAGTCGCCTTAGTTAGTATATACATCATCAAATAAGGACAAGTGTCACCTTCACCCATACTCATTCAAACCATAAAACAAATATAAGCATTTTAAACTCACCTTTTCTCCCTCAAGCATAGAGCAATCTCATCCCAATAACCATATCTAAAAGACCACCGGACAAGAAAACATAAGAGAGAGATCTTGTAGAATTAAGTTCTATGGCACGATATGAGATTAATGAAAAAGGGAAACTCTATCATCCTATAGCCTCTCGTACCATTTGATGTGTCGCGACTCACCACCAGTGATACAAGACTCTACTAGACATGGAAATATGAGACTTTTTAGAACCTAAAACCGCTTCATAAACCTCATGGTCTGATACCAAGTTTGTCAGAACCCAAAAGCATACCCTAGAAGATAGGGTACAATCTTGGATTGTAACCGGTGTCGTTGACCTCTCGGAGGTCTAAGACAAGCCTCTCATATCATTCATCGCATTGGCATAGTAAATTTAGCGAAAAATTTAAATTTTTTCATAGCACATCATATGCTAGAAACATCACATCATATATATATAAAACATAAGTCATAATACATATTTAGACTCTAAGTCCCTTTGCCATCTTAGACTCAATAACTTTAAAGTACATTAAGGACAAGGCCCTTAAGACATAATATAAAGCTATACATTACTAAATAGACTTTACAATAAGTACACATTAGGACATCCTTGAACTTAAGGATTCCTTTCCTTGAGCTTGGGAAATCACCTATCAAGCTCCTCAATCATAGACCTCCTTTAAGCATTCCAATACCTACACTTTGTGTAAAAAGTAAAGAAGAATGGGATTAGCACAAGAATGTACTAAATATGGCAACCATGCGAAAACATGCATTGAAAAGGGACATTTCCTTTGAAATCATACTTTATTCCATTTTGAGTAAATCATCATAAAACCTTTATCAATTGCATTTGTATCATACACATACTTCATAGAAACACAATCAAAGGCCAAACATCATAGAAAAGCACATATAGAATTTAAGTACAATTTGAAGTCACTTTATAATGAACTCATCCCTCTTAACATCTAAGTCTTCCTCTCAACTCATTTGACTACTAAGTAATCCCTTAGGGATACTTGGTGCAATGCATAACCTTAAGAGAAAACCATACATAGTATCTACACAAGACAACACATGCCATCATAGAAGTATAGTACCATATAAAACATAGTCAAACCAAGACTACAATATCATACATAAAGGATACATACATAATCATAAGTACTAAGGTACCTTCCTAAGACTTCCTAAGGAGTCACTTGTGCAATGTATAGATGGGTTCATTACTTCCACCTATTCTAAGTAACTTACCTTAAGTCCTCCTAGTTAGGATCCTATTCAATTACTTCCATTGTCTATTTTACCTTAGGGAAACCATAGCCTTAACTGACATAGACCATGGGTGCTAATCATGGAATCCGGTGTTATCAAACCTTACACCGATGGAAGGTGGATCTACCGGCCAAAGTAGAACCTAACATGACATAGCTATTTATGTGGAAGTCCACTAGCTAGTATCCTATGGTGGCAACATAGTTTATGGAACTTGGGGAATTCATGGAAATATCAACTCTACACACTAGGTTGGGTCATGAGGCTATCCAACCCATGAGGATTGTAATGAACCCTACCTTTCTTATGTAAGAAAGTGTTACCCCTCACATGAGGACCGTAGTGAACCCTGCCTTTCCTATGTTGGAAAGAGTCACTCCCTCATATACAAGTTCGCTCGGTGCTAGGCTAAGTTCCCTTTATTGAAAAGCCTTTATTACGTTTGTTTATAAAACATAAGCTTTAGAATATTCACCATTCATATGCTTATATCATATTCGAGCACCTATCTAGATTTGGAGTATTCTTAGGCACCCCAAGCAAGGACCCTCTCACTAACTATATCATCCATGTGTGTGAGTGTATACTTAGATGTGAGCAAACCTTTCACATAACACCTAATATCACACATATTCATATATCAATGCATAAGTCTACAGGCATAACTATATGAGCAATACTTTCATATAAACCTACTAAGACACTATACACATTCATACTTCATCATATCATATACATAACATGTTCATATAATCATCCTTCATATGCATAAGAACCAAACCTAGGAACTATCCTATCAAGATACACATGTGCAATTCATAGACAAGGTCACATACCCTTGCCCATACTAGTACACCTATCAAGTCATCCTAGTAAGGGAATATAAATCATACACCCATAAACATCACCTTAACATACATAGTAGTGGACACTAGTGAATATGAGAACTACCTTTCATTTAGACACAATGACTTATACTACTTGTAATATGCATATAAGTGAGAGTGTGAGTATATTGACCAACATGATAACATAATGTCTATCAATAACTCCTTAAGTCAGCCACCCTATTAGACCACATTACACTTCCAAGCACATAGCACACAACACATAATAGCATAGGAGACAAGACAATATATATATTATAAATCAAGACTCCTAACTTTAGCGAATTATACTTTCATATAAGGGTACATAGGTAAGGGATTATTAACCATATTAACACATCAATGGCAGCACCTATACTTTACCCTAACATGATTATACACATGCTCATGAAATAGCCACACAACCTAATCCACAACTAGAATAGGAAGTAAGCATAGTCTTCTCATAGTATCATCTTAAGCACATGTTCATAAGTTCATCAATATGCCGTCAAGGCCATTGTCAACACATATATAATGACAATAAAGTAAACTCCGCCACCATAAGTGGACCATTCCACACAATGCCATACAAGGCTTCATCAACATTACTATAAGGAATAGAGAAGTAGAAGAGTGAAGGAAATAAGCATTCTTACCAATTTCTAAGCCTTTGATCATCATTGATCAATACACATTATTCACCAATAAAACACATATATGGCAGTAGCTAAATGTACTTTAAACATTTAAGAAACCATGTACAAGTCGCTACAAAATTATACCATAACATAATACAACATATCAACATACTAGGAAAGTAGAATAACCTAGATCATTAGCTAACTTCCCTTACATTGATTTTACATCATAGTTAATACATATGTAAGTCTAAGGCAGTAGCTAAACCTACATTTAACCATATTGAAATCATGATTACATACTTCTCAAGATTAGGATTACAACATAAGCATTTAGGCCTATCGCTTTGATAGAAAATAGAAGACTTCACCAATACCATGAACTATCTAAGGGTTTGATCATCATTTATATTTCATCAATAATATACTCATTAGGCAGTAGCTAATTATATAGGAAATCAAGACTAAATCATGCATCATCTAATCACAATTCGAGATCCATCACACACTTAGCTTCTTGACTTCATAGCCTAAAGGAATCTATATCAATTCATGCAAGCCCTTCTTAATTTGATCATTAAGGATTTATACCTACAAAATTCATCCATTACATCACCCTAAAACAGTAGCTACAATAGTTAATACATAATCAAGAGTCTACTCAACCGATCTCACAATCGACTTCAAGACAACATGTA
This sequence comes from Solanum sitiens, assembly GCA_016801875.1. NCBI lineage: Eukaryota > Viridiplantae > Streptophyta > Magnoliopsida > Solanales > Solanaceae > Solanum > Solanum sitiens. The sequence goes on along the minus strand of JABWTJ010000087.1, from coordinate 1,896,188 downwards.
GAAACATAGGCTATTCATGCTCAAATATTAATATATTTATCATCATGGACTGATAATCATCAATTCATCATATATTAATGTAAATAACAATAACCACAAGCAATTCAACTTAAGAGAATCACCAATTCATTAAGAACAAGCCATAATCACAAAGCCCATGCAAAGGCTAAACCAATTTTGGAAGGAACATGGGTTCATCATGCAATTGGAGTGAAAACACATTAAAACCATTGTATTAACTTCAATTAATCATGTTTCAATCATTAAAAAGCTTTTTAGAAGGAACCCATGGCTAGATTTGAAGATTGGAAACTTGATCATAAGATTCTTTGAAAAACATTGAGAATGGCTCTCTAGATGAAGAGATAACTAGAGATGAAGATCACCATACCTTTGTCTATTTCAAAACCTCTAAAAATTCATGATTCATCCATGGAAAACCCAGCTTGAATCTGTTCTTGAGCTTCACCAACAATGGTGTTTTTAGAGAGAACATTTTTGGAGGGAAAAGGTTAAAATATGTGAGAGGATTTGGGAATGGGTTGATCACGTTTTTAAAGAATTATATACACCTAAAATTACTTAAATAAACCTATTATAGTCAGGTTAGTACGTGGGATGAATTTCCCATTCACCCCTTTAAGTGGCAGCACGCGCAGCCAACCTGCAGGTCATCCGCGACGAGGGGCTCGACGGGGCGTCATGGCCATGACGGGCCGTGGCAGCCTCCGTCGCCCATGCCTTAGCCAAATTCTTGGCTCAAGACCTTCCCAAGGCAAGCCCCCTTTGACGAGACCTGCTCGACGGGCCGTTGGGGCACCAACGATCCGTCGTTGGGTCCGTCAAGGGACACTGCCCAGGCAGTGTCTAGGAAGCTTTGGGGTCCTTCTTTTGGGGACTCTTGTGGGGCCCTTTAGAAGTCTTACCCGGACGTTTCCAACGTAATTACAAACCTTAACATGTTATAGACCTTCCATAAAAGTTTCATCTAAAACAAACACCTACAAGACGTCCAAACAACCTTGACCCCAACATGACATACGATGAACGTCTTAGGGGCTATCTTTCGAACGCCTTGGACGTTCTTGGGCGTTTAACCTCCACACTTCACGAAACTTCATACAATAACATTAACCATAATTTAAAACCCTTTCATGACTTATTAGACTCATTTCACACAATTTATGCATGCATACACAAATGAGGCACATATGCGACTATTCATCAAACGTCTTGGACGTCCCTTGACGTTCGACTTCCAAATCACTTCAAACTTTGCACACTGCCTTTATATCACATAATAAGGCATTTTAGGACCTTATAACATTAAGACAAACATGTTAGGATCTAGACACCTTATCTCATTTTCGAGGTCTTACAAGATCTCCGTTGATTCCTATGAGAAACTTGCTCATCTCATCCCTGTTGTTAGATACAAGGGAAGTAGCATACGTGGAAAGCTTAACAAACTTTAGGGAATACTCCCTGACCATCATAGATCCCTGTTTCAGGTTGATGAACTCCTCAACCTTGGCCTCCCTTATCTCCCTGGGAAAGAATCTCTCCAGGAAGGCTGTCTTAAACAACTCCCAAGTGACCGGAACTCCGCCCAAAGGTCGGCTATCTTGCCACATCTTACACCAAGTCTGTGCAACATCCTTGAGTTGATAGGAAGCCAACTCTGCTTTCTCAGTGTCTGTGTCCCCCATAGCCACCAAGATTTTATGCACCTCATCCAAAAACTCCTGAGGATCCTCTGAATTCTTAGATCCTCTGAAAATAAGAGGATTTATCCTCGTAAAGTCTCTCAACCTGTCAGATATGCTACGAACCGGTGGGTTCTCCCTCTATACATTTTGCCGGTTGACTTGGTCAGTCATGGCCTGACCCTGCATAGTGATGGCCTGTGCAATTTGGGCCAGAGATGCCCTCACCTCAGCATTAGTCAACCCAGCAAGGTTAACCGGCATGGCTACTCCGTCAGCTGGAGCCTGGGGTGGAACTTGATTGCCCCCAGCAGCTGCTCCTCCTCTCCTCTGACCAATAGTCCTCCTAGTATTCATTCTATGAAAACAACAAGGATTGATGTTAGACACGATCATAACACCAATAAAATCAGACATTAGGAAAGGCCCGATAAGATCAGAAGAAGGGAAATATTCCTAAGCATCATGCAGTCTCTAATCCAGGATAGTGGTGCACTTCACTACCATGACTTAGAAACTACTCAATGTGGTTGATGTGAACTTATTATTTTTGGAATTTAACCTAGTGCCCTGATACCAACTTTGTCACTACCGAAATCTAGACCTCAGACGAGACCGGCGTCGTTGACCTCTCAGAGGTCAAAGACAAGCCTACATACGTCATCCTTACTTCATCTAGGTTAATTTTAGCGGAAAATTTGAAACATTTTGTTTCTTACCATACATACTTATCATTCTATTAAATTCAAAATTGTTCACGATCAACTATCTAACCTTAAGATCATCAAATGAAAGAAATAGTTTAATATAACATTAAATGTATACTTACCAAAATGGCACCAATACAATGTCTAAAATAAAATGGGAAAGAAACGCTAGTGGAACATACTCCACTAGATCAATCCTATAGCTAAGCTAGAATATGATGGGTAAGCATCTTCGAAAGCATGAGGGCCTACCAGTTCGGATGAATGCTCTACGTCTGGATAGCTTCAATGTCAACCTATAAGCTCTAACGTCCACCTGCGCCTGCACCTAAAATTGTAGAGTTGTATAGGGTTAGTACACACTTGTACTAAGTATGGGTATATGCAAGCACACACCAAGGACATGCATGAGTAAGAATAGCTCTTTCCTAACAACATGGTTATGAAAAGTCAAGTCAATGGACTTGCCAAATTGGGATTAGGAAAGTTAGTGAGCTTTCCAAATTTGGATTAGGAAAGTTAGTGAGCTTTCCAAATTTGGATTAGGAAAGTCATTCCATGAGAGTAACATGCATCATCATACTTATCATATTGCACACATCACATAACAGCTTACACATAGCACATAACATCGTTCATATCATTCATTCATATGTCATGAGACCTTGGAATCATGGACTTGACATTAAGACTTCCCAAAATGAGGTCTCAACATATGGGACCTCAACTAGGGAGTATTCATTAGCAAACACAGAGGCTGCTTCATTTATTCATACATACTTCATTTCATTTCGTTCATGGGCTAGTGTCAACACCAGCTATACCTAGGATGTTGTCTAAGACTTTCATCAGGTTCGCTACGCAATGATCAAGAATAATGTCATTACATAAGTCTAGCTCACCTCTTGATTATCCATTTCTAACACATTTGGTATCATTCATTTCATGTTGTGCATCATTTGAGGCTGACCTCATTCATTCTTTGGGAACTTTAACTTTAATCGACATAGATCATGTGAGCATCATGAAATCCAGTGTCTCCCCCACACCGAAAAGAGGTGGAATCACCGGCCAAAGTGACCCAAAACGTGTTAGCGTACATGGGAATTGAACCCCGCCAGATCCCTATATTGGCAGTACAGGTTCAAAGACTAGGAGATATAAGGAGACACATACCCAACATGCCGGACAGTCTCATCTCATGAGAGTTACGTGAACCTCCGCCCTTCCCGAAAGAAGGCATCACCGCTCATAGCTAGTCTATCAGTGCTCAGTATAAACTTTCATTACATTCAACACATACGTCATGGAAGCTGGCTTCTAGTATGAGGACATTATAGCTCAATAGATGATTTCTCATATCATCATTAGTATTAAGTGTGTTAATCTTAATACTTTCATTAGAGTGTTCATAGAGATTGGTCTCTTCATTAACTTTACACTCTCATAAGTGAGTACGTTTTGGTAACATTTACTTAGGCTCATTTACGATTGCTCTCATCTTTTAAATTAGCCTCATATCATGTTGTCACCACATTCATTAAAATTAGCAGATTTGCTATTCGTAATTACTCACCCCTTTTTACATGAATGTTCATTTCATCATATGCCAATGCACTTGGCCATTTGGTGTGTTTCACACCCATACTTAACCCTTCTAGGGTTTCATCATTTCATTGTTCATTTCATCATTTCATTGTTCATTTCATCATATCATTGTTCATTTCATCATATCATTGTTTATTTCATCATATGCCAATGCACTTGGCCATTTAGTGTGTTTTACACTCGTACTTAACCCTTCTAGGGTTTCATCATTTCATTGTTCATATCATCATTTCATTACATACATCTTAGGTTCACTTACTTCTAAACGTATTCTAGACTTATGGGTCTATACATACAAGCCATGATGAGGCTTCATTCATAGTTAGTTTAAGTGATTCATATCTTCCTAAGATTATGTAATACAAGACTTATGCATCTTGTATGTATGCCAAGATCTCAATTCCGATCTATGTAGGCAGCATTATGTTGAACATTTATTCACGTATGAATTATGTATCAATACGAAATTTTGGCAAGGGAAACCGGTTTCGAATCCCTTAGACAACACTTATTTTTTTCTTTTTATCTTATTTTATTCTCGGTCCACATAACATTGGGACCCGAGATCGAGCCCCAACATTATAATTTATTTTTCTTCTTTATTTTCTCTTTTTCTTTTATCCTTTTGGGGACCGAGAGGTTGTGGGATCGATCCCGCATAGTCTTATTTATTTTATATTTCTTTTGTTCTTGACTTTTCTGAGTTGACCGTGAGCTTGTGGGATCGAACCCCCACAACCTCACTTTATTTTTCTTTTAAATTCTCTTTTTTCGCCTAGAGGTCGTGGGTTCGATTCCCACGCCTCACATTTATTTTCTTTTCATTTTTCCTTAAACTTGATCGAGAGGTTGTGGGTTCGAATCCCACTCCTCTCATTTCTTATTTTCATACATCATTTTCCAGCCAAGACCATGGTTCGAATCCTCTTCACCACATTTCTTTTTACTTCTTTATTTTCATGATTTTTAACATGGTGAAGTCACGAGTTCAATTCGCCATGACCTCACTTGTTTTAATTTATTGTTTCACAACATTTTGAACCCTCTTAACTTGAACGAAACTCATCATTTGAAGCTAGAAATTTTGTGGTTTTTCTTCGGCATCTTTTCATCAAGTTACACATTAGTTCTTTGGGAAATTTCATAGTTCATTTAGAACGTTTTAGGTGCATTTTCATGGATTCATTTAGCCAAGAGTTTCTCACTCAATTCAGCCACATTACACTTCATATGAACATCACGATTTACATAAGTTTGTGCACGTAAGATAATAAACCATAACATTACAATTTTTTAGCCTTAACCTGAGAACACCTAGTCATGGTCACATTTTTGCACACACATGCACATAGTTTCGGAACATATAGGTTGGCATTCATAAGATTTCAAGTATACATACATGAACATATTCATCATGAAAACACAACAAACGCCTAATATCTACCAGCAAACAGACCCAACCTACGAATAATTGGGAGCTAGTGACAGGGACATGCAATGGGGAACAACCCTAGTTTTCAAACTGAATATACTGAACCTTAAGGGGTCTCTTGGGAAAGGGACCAAGAGAGAAGAGAACCCATACCTTTTTGACGTTCAAACCTTGAATTTCTGCCCAAAAACTTCTCCAAAGATCACGTCCAAATCCTCTCAATGTCAACAACAACTCGACGGACAACCCTCTCTTTGCCTAACGTGTTTGATTAACGTTTGTTTTCTTATATTTTCGTGTTACTACTTCAAGTGTGAAGGACCTTGGTCAATATTCTATTCTTGTAGTTGTTTAGGTAGAGAGAACGTGAAATAGAAGAGAGAACGATCGTGAAAGTGAGATAGACGTGAGAGAGTGAAACGTGCAAGTACTTTAGGCTTAGGTAAGGACTTAGTCAAACTAGGACTCTCCTTAACTTTAAAAATCTAAATTAATTAATTATACGTGAAAGTACCATTATGCCCGTACAATAATCAGATATTAATCAACAATTAAACCATTTATTTATTGCTTTCGTTGGGGTTCGAACTCGGGTGATGCCATTTCGCGGAAACAGGTCGCTTCGGGTCGACCCGACCCGACCCGAAATAGTTCTCAACTTAAATTAACTAATTAATTAATTAATTAATTCCTTAGGGTAATTACGATATTACCCTTGGCTTGGAAAAGACCATTTTACCCCTAGACCCTCCAAACGTAAGGTTAACCCTTTCAAGTCCGGTTTGGACACACTCGGGTGTAAACTGACATTCGAGGTCCTAAACTTGCCTAACCTGGTCCCACCTAGCTCAACCAACTCACAAAGTTTATTGGTAGGAGAGTGCATAGTCCCAGGGACCCGGTTCTACACATATGGAGCCGTGGGACCTTGGTCCCCACACCTTGCCGGGAAGCCTCACCCTCACGGGTTGAGTGCATCCGGTGGGGTGTGGTCCATGCGGGTACCCCTAGGGTACTAGTGTGGCTGGTTCTAGGGTCCTTAGTACGTTACTTAGCATAATTGATTTCGGGTTGTTACATCACAGTTATGGTTCTAAGTTAATCTTTTTAATTAAATTATCTTGGATACTAATTGTTAATAATAGGATCACCTAATCCTAGATCATACCCTAGAAGATAGGGTGCATTCTTGGATTGCGAACGGCGTCGTCGAACTCTCAGAGTTCTAAGACAAGCCTCATTCATATCTTTCATTGCATACCTAGTGAAAAGTAGTGCGGATTTAAAACTTTTCACTAAAACATAAAATAGTCTTTAAAACTCTTTCATATAAAAGTAATAGAAATGCTAAGTCTCAATCTCATCATCTTAACCACAAGAATACTTCTGGGACATAATGGGTACTTCAATACTCAAAATAGAAATACTAGTCTATTATAAAACTTCAATAAGAAACATAAAACGACATATGTATATGCCCTCGAGTCGAATGAGGACATACTTCAACTCTTCTACTCGGACGAACCTTCTAAGCCCAAGTCTTCTTCTTCAAAAGCTCCTTACCTACCAAGGACTATAGATAGAAAATAAAGCGTAGAATTAGTACAAGCACATGTACTAAGTATGGCTATATGCATAAAATCATGAAAACGGACTTTATTAGAAATATCCATCTTTTCATTTAGAAACCATTGTTTAATATAATAACATCATTTAGCCATTAAGAAACACATAAGACAACTATTTATCAATGATAACATTTATAAAGCTCACTTTACAATGAGTTCACTTCATCTATCACCCTAAGTCTTCCTAGCATGTAATTCTCTCACTTAAAGTCATCCTAAGATTCACTTAAGTCACACAAAAGAGAGACCGCCCATACACCCTCTCTAGATGTGCCTAAACGACCCTTAAAATTACTTACAATGATTCACATACACACTTAGAAAACAATCATAAACATCAAGGTAAGATTCATCTATCAAAGGTCAATTCCAAGGTTCACTTGAGTAAGTGTGGAGCGACTGCCCATACAATCTCTATCACACACACAAAAGAGATCATATAGACTTCCTATAATAGAATCATTCTCACTAAACACACCAACACTTAGATAATAAGACATTCTCCTTCCAAAGCCTATCAAAAGACCTACTTAAGTAAATCAAGAAGATATGTCCATAGTGATACGAACTCTCCAAGATTACCTAAATAGTACTTAAGACTTCCTAAGGTTCTGATCATGTCAAAAAGATTATCCAGCTTCCCTAACTAGAGTCATTCTCAAAACTTCCAAAGATAAGACATGAAGAGACCATCCTTTCATGCCTTCCTCACACTTTAGCTAAGGAATGCTTAAGACACATTAGATTAGGTACTCAACCATTTACACAGTTACTAACATAGATCATTAATTCATTAGTTCATTAAGACTCATACATCACATAAGACATTCACATAATGGATCACATAATGGTCTCTGGACAAGACCTAGGAACTCCACATAAGACCTTCAAAGTCTATTATGCAATGTCTAGATAGCGTCCCATACCACCACCTAAACCTCATAAACTTATCTAATGCTAAAACGTATTCCATATGATGAGAATAAGCAATAACCGACATAGACCATGATAGCAGGACATGGAATCCTAAGTTCTATCCTACTTCGATGATGTTGTTCTACTAGCCAATGGTAGAACTTGGACACATCCCATGTAGGCACATTGTTAAGGAATATGAAGGGCGTATCAAGCATTTAGTCTGTTCTTTAACTGAATCCACTTAACCCTACTCATACTCACTCGGTGCTAGCCTTCGTTCTCATAGATTAGTTCACATTAAGGTTCATATAATTAGGTCTCTTATCTAGTTCATGACCCCCTTTACATTAACCCTACAAAAGCAAGTTCCACTAGGGCATATCTCACTTTAGCGACAAGAAGCTCATAGCAACTTCCCTAAGGTATGATATGATGTCGTTCCAGCCAACCACCCCAAAGTCCATCACTCATAACATGAAGGATACCATTACGGCTAACTACTTCACAATTCATAACCTCGCCACTAAGTTCAAGGTTCCACATAATATTGACCTATTATTCAATACTAAGAGTTATAACACCCTAAATCAAGACATCACATAATCATAACCATATATACATCAAGCAAGAGATACAAGTCAACCAAGACAAGACATCACATACTTCACTTTTAACACATAGTACAAGTTATTCTAGAAACACTTCTAAAACAACCTAACATATTCACGTTATCCTATATATCATCATAACATCATTAATATACTCCATATAGACTCATAAAGTCAAGTAGGAATATCCAAGACTAAACCCTAACATTATACTCATAATTTCAAGTCAAAGTTTAGCATGATCACTTAAGACAACATAACTAGAATAGCACATACATGACTATATAACTTCACATGTAGATAAGTAATGTCATACTTCACATCATAAACTACACAAATAGCCACATAACTCCAATTAATTGTCAATAAGGCCATGCTAATAATATTGCATAAAGTAACGCCGACAAGGCCACATCAATTGCAAATAAAACACATAACACCGCCACCATAAGTGGACCAGACCAATCACAATAGAATCTAAGTATAATTAATATCAAATTAATGAAAATGGGGCAGCATACCTTCAATGCCAAATCAACCAATTCAACATCACAAGGCCCTTACCCATGGCCATGAACAATAATTCAAAGCATAAACCATAATACTCAATGAATCTAAGTCAATTCAATATAGATTTACCAATCTAATACCAAATATACATCAATGGAATACAATACATACATCAATAGAAAACCCATAGAAAGCTACACTAGAATTTGTAAGTATTAAGTTCATATCGATTCAACAAGCTTAACATGCAATAGATCTAAGAGTATTCATTACTCAATTAATCAAATTGAAAACATCCTATACATCATTCATACATAATATATACATGAATCAAAAGCCCATAGCAATATACACATGAATTCATCAATCTCAAGACATAATCACATAACCCATATTTTAGTGAAATTTAGAGATTTGAGAAGATAAAGGGTTCATGGAGAAGTCCATTGGAAAACATCAATTAAACTTCAATAATATCATATCTTAACAATTGAAAACGTTTCATGTAAGAACCCATGATTTAGAGTAGAAATTGGACAATTCACTTTAGAAAACTTTGATGAACACTTTGAGGATTGGGCCCCTTGATGAAATAAGTTTCAATGATCAAAAGCCATACCTCAAGGATGATAATCCTTCACGTTGATGAGGAATTTCCACATAAGAACCTCTCACCAAGTTGTCTCTTTAATGGAGGTTTTGGGAAAATCTTTCTAAGAGTTTTGGGTTTTCAATTTAGAATAATGAAGTATCTAGGGTCTTAACCACTTACATAGTTAGTTAAAATACCCATAAGACCCTAAACAAACCGCCTAAACTCTTATTTGGATGTGGGGTGAATTGCTTGGCAGAAAATTCTGCGCACAGGGACTAACTTGCAAAGACTTGCTTGTGACGGGGCGTCACGGGTGCAACGGCCCGTCATGGCCATCCGTTGCAAGCTCCGGTGGCTTGCCAAGGGTTCCCCCTACACCCTTGGACAAGGACCCCATGACGGAACCTTGTGACGGGGCGTCACAGCCATTACTGGTCGTCGACTGCTCCGTCGCCAAGGCTGCCTGGGACAGCCTGCCATCAGGTTTGGGTCCTTTCCTCAAAGGCCCTTTGATGGTCCTTGGGGATAATTTCTCGGACGTTTCTAACCCAAAATCGATCGTCTATGAGTTTAACACCTCTCACATGAATCTCATCCAAAACAAACACATAAAACTCAACGAAACTCGCCTAGACGTACAAGGTCGACTCAAGGCACATCTTTCGAATGCCTTTGACGTTCTTGATCGTTTGACCTCCAAACTTCACGAAACTTTAACCACTGACTATACATGATATATTAACTCTATTAAGAACCTTAAAACACCATGAAACACATAAACACATAGAACCATATTTTAGACATTTAGGTGACTTAGTCGTCAAACGTCTTAGTCATCCCTTGACGTTCGACTTCTAACACCTCTAATACTTTAGCTACTGCCTCTATACTATATATTAAATATATTGAGTACCTTAGACATCAATACCAACATATTAGGCTCTAGTTAACCTATGTCATTTTCGAGGTCTTACAATCTCCCCCACTTGGACAACAATCGTCCTCGAATGACACTTGCCACTCTACGAACACTTCCAAGATTAGAGATTCAACTAGCAGCACATAACCAACCTCATAACACAATATCAAAAAGAAACCATCAATTTCACATAATAAAGAGATTCACAACACAACAAGAAACTAGAAAACAATTCTATAACTCATTATGCTACAAAACTCACATACTTCAATCCAAATAGCAAAAACTCATTTTATATTCAACATCATACTCATATACATCAGTTCTAACCACATTACAAGAATTTTAGACCAAACAATCAATTAGTCATTTTCTCAAAAATTTTACGATGAGCAATTTAACAAGCTATAGTGATTTTAGCAAATCTTTCCAAAAATGCAATTTTAGGCAATTATTTATATAGACATGCTAATATGCAAGATAATATCATGTAAACACATCATACAATATGCTCAAAGCTTCATAAACACACAATGAAAGAAGTAAATGAAATTCAATTTCAACCAAACCCCTAAACATCATGCACATGCAACAAATTCAAGAACTTCTATCCCATCTACAAACCATACTCCCCCACTTAGAAGGAACTCATACTATCAAAAGAGAAACAAGAACTTATCAACATCATCATCAACATTATCCGACTTCTCAACTCTAGTACGGAGTGCATAGAAACGCCTCTTAGTTGGAGCATCTTCCTTTGGAACACTAGGCTCAACTCTTTTGCCTTCCTTTCTAGAAGCAATGTTTGGACAATCTCTCACTGCATCTTCCTTTGGAACACTAGGATCAACTCTCTTGCCCTCCTTCCTAGAAGCAATGTTTGGACAATCTCTCACTTTGTTCCCATCCTTTCCACAACCAAAGCAACTACCGGTACCCAATAAGCACTCACCATAGTGACTCTTGCCACAATTGACACAAGTAGGCTTGCTATCCTTAGAACCACCTCCTTTATCAAACTTCTTCTTAGGAACTCAAGGTACATCTTGAGATTGAACTCTTTTCTTGAACCTAGGTTGCTTTTGATCACTAGCAACACCCATTTTCAAACTTCTAGCCATCCTTCTAAGTTTAGACTCCTCAATAGATTGTGCATACACCATGAGTCTAGATAGGGTCATATTATCATGAAGCATAGCGGTATGACATTCTTCCTTCAACAAGTCGGCTACTCCGGTACAAAAGCGACTTATTTCATCTCTTGGATTGGAAACAAGAGAAGGACATACCTAGACAATGTCGAGAATTTTAAAGAATACTCCTCAACTCTCATATTGCCTTGCTTGAGATTAATAAACTCCTCCACCTTGACTTCTCTTCTCTCTCGGGGAAAGTACTTGACAAGAAAGCTCCCTTAAACTCTTCCCACTCAATAGGACCCGAATCTTCCGGCCTATTGTCCTTCCATTGAGTATACCAAATTTGAGACACATCTCTCAATTGGTATGAAGCCAACTCCGCCTTCTCCCTAGATGTAACCCCCATAGCACTCAAAACTTTGTACACGCCATCAAGAAATTCTTGGGGATCCTCATTCACCTTAGATCCAAGAAATATAGGAGGATTCATCCTCACAAAGTCTCTCAACCTAGATGTCATAGTGCTCTCCATAACCCTAGATACCATACTCAAATTGATTTGAGCAGTTACGGCTTGAGCCAAAGCCGCCAAAGCTTCTCCAATTACCCTGTTAGACAACTCCGGTACCTCATTACCTCCATCCACATTAGGAACTTGATCACCTTGGGGACGCACTTCATCACCTTGCCCATCTTGGACACCTTGCTCACCTTGAGCACCTTGCTTAACTTGCTCATCTTGCTCAACTTGAGGAAGAACTTCCTCATTCACCCTCTCCTCTTCCAATCTTCTAGAGGCCACCCTTCTAGTATTTATCTCCTAGCAAACACAAGGAAACTCATAAGAAGGATAATCATAACATTCACTCTACCGCACGATATAGGAGTAGAAAAGAAGGGAAACTCTATCGTCCTATAGCCTCTCGCCCATAGATGTGTCGCGACTCACACCGATGGTCAAGACTCTACTAGACGTGACTTGATGAGACCTTTTGATACCTAATACTACTTTCACGAACCCTATGCTCTGATACTAACTTTTTTACAACCCGATATCATACCCTAGAAGATAGGGTGCAATCTTGGATTGCGACCGACGTCGTCGAACTCTCAGAGTTCTAAGACAAGCCTCATTCATATCTTTCATTGCATACCTAGTGAAAAGTAGTGTGGAATTAAAACTTTTCACTAAAACATAAAATAGTCTTTAAAACTCTTTCATATAAAAGTAATAGAAATGCTAAGTCTCAATCTCATCATCTTAAACACAAGAATACTTCTGGGACATAGTGGGTACTTCAATACTCAAAATAGAAATACTAGTCTATTACAAAACTTCAATAAAAAACTTAAAACAACATATGTATATGTGCTCAAGTCGAATGAAACTCTTCTACTCGGACGAACCTTCTAAGCCCAAGTCTTCTTCTTCAAAAGCTCCTTACCTACCAAGGACTATAGATAGAAAATAAAGCATGGAATCAGTACAACCACATGTACTAAGTATGGCTATATGCATAAAATCATGAAAACAGGCTTTATTAGAAATATGCATCTTTTCATTTAGAAACCATAGTTTAATATAAAAACATCATTTAGCTATTACGAAACACATAAGATAACCATTTATCAAAGATAACATTTATAAAGCTCACTTTACAATGAGTTCACTTCATCTATCACCCTAAGTCTTCCTAGCATGTAATTCCCTCACTTAAAGTCATCCTAAGATTCACTTAAGTCACACAAAAGAGAGACCGCCCATACACCCTCTCTAGATGTGCCTAAACGACACTTAAGATTACATATAATGATTCACATACACACTTAGAAAACAATCATAAACATCAAGGTAAGATTCATCTACCAAAGGTCAATTCCAAGGTTCACTTGAGTAAGTGTGGAGCGACTGCCCATACAATCTCTATGACACACACACAAGAGATCCTATAGACTACCTATAATAGAATCATTCTCACTAAACACACCAACACTTAGATAATAAGACATTCTCTTTCCAAAGCCTATCAAAAGACCTACTTAAGTAAATCAAGAAGATATGTCCATAGTGCTATGACCTATCCAAGATTACCTAAATAGTCCTTAAGACTTCCTAAGGTTCCGATCATGTCAACAAGATTATCCAGCTTCCCTAACTAGAGACATTCTCAAGACTTCCAAAGATAAGACATGAAGAGACCATCCTTTCATGCCTTCCTCACACTTTAGCTAAGGAATGCTTAAGCCACATTAGATTAGGTACTCAACCATTTACACAGTTACTAACATAGATCATTAATTCATTAGTTCATTAAGACTCATACATCACATAAGACACTCTCATAATGGATCACATAATGGTCTTTGGACAAGACCTAGGAACTCCACATAACACCTTCAAAGTCTATTATGCAATGTCAAGATAGCATCCCATACCACCACCTAAACCTCATAAACTTATCAAATACTAAAACGTATTCCATATGATGAGAATAAGCAATAACCGACATAGACCATGATAGCAGGACATGGAATCCGAAGTTCTATCCTACTTCGATGATGTTGTTCTACTAGCCAATGGTAGAACTTGGACACATCCCATGTAGGCACATTGTTAAGGAATATGAAGGGCGTATCAAGCATTTAGTCTATTCTTTAACTGAATCCACTTAACCCTACTCATACTCACTCGGTGCTAGCCTTCGTTCTCATAGATTAGTTCACATTAAGGTTCATATAATTAGGTCTCTTATCTAGTTCATGACCCCCTTTACATTCACCCTACCAAAGCAAGTTCCACTAGGGCATATCTCACTTTAGCGACAAGAATCTCATAGAAACTTCCCTAAGGTATGATATGATGTCGTTCCAGCCAACCACCCCAAAGTCCATCACTCATAACATGAAGGATACCATTACGGCTAACTACTTCACAATTCATAACCTCGCCACTAAGTTCAAGGTTCCACATAACATTGACCTATTATTCAAGACTAAGAGTTATAACACCCTAAATCAAGACATCACATAATCATAACCATATATACATCAAGCAAGAGATACAAGTCAACCAAGACAAGACATGAAATACTTCACTTTTAACACATAGTACAAAATCATTCTAGAAACACTTCTAAAACAACCTAACATATTCACGTTATCCTATATATCATCATAACATCATTAATATACTCCATATAGACTCATAAAGTCAAGTAGGAATAACCAAGACTAAACCCTAACACTATACTCATAACGTCAAGTCAAAGTCTAGCATGATCACTTAAGGCAACATAACTAGAATAGCACATACATGACTATATAACTTCACATGTAGATAAGTAATGTCATACTTCACATCATCAACTACACAAATAGCCACATAACTCCAAGTAATTGCCAATAAGTCCATGCTCATAATATTGCATAAAGTAACGCTTACAAGGCCACATCAATTGCAAATAAAACACATAACACCGCCACCATAAGTGGACCATACCAATCACAATAGAATCTAAGTATAATTAATATCAAATTAATGAAAATGGGGCAGCATACCTTCATCCGCATATCCACATTTCAATTCAATGCCAAATCAACCAATTCAACATCACAAGGCCCTTACCCATGGCCATGAACAATAATTCAAAGCATAAATCATAATACTCAACGAATCTAAGTCAATTCAATATAGATTTACCAATCTAAGACCAAATATACATCAATTGAATACAATACTTACATCAATGGAAAAACCATAGAAAACTACACTAGAATTTGTAAGCATTAAGTTCATATCGATTCAACAAGCTTAACATTTAATAGTTCTAAGAGTATTCATTACTCAATTAATCAAATTGAAAACAGTCTATACATCATTCATACATAATATATACATGAATTAAAATCCCATAGCAATATATACATGAATTCATCAATCTCAAGACATAATCACATAACCCATATTTTAGTGAAATTTAGAGATTTGATAAGATCAAGGTTTCATGGAGAATTCCATTGGAAAACATCAATTAAACTTCAATAATATCATATCTTAACAATTGAAAACGTTTGATGCAAGAACCCATGATTTAGAGTAGAAGTTGGACAATTCACTTTAGAAAACTTTGATGAACACTTTGAGGATTGGGCTCCTTGATGAAATAAGTTTCAAGGATAAAGAGCCATACCTCAAGGATGATATTCCTTCACTTTGATGAAGAATTTCCACACAAGAACCCCTCACCAAGCTGCCTCTTCAATGGAGTCTTCAATGGAGGTTTTGGGAAAATCTTTCTAAGAGTTTTGGGTTTTCAATTTAGAATAATGAAGTCTCTAGGGTCTTAACCACTTAAATAGTTAGTTAAAATACCCATAAGACCCTAAAAAAACCGCCTAAACTCTTAATTGGACGTGGGGTGAATTTACCAATTCACCCCTGACTTGGTAGAAAATTCTGTGCACAGGGACTAGCTTGCGATGACTTGCTTGTGACGGGGCGTCACGGGTGCAACGGCCCGTCATGGCCATCCGTTGCAAGATCCACTGGCTTGAAAAGGGTTCCCCCTACAGCCTTGGACAAGGCCCCTACGATGGAACCTTGTGACGGGGCGTCACATCCATGACTGGCCGTCGACTGCTCCGTCGCCAAGGCTGCCTGGGACAGCTTGCCATTAGGTTTGGTTCCTTTCCTCAAGGGCTCTTTGATGGTCCTTGGGGATAATTTCCCAAATGTTTCTAACCCAAATACGATCTTCTATGAGTTTAACACCTCTCGCATGAATTTCATCCAAAACGAACACGTAAAACTCAATGAAACTCGCCTAGACGTACAAGGTCGACTCAAGGGACATCTTTCGAATGCCTTAGACGTTCTTGATCGTTTGAGCTCCAAACTTCACGAAACTTTAAACACTGACTACAAATTCTATATTAACTCTATTAATAACCTTAAAACACCATGAAACACACATAAACACATAGAACTATATTTTAGACATTTAGGTGACTTAGTCGTCAAACGTCTTAGTCATCCCTTGACGTTCGACTTCTAACACCTCTAATACTTTAGCTACTGCCTCTATAATATATATTAAACATATTTATGACCTTAGACATCAATATAAACATATTAGTCTCTAGTTAACCTATGTCATTTTTGAGGTCTTACATACATATGAATTGAACTATGCCTAATTGATTAAGGAGGATCTTGACTTGTAAAGTTGGAATTGAACCTATGTAATCAAGTATGACTAGAATTACCTTCAAATGATCAATTAGAATAAAATAGCTTGTAATTGGACATGGATCATGATATAATGAAGTCAACATTGATTATAGGACTTGTATGTCATTATTGCTAGGGCTTTGGGGGTGAAGTCATTATGAGGGGATTATGATAAGTTGTTTTCTTTGTCCTATACACTTAGACATGAACAAGCTAGGGTAAGAAAGTTCTCTTAGATAGACGGATTCTACGTTCACCTAAGAACCTAAAATAAATCAAGGCATGATAAACTAGAATAGCTTGAAGTCGTATTGTATATTCACTTCTTATATAGTTGACTTGTAAGATAAGATCAAGATATAATAGCTTGAGGTTGAGTTATGACTCCTTCATGTATAGTTGAAATATGTAGTTTGAGATGATGAATCTCATGGAAGCTTGAGATGATGAATCTCATGGTAGCTTGAGATAGTAAATCTCGTGGAAGCTTGAGATGGTATGTCTCATGGTAGCTTGAGTTAAATTACTCATGGTAGCTTGAGGTGATTAACCTCATGGCATATTGGGATAAAGGTAGCAAGCTCTCCCATGTTTAGCTTGATCTTGTGTTGTAAGGATGATCTATTATGGTAGCTTGCATTTAGTAGTAGGCAAGACAACCTAGGATGGAGGATCGATACACTTCTAGGAATAACTTGACGTAGAATGACTAAAATTACTTCATTATAGCTTGACTTGGTTAGATCAAAACCATTTCATGGAATCTTTAGGGAAAGGCCAATACTCTCTTAATGGTAGCTTGATTTGCATGTAATGCGCATTTCATGGAAAAGCTTGACATGGGATTCTTATGGTAGCTTAGGGTTGAGGATTCATGCTCCCCTATGGTTAGCTTGCATCGACATGATTGGTTCCATGATGGTTAGGTTGGTACTTTTTTATTCTTTCTTTGTTAATTTGGATTGTATGTTCAGATGCTTTCCATGGTAGTAGGTCAATTATGTTAGTATGTTAAGCTTAATAGACAAAAATGAAATATAAGTTAGTTTGAAGTAGGATAGCCTAGACAAGTACTTAGTATGGATGGTAGAATAAGATGTCATTCATACATGGAACATGTATGACTTGAAGCTACCTATTACATGACCCCTATGTGATGTATGCTTAGCTTGGGTAGTGGCTATTGTTTCTTTCCGTGAAACGATTGACTTAAGGTGTTAGCTCCTTGTTAATATGAAATAGGTCTCTTAGAAACACCTAAATTTGATGAAAGTGATTTAGGGTGATCTCAAGATATGCTTAGTATGTGAGGTAGGATGGGATGCCTCACATAGATTGTACAAGTGTGCCTTGAGGTGATCTAGGGGCATAGTTCTCATATGTCATGAGAAACTTAGGTCTTAATTATGAAAGTGTATTATGATCAAGAATGACCACAAAAAGGTACTTAGTTTAGGTAGTAGTATTGGATGCTACCTTACCTTGCACAAGTATACTTGGAGGTGGCTTGTGAACTGGTTCACTTGAGTAAAAAGGAAAAATGATTTAAGTATGAACTTACATATGCCTTATGATGATTTATTTTTCTTATGATATTCATATTATGTTCATGCTATTACCTCTTATGATTATTTCTAATGTTGACTAACCCTTTGAGATATCTTATGTTTGGTATGTTAATTTCAATACTTGGTACATTTTGTAATGACACATATTTTGCCTACATTCTAACCAATTTAATGTAGGGTGGAGAAGATTGAGTTTCTTTAAATGGTAGAGTTTCCAAGGATTTCAAGAAGTGATGATTGGTGAGTCCGCATAGTATTTGAGGACACTAATACGCTCAAATTACACTTCCTTAAAGAAGTATAAGAAGTCGTATCAAGTAAACAACCCAAATGTAAGGTTCGGGTCGATCCCACGAGGAAGACTTAACTTTAATCTACGATTACTTCTATTTTAATCAAGTCCTTTCCGAAAACAAACAATTAAACAAGTAGCAAGTTCAAATATTTGTTGTTTATCAAGTGATGAGAGAAACTAGGGTGTAAGTGTTCCCCATAGGTTCATAACGCAGTAACCCTATCTATAAAAACTCTTTCCTAGTATCTTACACGCATACTGATAAGTTGTGTATCCCTAATTCCTTGGTCCATCAACTAGGGAATTTCACTCCGCACCTTGGTCCGGCTATGTGTGTATACTTTACTAAACCTTACCTTTTACCTCATATTAAGCATCATATTCAATGTATGTCTAAGTTACTACTTCGCACCAATTGAAACTAGACTATTAGATAGTGTATACTAAATCTACGTTGATAATTCTTTTCTTATTATCTACCTCCTTGTCCGGCAAGTAGCAACAAGGCAAGTTCTAACGTTGTCCACCGTTAAAAAGACTTCTAAATGAAAGAATTATCAATACATGCAAGAAACTATTCTAGAATTGTTATTTTAGCTAGTTTTACTTTGTTAATTACCCATGGTTCCATAACCCTAGTTGTGGATTTAGTTACCCATGTTAAGAATTACACAATTCATATTTATTAAACAAGAAATCATATTCTTACTTTAACAAGTTGAAGAAAACCCAGAAAATACCATTTGAATTAATGAATATATTGTAAGAAACGATTCTGGAAAGTATAAGTATTTTCCAAAAACCAAAGTTCAACTCCCAATAACACAAGTCTCAAAAACAATAAAGAGTCTCACCTCAAAAATGAGGTTTTTAGTCCTATTTATAATAATAAAATCCTAAAAATAAAAGGATTTCTATTTAAGGAAAACTCTGTCCAAAATGCGTCTGCCGTCGATGACCTCACCGACGGACCGGCGAGGGAACGACGGACCGGCGATGCCTCCATCGGTCCATACTTTAACTCTTTTTCAGCTGCTATCTTATCAATCATTCTGTTAGCATCGACGGACCCAAACGACGATCCGTCAATGGACCTACGGTCCGTCGATGTCCTTCATTGCTCCATACTTAGAATCTTTTCAAAATCAGGTACTGGGGCTACATTATGTTAACACCAATGGTTTGCCAGGACGGTCCGTCGATGAGACGACGGACCGTCATCCTTTCCGTAGCCCCACACGTAGTTAAAATTATCCGATCTTTCCTTAGCATCATAAATCTTCAAACGAAGGTTGCCACCTACGGACCGTCGATGGCTCCGTAGGTCATCACATTTTGCAAATTTCAGCATAGTCTTCAGCATTTTTGTTTTGGACAGGTTTCCTGTAAACACAAAGAAAAATACATTAAAACTACTACAAAAACGCCTTAGACACAGACTAAACTTAAGGAAAAAGCATTGGAAGTGTCGTAAAACCACGGTAAATCAACACCCTCAACTGAAATTCATTGTTTCTCCTCAAGCGACGCACTATGACTCACCACAACAACTTTGTACAAAAGTATCCTTATTTTAGATTTCGCAATCATCTGGCTATCAATCCCGATTATTTTTATTTTGTTCATGCATGATATCACTATTAGGATCGCTCATGCGGATCAGACCATGACACAGACTCACTACGCACCGACACCTCTCCCCTTTTATCTCTCAACAAGGTGCAAATTTCCAGTATTGCAACTAGTGTCCTTACTTCAAAAACAATATCCTCCTTTTTCACACAGTGATTTTAGTTTGAGTATAAGGATTAATTTTCAACACTCACTCTTAGAACAACTTCTCACCGCATTGATACTTGTCGCCATAGGCTTGCCCTAGTTTTCACTTCTTTAAGTTCACCATATTAGACTCTCAGGATCACGATAGAACTTTCTTAGCTTGTAATGTAGGCTCAGGGTCAGGTAGGGTACATTTGGATGCATTTTAGTGACTTGTTGCCCTCTTTGACATAATGGCTAAGTGTTCTACCTTTTCATCATTTATTACGCCCTACTCTTCATATTTTTATATTCTTTGCGTTGCTTTTCTCCTTTCTTTCACATTTTGTGTAAATGACTCTCCTTTTATTTTTCTTTACAAATGTTAAAATTTTTCACTTGATTTAAACTTTGCTTGAGTCACTTTTTATTTCTTCTTTCTCTTTTTTTTTAATTAACTCTTTCAACCCCACTTTCTGGAATATTCCTCATAATAGACACCCTCAACTCATGGCTTTGCCATGAGTTAAGGTACACAATACCACAGTTGGGTTAGGGACAAAACGAGATTAGTTTCTGCATTATCCACCCTCAACTTATGCTTTTGACATAAGCTGAGGTGCACATGTCCAAGGAGGGACCAGGGCCAACACATTGTACCCAGAAAAGATAAGTTGGGGTATAAAAGAAAGGTCTATTTTAAGGTCAAATCATTTGGATCAAGAAGGGATTAATTTCATCTGGTTTTCTTTTATTTAGGCTAAAGATTGACTATCTTGAACAAGGGCCTATGATACTTTCCTAATTTTCTACCACGGATTACTTTTAGCAAGACTAACCGGTCAAGTTCTAGTTCAATACCAACGGTGTACTATTTAACTTTCCTCACACTCACTTAACACCTCATTACCCTACCAGATTATCAGATACCTAGTTCAAGCCTTAGATTGAGGGTCATGTAGTGGTGTATCTCTATGTCATGCTTAGATCCACACATTCATCATTCAATATGCCTAATCATGCAAGCATTTTCTTTAAAACGGGATATCATTTTATTTAGCCATCATGCTTCAGATTTCATATATATACTATGTACAAGATACTAACGTGCCGGTTCAACAGTAAAATAACCAGTCTCTTGGGGAAAAAGAACACAGGCAAGAAAACCCCAAGAGAGGATCGTGAGTAAGGCTACTCAGACTTCATCCTAGCACTTACTTTCCATTTACCCCACCCCCAACAAAAAAACATGAAATTGTCCCCAATGCATAAGAAAAGTAAAATAAGGTGGTAGGTGAAGCAAACCTAAGGCGCATAGCACCGACGATCAACAAGCAAGCGGGTCCGATTTCCCAGAACCAGCTCCCTCTGTAGTAGGGACACCATCAGTAGTTTCCGCAGCAATATCAGCACCCTCAGTAGTGCTCCTCTCAACATCAACAATCCTGGCTCTAGACGCCTCAGCAGCCACCTCCTAAGCCCTCATTTGTCGGGTATCCTTATCCATCAGCGAGGATCTCCTCGCAGCCTCCAAATCAAGACGCTCTATCTTTCTAGATCGAGTCTCATCATCCTCTCTGGATCGGTGCCTCTTTGTATGCTCACGTGGCGGAGGCGGTGGCGCAGCAGTGGTCTGGAAAAGTGCAGCCAGCACCGTATCCTCAGCAGGCTCCACAAATGTGGCCTCAGACTCGGGCACTCAGGCCTCTAAAATGGCATTCATATATGCCCTCAGACTCGCCACAGCAGCCTAGAGAGTCGTCAAAACTACAGTAGGGGCTGGCTGGGCGAGCAACCTCAACTCAAAGGCATCAAGGCGCTGGTGGACTGCCAGAATCTTCCGTTCAGTCTGCTGGGACATCTTCCTCTCGATCCGCTCCTCCGTCTCAGCAATGGACTTCTGCAAAGGCTGGATATGGTGCAGAAGTGTGGCTATTTGGGCCTCTAACTTTTGGACCCTAGCAGTCAAGACCAGTGCTGCAGATGGGGTGGAGCGGGATGAGCTCGGAGTTGTGCTAGTACCCGAGATAAACTCAACCGGGGTGGTGTTTGTAGGCTTTGATGTATCCTGATCATCCCCTCGGGCTTGCTCTACTGTGTCCGCCAAGTTCTCACCAAGCGACTGCACCTCTGCTCGGGGCCCTCTGTTGGGAGCCAGTTCATTGGCCCCATCCTGGATGAGACCGATATCAACTATGCCAGTCGGGGTCTTGAGAACATCAATATGCCACACGGGCACTCCAACAGACCTGCACAACTCAAAAATCATGCATGGGAAAGGATAATTAGTGGTGGCCTTAAAGTCCCTCTCATGAATGACTGCCAGCAACAGCAATGCAAAATCCACCACGACTCCTGCAACCATAGCAGTTATCAGTACTGCTATATCCCATGTAACAATATTGTCAGCAGCAGTAGGGGATAGGTAGTAACGGACCAATAGCCAGAGGAATTTGGCCGCGAATGTGAGGTTGGCCTTCTTTATTCCGCCTCTGGGCTCCAGCACCCAATCAGAACCCTCACCATCCACGGAGACATTCTGGGCTATTTACCTCTTGGTGGTCTCTCTCACCACCATATCACGCTGGAAACGATCGTCCTTTATCAGCTTCCACCAGTAATCGAACTCGGAGGTGAGAGGGGCCCTGGTGGCATCAGTAGCAGCACCATATAAAAACCTGTGAATGGTGGGCAAGGAGATATCCACCCGCTTGTCGCGAACACGAACATACTCAAGTGGTGCGTGTTTGGCGGGGTTAGCTCGCTTGTCCAAACGAGCCCTGAGAGTCACAACATAAGATGCATAGAACTCTCGCACCACCTCCTCGCTGTAACGGCCCAAGCTCCTAGCCGTCCACTCTAGACGATGGCGGATGAAGAGGTCACGTATTGCTGGCATTGTGGGAAGATTCCCGGTAAGAACTCTTTGCTCGACTGTCAGAGTCCGAGTCATGACCTGACCCCCTTGTCGTTGAGCAGCTTTGCATCCTTGCATATCTGGTATTGGTCCTCGACACACCACCGGTTGGGTTGATCAGCAACAGGTGCGGGGATGTCGGTCAGGGGTGCTGGAGTAGAATCCATACTGTCAGCCTCCTCAAACGAGGCAGAGTGGACCGATGTAGCTGGAGTAGTGGCCTCATGTGAAGAAGAAGCTTCCTCAGACCCAAAAGCCTCCGTAGAGCCAGACACTCCTTCAGAAATTGCAGCAGACCCAGACGATGTGCCGGTCAGTGTGCGCTCCTCATCAGACTGGGAGACAGTGACTACGCCAGACGCCACCCTCTTGGTCGTGCTCCGAGAGGTCCTAGCAGCATGTGATGGTGTCTGGGTGCCTGGTGGCACGTATTTGGGGTCACGATCATCGTCTGAGCCTATCATCATCTGGCGTGATGGGGCCATAGACTTTAGTCGTCCTCTGGAGTAGACTACAACAGGATTGGGTGCCATTTGTACCTGCAAGGAGAGGTTATTAGTACCAATGTAAGCATGATACACACTCAAAAGAATCAAAAACAAAAGGGGAAACACAAACATAGTGGTAGTGCAGAACTGTAGAACTAACTAACGGACACTGCCGACGTTCCGTCAGTGGAACGACGGTCCGTCAGTGGAACGATGGTCTGACAGTGGTGTCCGTCGGTGGACACTTAGAAAATTTATTTAGGCATTGCAGAAACAAAGGTTCTGTTAGAGACGACGAAAGTACAAGATGGATCGACGACGGGACGACAAAGGTGGTCCATCAGTGGTTGTCCGTCGATGGACACTTAGAAAATATTTTGAGAAATTTCAGAAACAAAGGTTCTGATTCGTTCCGTCTGTGGGGGTCCGTCGATGGACACTTAGAAAATATTTTGAGAAATTTCAGAAACAAAGGTTCTAATAGAGACGACGAGGTGCAGGACGGACCGTCGACCACCTCCATGGGTAGACACTTAGAAAAAATTAGAGACCCCCTCAGTAAATAAGGTTTTGTTACTGTCGACTGACCTGCAAGACGGTTCGTCGATGAGTCAACGGCCCGCGTCTACAATCATCGTTCTAGAGTTAGATAAGTTTGGGGAGTAACTGATGACGGACACCATCGATGGTCCGTCGATCAAGGTCTCGTACTACAGGTCAGATTCAACCTGTGGAAGCCATTGTTGCCCCCCAAGAGAACATTATTTAAGTAAAACTATACACAATAATATCATGTAGCATGGGACACACTATTTCGTCATTCCTAGGGCTTCGATTAGCACAATTTTAAACTTAGATTCTCAAATACCCAACAAGCCCTAAGTCGAAAACCTATTAAACTAAAAGCACAGTAGACACTAACACCCCCAACCCAGTTACTTTCCATCATTCTGCGGGACTAAGGACACAATTTTCAGAGATTAAGAATTCAATTTTGTCCTGAAGTCAAGACCCACTTACTAATTAAGTCAATTTTGCATGCTAACAATCAAGTTTCCAAACAAAGAACATGGAGTCAAAGTCAGAAGAGAGATACATACATGTAGACTGTAGTGGTGGGAAAGAGGGGATGAATTTTTGCAAGTAAACACACCAAAGAGCGACCTCGAACACCGACCTGAAAGAAGACAAGTTGGGAAGAGAAATGCTTTGGGAAATGATGGAGATGTGGGGGAGATGGGAAATCAGATTGAAGGAAGTGGGAGTTAATTGGTGAGTGAGTGGGGAGAGTGAAAAAAATGGGGAGGGAAACGGTTTGGGGAGGGTATTTAAAAGGGTGGATAACTGAAAAGTTTAAATTTTTAATATATAGTCGGTCGGGTCGACTTAGTGGGTCATAGGAACCGCCGATTCCCCGTAGACGGTCCATCGACTTCTCCGACGAATGTTCCCTAACTTAAAAAAATTAAAGAAACAAACCTGGGATCTACGAACCCTGCCGACGGTCCGTTGACTGGACAACGGTCCGTCGATCAGTGCACCAGACCAATTTTCTGCAGATTTCTGGGGATTTGGTCCCTACACATTGAACACTCAATAAGCTAATCTTTTTGTATTTTCTGGACACTTTTTAGACACGGACCCTAGTTTACTCTCTAGCCAACACTTCTTAAAAAACATAAAAGAAATTTCATATGTGACATTAAGTGAGAAACTACGCATATATAATCACGAAAAAACTATTGTTGGCTAGAGGATACATATTAGGTTGCCTCCCAATCAGCGCTTATTTAACGTCGCAGCACGATGCAGGACTCTTGATTACTCAGACTTCATCAATATGGTATGCCTCGATCACTTCATTCGCCTTTTCAGCATGCCCAAGGTAGATTTTGATTTATTGCCTGTTCACCTTGAACCTTACACCCTCCTTATTCTCCAACTCAACCGCTCCATGAGGTAAAACTTGGGTGATCAAGAATGGACCAGTCCATTTGGACTTGAGTTTGCCCGGAAACAGTTGCAACCTAGAGTTGAACAAAAGCACCAAATCCCCAACCACAAAATTGCGCTTCTCAACCTTTTGGTCATGGTACTTCTTCATCTTTTCTTTGCAGAGGGATGAACTTTCATATGCCTTCAAGCGAAACTCATCAAGCTCATTTAACCCATTCAACCTTTGTTCCGCTGCTTCTCCAATCCAACTTCAGTTTTTTCATTGCCCACATGGCCTTATGCTCTAACTCAACCGGCAAGTGACAAGCCTTCCCATATACAAGTTGGTATGGATACATACCAATGGGAGTCTTATATGTTTTCCGGTAAGCCCAAAGAGCATCATCAAGCCTCCTTGACCAATCCGTTCTACTCCCAATCACCATTTTTGCCAGAATCTGCTTAATTTCTCTTTTTGACACCTCAACTTGCCCACTAGTCTGAGGATGGTAAGGAGTGGCCACATTATGAAGAACCCCCATATTTCTCCAATAACCCTTTGAACAACTTGTTGCAAAAGTGGGATCTCACATCACTAATAATGGCTCTTGGGGGTGCAAAATCTAGAAAATATGTTCTTTTTCATGAACGTAGTGACAGTCTTCCCTTCATTATTTGCAAGTGCTATAGCTTCCACCCATTTTGACACATAATCAACCACCACAATAATATACTTCATCCCATGAGAACTCACAAAGGGGCCCATAAAGTCAATACCCCACACGTCAAACAACTCAATTACAAGAATGGGATTTAAAGGGAGTTCTTGCCGTCTAGAAACGCCTTCATCTCTTCGGCACCTATCACATGCCTTAGCGAACTCATAAGCATCTTGGTGGATGGTTGGCCAACAGTAGCCATATTGCAAGATTTTATGGGCTGTCCAGATACCACTATGATGCCCACCCACAGGCGAGGAGTGGCATGCCTCCAAAACACTCAACATCTCAACTTCCGGCACATAACGCCAAATAAGCCCATCGGCACAACTCTTATATAAATATGGCTCATCCCAAAAGAACTTTTTCACATCATGCATTAACTTTTTCCTCTAATGAAAGGACAAGTCCGATGGGACGATATCACTAGCCAAGTAATTCGCAAAATCAGCGAACCATGGAATCAAGTCTTGAGAAGCGGCCAATACATGCTCATCAGAGAAAGTATCATCAATTTCAGCCTTTTCACCCAATTCTCGCATAGCTTCATCCTCTAGTCGGGACAAGTGATCGGCAACTTGATTTTCGGTCACTTTTTCTATCTTTCACTTAAAAGTCAAATTCTTGTAACAGTAATACCCAACGAATCAACCTCAGTTTCGCATCCTTCTTTGACATCAAATATCTCAAGGTAGAATGATCAGTATGCACTATAACTCTAGTGTCAAGAAAATAGGAGCAAAATTTCTTGAAAGCAAAGACCACCGTAAGGAGCTCTTATTCAGTCACGGTGTAGTTATTTTGGGCTTCATTAAGGGTTTTACTAGCATAGTAAATGGGGTGAAGGATTTTCTCCCTTCTTTGTCCCAATACAACACCAAGTGCAACCCCACTAGCATCACACATCACCTCAAATGGCTTGCTCCAATCCAGAGAAATAATGATGGGCGCAGATACCAACTTCTCTTTCAACTCTCCAAATGCCTTCAGACAGGATTCATCAAAATAAAATTTACACTCTTTCTCAAGCAGCTTGCACAAAGGATGTGCAATTTTTGAGAAATCTTTGATAAACCTCCGGTAGAACCCCGCATGCCCAAGGAAACTCAGCACACCTTTTACAGAGATGGGTGGAGTAAGTCTCTCTATAACCTCGACTTTAGCTCGATCAACCTCTATACCCTTATCTGAGATGCAGTGGCCCAATACAATACAATCTTTACACCATAAAGTGAATTTTTTCCCAATTTAGCACAAGGTTGCACTCTTCACATCTTTTGAGAACTTCAGACAAGTGACTCAAACAATGATCAAATGAGTCACCAACAACAGAAAAATCATCCATAAATACCTCAGTGGTGTCTTCCACCATATTGGATAATATATACATCATACATCTCTTAAAAGTAGTCGGTGCATTACACAACCCGAAGGGCATCCTCTTGAACGTGAAAGCTCCAAAAGGGCAAGTAAAAGCGGTTTTCTCTTGATCTTCTGGTGCAATAGAGATTTGATTGTAACCCAAATAACCATCAAGAAAACAATACCACCTCTTTCCTGCAAGCCTATCCAATATCTGATCCATGAAGGGCATAGGAAAATGGTCCTTCTCAGTCCATGCATTCAATTTCCGGTAATCCATACACACTCTCCATCCGGTCACCGGCCTCATTGGAACAAGCTCATTTTTATCATTAGGGACCACAATCATTCCCCCTTTCTTGGGCACACATTGAACAGGGCATACCCAACTACTATCAGCGATCGAATATATGACTCCAGAATCCAACCACTTAATAATTTCCTTTTTCACTACCTCTTGCATATGTGGATTTAAACGTCTCTGGTGCTCAATACTTGACTTATGATCGGGCATGAATTGGATTTTGTGTGAACAAATACCGGGAGGGATCCCAATAATATTCGCAATAGTCTACCCAATATCTCTTTTAAACCTCTTCAACACTTCAACCAAATACTCTACTTGTTGCACCTTCAAATCTGACGAAATAATTATCGGCAAAGTGTCATCTTTCCCCAAGAATACATACCTCAGATGAGGTGGTAGAGCCTTAAGCTCTATTTTTGGAGCCTCCTCAATAGATGGTTTCGTAGGTGGAGACTCGTGATGCATTATATCTAACTCCAATTTCTTGGGTTTGAACCGAACATCAACTCAATCAAGTGCCGCAACCAATGACCCATACTCTGCAATACCATCACTCTCAAAGTTCATAATCACTGCTGCTAATGCCTCAACATCAAGACGTTCTATTTGGACCTCTGATAAACTCTTAACTCTGTAGGATATCGCAGATACTGATTGGAGCTCACCACTCTGCCTCATGGACCTATAAATATTGAAAGTCACTTCTTCATTATTTAACCGAAACTTCATCTGATCTTTCTCCATGTCAACCAGAGCGTGACTGGTAGCAAGAAATGGCCTCCCAAGAATAATAGACACCTCAAAATCCACCTCAAAGTCAAGAATCACAAAATCGGCCAGAAATATGAATGACTCCACCTACACTAACACATCATGGAGTAGGCCTTTTCACTGTTCGATCGGCCATCAGTAGCTGCATCGCAGTGGGCTTTGGATCACCCAAACCCAACTTTTTGTAGATGGATAGAGGCATGAGATTTATGCTTGCCGCAAGATTACATAATGTTTTAGCAAAGTGTAATAGCCCGATTGTACATGGAATAGTGAAAGCACCCGGATCTTTTTTCTTTTGCACTAGAGACCTTGTGGTAATAGCACTACAGTGTTGCCTCTTATCATCATCCTCAAAACTAACCGATCTCTTCTTAGTGACCATATCTTTCATGAACTTGGCGTAACCAGGGATTTGTTCAAGAGCTTCTATCAAAGGAAAATTGAGGAAAGTTGTTTCAACATATTAATAAAATATCGGTATTTACCATCCTCGGTCTTTTTCACCAACCTTTGCTGGAATGGTAGTGGTGGTCTTGGAATGGGAGTCACCTTTTGGGGCTTCTCTGCTTCTTTTACCGCTTCATCTACCAACTCACCACTAGCTTCTACTACCTCATCTTCTCTTCTCATCTTATTTTCTACGCCAGACAGAATAGGTGGATCAATGGTTTGCTTAACACCTCGAGTAGTGACTGTCATACAATGTCTATCATTCTTCGGATTTTGAACAGTGTTGCTAGGAAGAGTACCCGGTTGACGAGGTTTCATAGTAGACGATAATTGGGCCATTTGCATCTCAAGATGCTTGATTGAGACTGCATGTGCATCCACTTTTTGCCAATGTAAGCCAAATCACCTCTCAATTCCTTGGCGTTCTCATCACATGCGTCAAACCTCCTCATCATTTTTTGTAACATGTCTTCAACTTGCGCCATACTACCTCCACCATCCCTAGGAGCAACTTCCCGATTTTGAGGTGGAACATAAATCCCACTCCGATCGTTTCTGTTTCCATAGTTACTACGATTGAAATTGTTATCGCAGTTGTAGTTTCGTTCATGAACATAGTTAGCCTTTCGGTTGTAATTCCCATAGTACCGACCTTGATTTCCTTGACCTTGGTTCCAATTATCCTGATTGGAGCCTTGGGCGTTCAGTCGGAAATCCCACGTCTGCTCATTCATTACATAAAAATCCTCCTCATAGTGAAACTCATCTATTGGCGGTGGTGGCTTAGTCAAATAATTCACCGCATTCACTTTCTCTGCACCCCTAGTGACATGTTTCAACACTAACCCAAGCTCAGTTCTCATTTGAGCCATCTCTTCACGAATCTCATCTACGGCTGGGTTGTGTGTAGATTGAACTGCAAAAGTGTTTCTCCAGTATCCAACTTCCTAGTGCTCCAAGCATTATTATTTCGGGAGATTTTCTCTAACTTCTCAGCGATCTCTGCATAAGTACACTCCCCATAGGAACCACCCGCAATAGTATCAAGCACTGCCTTATTGTTCTCATCTTGCTCTCGATAGAAGTACTCTTTCAGTGACTCATCATCAATGCGGTGGTTTGGGACACTTCTTAAGAATGAGGTGAACCTATCCCAAGAACTGCTTACTGATTCCCCTGGTAATGCCACAAAGTTGTTCACCCTATCTTTGTTGTTGAGCTTTTTAGAAACCGGGTAATACCTTGCTAGGAACACATCCTTCAACTACTCCCAAGTATATATTGAATTGTAGGGAAACTCAGTAAACCAGATTGCGGCCTCTCCCGTCAGTGAGAGAGAGAACATTCTTAACCCAATGACGTTCATGTCCAAGTCAGGCCTCCCTACACAACTCTTACACACCGACCTCAGTTTGGCGATGTGAGCATGTGGATCCTCAGATGGTAGCCCCGAGAACAGACCTCTAGCGGTGAGCATCTGCATCAAGCTACTAGTTACCACGAATGTATGACCATGTGGTAGAATAGGTTATCAAATAGCCCATCAGAGTCAGTGATGTTAACATTTCCCCTATAGTACTCTTGATGGCGTGGGGCAGGATGTTGCCTCCTCGGTTTACCTTCACCAGGGTTATCAACCATCACTTGATTATGAGCATAAACCGGCGGGGGATGTTGAGGATTGATCTCATCCTCGATATAAGCAGGATTGTTTTGAATGTTCATTCTGCGAAGTGTACGGTTTAGTTATGGATGAAGTGGAAGTATTGATTCTCCTCGACTCTGTGTACCTAGCATACACTAAAGCTAGACCTGCGAGAGACAAAAACAAAAACAAAAAGTAAAATCAGGAAATTATTGACTAAAAATCGATAATGTGCTTAAAGTTAATCTAAAAGCCACTATCCCCGGCAGAGGCGCCAAAATTTGATACGCTCAAACTACACTTCCCTAAAGAATTATAAGCGGTCGTATCAAGTAAAGAACCCAAATGTTAGGTTGGGGTCGATCCCACGAGGAAAATGGTTTAGAATTAACTTTAATCTACGATTACTTCTATTTTAATCAAGTCCTTTCCAAAAACAAACAATTAAAGGGGGCGGAGGGTTTGTGTAACAAAAGTATTTAATTAATTCTAAGTAAACAAGTAGCAAGTTCAAATATTTGATGTTTATCAAGTGATGAGAGAAACTAGGGTGTAAGTGTTCCCCATAGGTTTATAACGCAGTAACCCTAGCTATAACAACTCTTTCCTAGTATATTGCATGCAAACTGATAAGTTATGTATCCCTAATTCCTTGGTCCGGCAACTAGGGAATTTCACTTCGCACCTTGGTCCGGCTATGTATATATACTTTACTAAACCTTACCTTTTACCTCATATTAAGCATCATATTCAATGTATGTCTAAGTTACTACTTCGCACCAATTGAAACTAGCCTATTACATAGTGTATACTAAATCTACGTTGATAATTCTTTTCTTATTATCTACCTCATTGGTCCGACAAGTAGCAACAAGGCAAGTTCTAACGTTGGCCACTATTAAAAAGACTTCAAAACGAAACAATTATCAATACATGCAAGAAACTATTCTAGAATTGTTATTTTAGCTAGTTTTACTTTGTTAATTACCCATGGTTCCCCACAACCCTAGTTGTGGATTTAGTTACCCATGTTAAGAATTACATAATTTATATTTATTAAACAAGAAATCATATACTTACTTTAACAAGTTGAAGAAAACCCAGAAAATACCACTTGAATTAATGAATATATTGTAAGAAAGGATTCTGGAAAGTATAAGTATTTTCCAAAAACCAAAGTTCAACTCCCAATAACACAAGTCTCAAAAACAATAAAGAGTCTCACCTCAAAAATGACGTTTTTAGTCCTATTTATAATTAAAAAATCCTAAAAATAAAAGGAGTTCTATTTAAGGAAAATTCTGTCCAAAATGCGTCTGCCATCGACGACCTCACCGACGGACCGTCGACGCCTCTGTCGATCCATACTTCAACTTTTTTCCAGCTGCTATCTTCTCCATCATTGTGTTACCATGGACGAACCCAAACTATGGTCTATCAATGGACCTACGGTCCGTCGATGGCCTTCGTTGCTTCATACTTAGAATCTTTTCAAAATCAGGTACTGGGGCTACATTCTGTCAACACCAACGGTTTGCCAGGAAGGTCTGTCGATGAGACGATGGACCGTCATCCCTTCCGTATCCCCACACATAGTCAAAATTCCCCGATCTTTCCTTAGCATCATAAATCTTCAAATGACGGTTGCCACCTACGGACCGTCGATGAGTCGACGAACCATCGATTGCTACGTAGGTCATCACTTCTGCAAATTTCAGCACAATCTTCAGTGTTTTTGTTCTGGATAGTTTTTCTGCAAACACAGAGAAAAATACATTAAAACTACTACAAAAATGTCTTAGACACACACTAAACTTAAAGAAAAGCATTGAAAGTACCGTAAAACCATGGTACATCAGACACCACCCCTATGTTCCTTTTATGTCATTTATTATGTTTTAGACTTTTGTGGGCTGCGTCCCAACACATTATTACTCATATTGTCATATATGGTTTTTGAGAAATATGTTAGACAGACTTTTATTTCATGAAATGATTTCCGCATTATGTTTTAAAAAGAAAAAGTTTCAATTCCACACAACTTTTCATATATATATATATATATATATATATATATATATATATATATATATATATATATATATATATATATATATATATATATATATGCGATGAATGATGTCTAAGGTATTGTATAAGACCTCCGAGAGGTTGAGTACGCTATGTGTCAACTTAAGGGTGACCTAACTTCTAGGGTGTACTTTGGGTCATTAAAAACTTGGTATCAGAGCATAAGGTTATGAAATGGTCTTAGGATATGTCAAAACCACGTCTAGTAGAGTTTAATTCATCGGTTCTAGTTGCGAAACATCTGAGTAGGAGGCTATGGGATGCTTAGTAAAGTTCCACTTCTTCATTCTTAAAGTCGTGCCATAGAGTTTGGCTTTAGTAGGCCCTTTTTCTAATGTTTGCCTATGATTTTGTCCAAGTTATGGCTAATACTAGGGATAATGCTAGAAGGGAAGGGGATGGAAATGAGGATCAAAAGATTCCTCCCCAAGGAGATCAAGCTTCTCCTCAAGTTCCTAATGACCCACAAGTGGGGAATGTCACTCTAGAGGAGTTTAGGGCTTCTATGAATTTTTTGGCTCAAGCCTTGATGGCCGAAGACAACAAGGAAGTTGTGCCAAACCCCATAGGTGAATGAGTGACTAGTATTAGGAAGTTCTTAAGGATGAACCCTACGTAATTTAGTGCCCCAGGGTGGAGGGGGTCCAAATGGGTTCATAAATGAGGTTTATAGAACTCTTGCTATTATGGGATTAAATTATATGGAGAAAGCAGATATAGCCATGTGCCAACTGAAAGATGTAGCTCAAGTTCGGTATGGACAATGGAAAGATTTTAGGCCGGTAGGGGCAGGTCCCATAGAGTGGGAGACTTTTAAGTTGGCTTTCCTTGATAGGTTCTTTCCTAGGGAATCGAGGGAGGATAAGATGGAGGAATTCATAAACCTCAAGCAAGTCAATTTGAGTATTAAGGAGTATGCCTTGAAGTTCACTCTTTTGTCTAAGCTCCATCTTTGGTAGTAAGCCATAGAGACTTGATGAATAGGTTCATCATGGGTGTGTCCGAACTAGTAGAAGAAGATTTCCATATGACAATGCTTGTAGATGATATGGACATCTCACATCTAATGGTGTTTTCCCAACAAATAGAAGAATCCAAACTTAAGAAGGAGAAAAAAATGTAGGATGGACAATGATGGGTACGATGTACATGGTTGTTTTAAGAATCAGCAAAAGTATATTGTACCAGGTTATTCTAATGCTCATAGTTATGAGGATGAGATGGTTTCTAACCCCAGACCTCAAGGGAAGAGCAAGGAGTATTCACGGCCTACTTGCCCTAGGTGTGGTAAAAGACATGATGGTAGGTGTTTGGCCGGTAGGGATTGTTGTTATGGGTGTGGTGAGAGTGGCCACATGAGGAAGGATTTCCCTAAGGCAAAGGCTAATGTGAGGGAAGGCAAGAAAGTTGCTCCTAGTGATGTGGAAAATGGTCCTCCAAAGAGGAATAGGTTCTATGTTCTTCGATCCAAGGGTGATCAAGAATGATCTCCTTATGTCCCTTTTTGGTATGTGCTTTCTTGATTATTTATGAAAATTCCAGATTTGCTTGTTGTCTTAACTTGCTTTGTCTGACTTGATGCTTTCCTTGTTATGATGAATTGATGTTAGAAAGACATGTGTGACTTACTCCCAAGTGGGGGATAGTGAGTCCTTTCCATAAGGTCTTTATATGACTATATGTTGCTATGGTTTTCATTGAGTGTTATGAAGGTGTGTAGACCCTGTTAAAATTGACCTAGTTATATGAAATTATATCTTGTTGTGGAACAATTTGGTCAATGAGAATTCTAGGCTCCATGAAGATTATTGAGCATGTCATAGCTAGGAGGTATTAGTTCTCTTTGGATTTTAGTAGGAATATTTTCTTCATGCATGTTGAGTTTCATTAGACATGTATAACTTGGAATTGAAGTTTCATTGGTTGGGTATGTGCATCTAAAAATAATGCATACACGATGGGCTGCTAGTTCAGAGTCGGTCCTTTGAGAAGGTTTAGGAAGGTGTCATTCGAGGCTCAATGTTCCCAAGTGAGGGATATTGTAATGACCCTCAAAATGATCTAGGTCAAAATAGAGTCTAACATGTGTGTCATGAGTTTATAAGGTCTAAAATGGTGAAAATTAGCATTATAAGTTAGTTTGAGGAGTTTGGAAATGAAACGTGAGAGGACGACTCAGACGTCCGGTAATTAGTCGTGTGTATGTGCTAGTGTACCTTTGCATGTTTTAGGTGTTATTTAGAATCTAAAATTATAGGAGAGTAGATTAACATATATATGGTAGTGTTTAGGGTCAAAAAGCTGGGTACGACTCCCCAAGGACCACCCAAAGGTTCCTTGAGAAGGACCCTAAAGGCTGGAAAAAACACTGACTGGGTAGTGTCAAACCACGCTTGGCAATCATGCCCCATATATGCAATAATATTCCATCAATTGGGGGTGTATCTCCACACTTACACGCAAGAGCTCATACCAGAAATTTTAGCCTCTATCACAAACGACGGAAGTGCAGGACGACGCGTAAACTAGACGACGGCCCGTCGACTACAACCGTCGATTGAACCTGCAATTTTCCTGTAGGTGTCTCAGCCTAGCTAGGGGTGAATTGTTCACCCCACATTCCAAATAAATCATGGGTGGTTATTTTTAGAGTTTTCAAGTATTTTAAGTATATTTAAGCAATA
The DNA here is from genome assembly GCA_016801875.1 of Solanum sitiens. Taxonomy (NCBI): domain Eukaryota; kingdom Viridiplantae; phylum Streptophyta; class Magnoliopsida; order Solanales; family Solanaceae; genus Solanum; species Solanum sitiens. The sequence continues at coordinate 1,860,192 of JABWTJ010000087.1, read as the reverse complement.
AAATAGCCATTTAGACTTCATACTCCAAGACAACTTTTCTCTCCCTAGAGCTCTCTCCAGATCACCATTGAAGAACAAGAAAAAGAGGAGGCAACTTCTAGGATAAATTTCACCATTGAATAAAGATTGGTTTAAGGATATAATCAAAGGTATGTGAAGCTTGTTCATCCATGGATTATTCCATCCATGGAGCCCCCATAGATGTCCCTCAATTGTAAATCAAAAGACCCCAATCTAGTTAGGATTGTGATTGCATTGTGGGTAAGACTTTTTTGTAATACCAATCTAATGGAAAGCATTCAATTATGTATTTATGATTATTATTATTTATGATTATTATATGATGTTTTCATGTGGGTTTCTTGATGAATTCAAAGTTTTGATGATGAAGGTGATCACGGTGGGTTTAGGCCATTAAAGGCAAGGTTATGATTCTAAGTTGATCTTCTTAATTCAATTGTCTTGAATACTAATTGATCATAATAGGATCATATAGATATGAATTGAACTAGGCCTAATTGATTAAGGAGAATATTGACTTGCAAATTTTTGTAATTGAACCTATGTGATCAAGTATGACTACAATTACCTTCTAATGATCAAATTGGATGAAATAGCTTGTAACTGGACATGGATCATGTTATAATGAAGTTAGCATTTATTATAGGACTTGTATGTCATTATTTTTAGGGCTTTAGGGGGTGAAGTTATTATAAGGGGATTGTGGTGAGTTGTTCTCTTTCTCCTATACACTTATACATGAACAATCTAGGGAAAGAAAAATCTTTCACATAGATGGATTCTAGGTTGACCTAAGAACCCAAAATGAATCAAGGCATGATAAACTAGAATGGCTTAAAGTGGTATTGTATAGTCACTTCTTGTGTAGTTGAATACGTATGATAAGACTAAGATATAATAGCTTGAGGTTGAGTTATGACTCATTCATGGATAGTAGAACTATGTAGCTTGAGATGATGAATCTCATGGAAGCTTCAGATGATGAATCTCATGGTAGCTTGATATAGTAAATCTCATGGAACCTTGAGATGGTAAGTTTTATGGTAGTTTGAGTTAGATTACTCATGGTATCTTGAGGTGATGAACCTCATGGAAACTTAGGATGGAAGAATCAAGATCTCTCATGTTTATCTTATTGTTGTGTTGCAAGGATGTTTGATCTTGGTAGCTTGCATTAGTAGTAGGCAATACATCCTAAGATGGAGGATCGATACTCTTATAGGAATAGCTTGAAGTAGCATGACTAAAATGTCTTCATGCTAGCTTGACTTAGTTAGGCCAAAACCATTGCATGGCAGCTTTAGGGGAAAGGCCTATACTTTCCTAATGGTAGCTTGATTTGCATGCAAGGTGCATTTAATGGAACAACTTGAGATTGGATTCTCATGATAGCTTAGGGTTGAGGATCATACTTCTCTATAGTTAGCTTACATCTACATGATTGGTTGTATGGTGGTTAGGTTGGTACTTTTGTATCCTTCCTTTGTTAGCTTAAATTGTAGTTAAGATGCTTTTCATGGTAGTAGATCTATTATGTTAGTATGTTAAGCTTAATAGACAAGAATAAATATATGTTAGCTTGGATTAGGATAACCTAGAGAAGTACTTTGTATTGATGGTAGAATGGGATGTCATTCATACATGAAACAAGTATGACTTGAAGCTACCTATTACATGACCCCTATGTGATATATGCTTATCTTGGCTAGTGGATATTGTTGCTTTCCATGAAATGATTGACTTAAGGTAATATTTCCTTGTCAATATGAAGTAGGTCTCTTAGAAACACCTAAAGTTGGTGAAAGTGATTTAGGGTGATCTCAAGATATGCTTAGTATGTGAGGTAGAATGAGATGCCTCACATACATTGCACATGTGTGACTTGAGGTGATCTAGGGGCATAATGCTCATGTGTCACGAAGAACTTAGGTCTTAATTATGAGAGTGGATTATGATCAATAATGACCAAATAGAGGTACTTAGATTAGGTAATAGTATAGGATGCTACCTTCGCCTTGCACAAGTATACTTGGATGTGGCTTGTGAAGTAGTTCACTTGAGTAAGAAGGACAAATGATTTAAGTATGAACTTACATATGTCTTATGATGATTTATTATGCTTATGACATTCATGTTATATTGATGCTATTATTTCTTGTGATTATGTCTATTGTTTATTAACCCTTTAAGATATCTTATATTTGGTATGTTAGTTTCAATACTTGGTACATTTTGTACTAACACATATTTTACCTACATTCTAATCCAATGTAGGGTGTGGAGAAGATTGATTTTTCTTTGAAGGGTAGAGTTTCCAACGCTTTCAAGAAGTGATGATTGGTGAGTCCTCATACCATTTGAGGATATCACCCCTATATTCCTTTTATGTCATTTACTATGTTTTAGACTTTTGTGGGCTGCGTCCCAAGACATTTTTATTCATGTTGTCATATATGGTTTTTGAGACGTATATTAGAAATACTTTCCTTTTATGAAATGATTTTCAAATTATGTTTTAAAGAGAAAAAGTTTTAATTTTCCACTACTTTTCATATATATGTATATGCAATGAATGTTGTCTAAGGGCTTGTATAAGATCTTCGAGAGGTCGAGTGCCGTGTGGTGATTTAAGGGTTCCCTAACTTCTACGGTGTACTTTAGGCTGTTACACCAGAAGCCTTGGAAAACTTAATGATTTTTCATTTAGCTGTCTAACAGAGATAATATCATCCCTACAATACATAAAAAATCATCTGCAAAACAAATATGCACATTGCCCAATTTCCTATACCTTGGGTGAAAATTGAAGTTTTCATTCCTTGCTAATTGATTCAGTTCTCCTCCCAAATACTCCATAGCCAAGACAAAATGATATGGGGACATAGGGTACCCTTGTCCAATGCCTCTTTTTGCATTAAACGGTTGATTCAATTCTCCATTAATCATCAAGGAATAGGACACTGAAGACACAGATGTCATGATCCAATGTACAAATTTGGCAGGGAAACCCATATCAATAAACAACTTCTTGAGAAATCCCCATTCCATAGTATCATAAGCCTTTCTTAGGTCCACCTTCAGAACACACCTTGGGGAAATCCATTTCCTAGAGTAGGATTTAAAAATCTCATGACTAAACAATATATTATCAATAATGCTTCTTCATTCAACAAATGCAGATTAGGAGCATCCCACTAGACCACTAATCACCTTCTTGAGTCTTCAGGTTAACACTTTAAAAATGATTTTGTACAAAGTAGTACAATAAACTATACGTCTGAAGTCCATAACCTTTGTAATGGATGGAACTTTGGGTACTAGATTTACAATAGTAGTGTTAATAGCGGAATAGAGTTTACCAGCGCTGAAGAATTATTGTACAACTTGTATTATCTCATCTTTCAGCAACTCCCAATTCATTGTGAAGAATTCAATAGGAAATCCATCTACCACGAGTGCTTTATATTTTGGCATAGACATTACAGCATCAACATCAAAGTCAAGAGGGGGGGTGAATTAAAATTCTCTTAAGTCGACTTCCTACTATGGTCAGTCGACTCACCTGCACGTTAGTAAAACAGATAAACTGTAATATTAACTTGCAGTAAGTAAATAACACAGAGTGTTTTTATACTGGTTTGGATCACCGATGTGGTGCCTAGTCCAGTCCCTGTGGGTTACAAGGGTTTCCTTAAGAGCTTATTGAGAACTTGAGTGTTACAAAATGGTACGATTAAGAGCCCATCTGATATGCAAATCAGACCTTCTTCTCTGACACAACCTCTACCTGTATAACCTACACTCAGAGCTTTCTTTTTCTTTTCTTTATAATTGTTCACTCAAAAGTGTACAGAGTTTAATGAAAGATAAAAGAAGATTACAATATAAGTTCAAGTGAAGTGCGTGCCTCACAACTAAGGCTAGACGGGGATTATAAAGTAATTGAGGACTGCACTTGTTAAGGAATAACCCAAGGGTATTTCAAATCAAGGATCCTGGTTGAGTCCTTGATTTCGGCTGATTGATTCATGCCCATATGAGCTAGCCGATTCCTTCCTTATTTGGAGATTTTCTGGTGATCTTTATTCTCTTCCTTATCTTGAAGATATTTATGTGATCTTGATACTTTGCTGATTTTCCTTCTTTAGAGATCTTCTTGTAATCTTGATTCTCTTCCTTCTCTTGAAGATATTTGTGTGATCTTAATATTCTTCCTTCTTTTTAAGGATCTTCTTGTAGTCTTGATATTGGCTAATTTGTTCTTCTATTTTCCAGATTACTTCATCCTAGTCATATGCTAGGATTGTGATTTCTTCAAATCCATTGAGACCTTGAATAATGGCAGCGTTGCTTCATTGAGGGCAGATCGTTGCTTTACTTCTTTGGCGTTCTTCCTTTTTGATTCTCATGCTTGATTTAATATAAATCTTCTTTGATTGAGTTCCAGCAATGACAGATTTATCTTGCAAGATTTGATTTGATTCCTTGAGTTCAGATTGATTTGAATGAATCTATCTTTGGTTAGATTGATTTGAGTGAATCAATCTTCTCCTTAATTGATTGTTGCTGATTTGATTCTTGAAGCATCAATCTGTAAGATTTTGTTGCATCTAACACAAATACACTAGTCTCTATTTTCCTGTGACATAAGGTAGTTTTTCATTATACAAAACATTATAAGTTAACAATCTCCCCCTTTTTGATAATGACAAAATTTAACTATACGATTTAGTTTAACTTCCCTGTTTATCAATTTTCTGACTCCCCCTTTTTGTATGCTCCCTCTTTCTATATGCTTCCATCTTTTTGTATACTTCCAGTATAGTTATTTAAATTCTCCCCCTTTGACATAATCAAAAAGAAAAACAAAATAGACAAGAACAACTGGACAAGTAGTAGACTAAATAATTTAATTATGAGCATGGTAACTATACGATATTTGAAGGAAATGAAATCTTTTTTTTCAAACAAGGTTTTTGAAAAACTATTAGCTAATTAATTTTCGAAACCAAAAATCTGAGCAAGAAATCACCATTTTAAACAAGATTATGAATGGAAAAGATGTCTTGTACAGATGCAGAGTTAGATAAACTAATAGCATTAGCAATCAAAGAATATTGGAATGTCTTCAACAGATAAGTTGAGGTCCAATAATTGATGCATCACCAAAAGAAGTTGAGTACCACAACTTCCAACGGTTTCACTAGTGCTTTTGCTTTAAAAAAAAAATTCACCTGCAAAATCAGCATCTAAAAATTCAGATAAATCAAAATTTCAGCAAGCATACCATGGTCCCTTTGCAAACATTGATTGTTCGACTTGCATTGAGATATAGTAAAGTTCCAGTCAATCCTCGATATAGTTTTTCATCAAACACAGTTCCTTGATCGATGAAAATTCCATTTTCTAAGTTCTTTCTTTATCAGTTGATTTTTCTCGAATTGATCAAGTTCTTCTTTAATAGCTTGTATCCATGACTCGTCCATTTATTTGTTGGGATACTAGAGCTTCTGATTCTTGTAGTATGAATCTTATCATCCCAAGATAATTTTTCAAGATAGATTGCGTTGCATCTCCATTCCCTATGGATAGTGATTTTGTCAGCTGGGGTAGTCGACTTCACCTCTGCAAGATCTGACTCTTCGACAACAGATTCGATTGTTTATGCCCAAAAATGATCAGGGAGATCTCGATTCAACAACATTTTTCTTGTTATATCTTGTAAGGAACGATTATTTCTTTCCACCTCTCCATTTCCTTGAAGTAAAGTCTTCAAATGTCGTTCTAATCTAAAGGACTTCTCAAGAGCATGCAAGTTTGTCTAAGATTTTGGTGTTACAACCAATGATCATTATAAGCTGTAGTAAGACAAGCAAGATTAGATATATTAACAACAATTAAGACATATATATATTCTATCACTTTGATCTTCTCTGATGAAAGAAATTATTTCTGATGTTTGATTGTGCAACTTGTTGTATTGAGGGAAACATGAAACCAAGTGTCACATAGTTGACATATGTTGAGGATATTGTGCTTGAGTCCTTCAACAAGATATATTTCTACTAGATCACATAAGGGTGATAGTTCCAACTCCAATTACTTCTCATTTTGCATTTTCTCTGAACTGTAAATACCCTGCATTGTTTTTGTTATGAGTTTCAAAAATTTCTTTATTTCTGCACATATGTCTGGAGCATCCACCTACGTTCCCTTTCTATAGGTTTTTTTGGCATGATCCTGCAAAATAAGTAGATTAATTTCTTTTTGGTACCCAAATAGTTTTGGGTCCTTGAGGGTTGGATTAACAACTTTTGGTCTCCAAATCCATTTTTCAGAAGAAAATTTCCTGCAGTTAAAAGATTTGTGACCAAAGTCACCACAAGTATAGCAAGAGAAACTAATAAAATTTTCAACAGAAAGATAAGGAGAATTAGATATAGATCTGTTGGAAATATAATTGTGATATCTTATCCTATAATTGAGAGTAGGTCTTTTGGATCTGTCAGATCTATGAGATTTTCTGATATTGTTCAACTGCATTTTTACATCCTCCATGTTTTCTTCTAATAAGTCAATTTCAGCCTGTCTTGCTTCAAGAAGATTTTGCCAATCTTTCTTTTCTTGAGCAATCTTGTTGTATTCATCAATGACTTTATGTTGTTCATCAGTAACCATATCCAAGGATTCTTGTGAATCATCACAATATGGACAATTAAAAGATCTTACCTCACTTTTTTCACCTTGTGCCATGAAACATATGTTGGCAGTGTCATCATGATCATCTTCAGATGTTTCTCCTTGACTCCGGTCTTCTTCATTTTTTTGATTATTTCTCCTTCTTTGTTCTGGACAGTTTTGTTTGATATGTCCTGGTTTTCCACAATAGTAGCAACAATCATCATTTCTTTTGAATTCATTGTTATTAAATTCCAATTGAGGTCTCTGTCTTCTTTGTTTAAACATTTGTTTGACTCCTCTATTTATGAGAGTCATTCCTTCTCTTTGATATTCATCGACTTCCTTTCCAATATCAGATGTCTCAATTGTAAATGCCACAGTCTTCTTTTTATCATTCTTTTTGTACCTATTAATATGATTTTGTTCATAGGCCATTAAGTTGCCTCGGTGTTCATCGTATGTCATTTTCTGCAGATCTCCATCTTCAAGAATGGCAGCTTTAGTTTCCCAAGCTTTGGGAAGACTTCTAACAAGTTTTTTGATTTGTAGTGCATTTGAATACACCATTCCAAGAGATTTGAGTTCGCAAACAATTTTACTGAATCTCGAGAACATGGATTCAACATTTTCATCTTTGGCCATTTTGAACAATTCATATTCATTTACAAGTGAACTAATCCGAGCTTCATTTACTTTAGTAGTCCCTTCATAAGTCACTTCTAGTTTGTCCCACATTTCTTTTGCAGTTTCACATGTTGATATTTTATCATATTCTGCTCCACTCACTGCACAATATAACAAACTTATAGCTCTAGCATTAGTTTGAATTACGTCTTGTTGTTCCCTAGTGATATCAAATGATTCAGGATCAAATGGCTTTTCAGTGCCATCTTTTTCAGTCAATCCTGGAATAGGCTTCAGGCCTTTCTTGATTACTATCCATGCTTGATGATCATTTGAACTGACAAAGATTATAAATCTGTCTTTCTAGTGAGAGTAATGTTGTCAATTGAAGTATGGTGGTCGATGTGAGGAATGTCAGTCTTAAAGTAACGCGCCGGGAATTAGATAGTGTGCCATTGGATCTTTGCTCACGTGTGGTTAAACACTGAATATGTGAGACCTTCTCTGATACCAATTGAAAGTCAAGAGAGGGGTGAATTAAAATTCTCTTAAGTCGACTTCTTACTCTGGTCAGTCGACTCACCTGCACGTTAGTAAAACAGATAAACAGTAATAATAACTTGCATTAAGTAAATAACACAGAGTGTTTTTATACTAGTTTGGATCACCGATGTGGTGCCTAGTCCAGTCCCCGTGGGTTACAAGAGTCTCCTTAAGAGCTTGTTGAGAACTTGAGTGTTACAGAATATTATGATTAAAAGCCCGTCTGATATGCAAATCAGACCTTCTTCTCTGACACAACCTCTACCCGTATAACCTACACTCAGATCTTTCTTTTTCTTTTCTTTACAATTGTTCACTCAAAAGTGCACAGAGTTTTATGAAAGATAGAAGAAGATTACAATATAAGTTCAAGTGAAGTGCGTGCCTCACAACTAAGGCTAGATGAGGATTATATAGTGATTGAGGACTGCACTTGTTAAGGAATAACCCAAGGGTATTTCAAATCAAGGATCCTGGTTGAGTCCTTGATTTCGGCTGATTGATTCATGCCCATATGAGCTAGCCGATTCCTTCCTTATTTGGAGATTTTCTGGTGATCTTTATTCTCTTCCTTATCTTGAAGATATTTATGTGATCTTGATACTTTGCTGATTTTCCTTCTTTAGAGATCTTCTTGTAATCTTGATTCTCTTCTTTCTCTTGAAGATATTTGTGTGATCTTAATATTCTTCCTTCTTTTTAAGGATCTTCTTGTAGTCTTGATATTTGGCTAATTTGTTCTTCTATTTTCAAGATCTCAAAATAAAAATAGAAACTTAAACAAATGGAATTCATATGAAAAAGACCAATTACTTACTTCATCCTAGTCATATGCTAGGATTGTGATTTCTTCAAATCCATTGAGACCTTGAATGATGGCAGCGTTGCTTCATTGAGGGCAGATCGTTGCTTTACTTCTTTGGCGTTCTTCCTTTTTGATTCTCATGCTTGATTTAATATAAATCTTCTTTGATTGAGTTCCAGCAATGACAGATTTATCTTGCAAGATTTGATTTGATTCCTTGAGTTCAGATTGATTTGAATGAATCTATCTTTGATTAGATTGATTTGAGTGAATCAATCTTCTCTTTAATTTATTATTGCTGATTTGATTCTTGAAGCATCAATCTATAAGATTTTGTTGCATCTAACACAAATACACTAGTCTCTATTTTCCTGCGACATAAGGTAGTTTGTCATTATACAAAACATTATAAGTTAACACAACAATCTCCTCATATGTCACCTCTTTAATCAATTTTTTTTTGTTGTTGCACTGTTAAGCATACCCCTCTCTAATAATAATGGAGTCCAAGCAGGGAAGCTTAGAAGCAAAGTCCCCCATCAATCCTGAGAACACAGATATGAATTCATTTTCAATAGCATATAGATAAGTTAATCTAAAATTATCTTTTGTGTAAATGGAGGTTATTGCATTGTGTCTACTCTTTATCTTCCATTGAGCATGAAAATACTCAATGTTACCAACTCCACTTTTCACCCAAGTAGCTCTTGTTTTGTGTCAGACAACTTGTTCCTCTATGTTGCTCCATTTTGCAATTTTTTAGTAGCAACTCTTTTTCTTGGTTAAACAAGGTTTGACATTTTTTTACTTTTTTCATTCAAATGACAATTGTATGTCTTTTTAGGACACCAAAGAGAGGGGGAAGATAATAAAAAAAATTTGACTATATATGGAATATGGTAAATATATTAGGTTTATCCTCTTGAAAGATGATAAATTTTTATGTTAGTTTTTGGACCATTTAATTTTGCTATGCTATCTAGTAAAGTTTTGATTTTATTATATGTTTACTTCCATTAATGGTACTCTTCACCAAAAATTTAAAAATACAGAAGAGAAAAAGTATTTTTTATGCATACTATATACTTGCATGAAATTAGGACTAGTAAGTGTAATGAACGGGAAATGAAAAAGGAATGCTTCTCTCTCAGTGCAAGTTAGCATAACCTACGCTCACCATGGGTGGGAGAGTTCGTATTCACACTCAGAAGGTGGTCATGACAAAAAAAGATGCAAAGCATGAAGGGAAACACCTAGAAAGGGAGGAAGTTGGCTCTAATGGAAGCTACAAATGTTGAATTAGGGCAACTATCAGTAGAATCAAGTGTGAAAGTTGGGGGGAACATAATGTACTGTCAATTAGAAGAATAAGAGAGTCTATCTAAGTCAAGAGCAAAAGGAATTCACTTCTGAAATAGAAATTGGGGAACCTACTGATGCCATCATAAATAGAACAGTACTAGGTGAAAAGGAAGCAATACGGAAGCAACAATTTAGGCACAAATCATTTGGAAGGAGTAATAAACACCACCCAGTGCTAGACAATTGGGAACAACCAATAGTACCAAGCAATCATGGGCAAACGAGGTTAAAGATGAGGCTAAGTCTATAGCAAAGAAGAGGTTAATTTGGGATGATTTTGACATTACAAAGTTGTCTAATGCAGGATATAAGTTGGAATATGTGCCTCCATTGAAATTAGGAGAAAAACAAGTGGTGGAGATGAGATAGAGGATATCAAGACACAAATCGAGTTTTGAAGTAAGGTTGTGGTATGTTATGTTTTGGGAGCTCATCCCTCCATTTCAGGTGATACAAGGATATATCCACAGAATCTGGGGTAAACAAGGTATAGACAAAATGGCCATGCTTCAGAATGGGGTAATAGTAATGAAGTTCAAAACTGAATCGTGGAAACAAGAAGTATTATAAGAAAGTAATTACCACTTTGATAATAAGCCATTTATTGTTAAAGATAGGACACAGAGCTTGAATTCACTAAGGAGTTATCTATAGTGCCAATTTGGAACAAATTTCTAGGGTTGGACTTCAAATATTGGAGTATCAAAGGACTGAGTAAAATTGGCAATTTAATAGGTAAGCCTCTCATGGTAGATCGTAACACTGAGTGGGTTGAATTTTGCATGGATACTGGTTGAGGTTAAGTTGGGGGCACACTTACCAGAAGTAGTGCTCAAAAATGAAAGAGGACAACTTATCGAACAAACAGTGCAATATGACTGGAAGCTCATGTTGTGTAAATATTGGAAGGAGTATGGACATAGTGAGGACGTTTGCAGATTGAAGAACAAGGTTACTAGAGATGGGAAAGTGAAGCAAGGGAAGAAATGAGTGTAAGGAGTGATGCAACAAAATGTAACTACCATGAGACATCAAACCATGGGCAAGGTGACACCAAGAAACTGCACTGATGTAGGAAAGGAAAATAGAAAACAATGTTGAAAAGGAGGCACTGGTAATGAAGGGTGGCAGATTCTAGTGAGAATTGAAAGAACACCACAGTTAAAATCTCCAGGACACAATCAACAAGCCAATGTTAATTCATTCCAGATTCTACAGAGGAAGGAGGCGAATTCAGAGGTTAGAGGAAATGTGGGTGGACAACTATTCCTGCTTCAGGGAATGGTTAACATCCTTAGTTGGAATGTGAGGAGGCTTAATGGACCAAATAAGCAAAGGGAAGTCCAAATCCTTTGCAATAATGAGAAGGTAAATTGATAGGTATGTCGAAAACAAAAATTAAGAGGGATAAGATGGATAAATTAGCTAATTATAATATGTTTGTTGCCTGGAAATTTGACACCAATCATCCTGTCAACTATCGCCCAAATGGATTCATGTTGTCTACGAGTACGAGGTAACCCTGTAATGAAATCCATATTGATCAGTTCCCACTTTCAAGTAAGAATGTCAATTTCTTGAGTCATACCCCTTTGTTTTTTATGCTCTAGCATTACTTGCTGGCAATTAGGGCACTTACTCACAGTGTTTGTTATATCCCTCTTCATGTCATTCCACCAATAAACTTTCCGCAGATTGCGGTACATCTTAGCAATGGATGAATAGAATACCTGGAGTTATGGGATCTGCAAGAATATGTTGTCCCAATTCACCTACATTAGGAACACACAATCTACCCTGATAATGAAGTACACCATCTCTCCCTTGGGAGAAAACCTCCACTCTCTAATTGTGGACTGCACCCTTAATCTCAAGCAAGATTGGACTATTGTCTTGCTTTTCCTAAACCTCCACTACCAATAAATATTTTGCCCTATTTTGAACTATTCAACCACTATTTAGTTTGCTCATAAGGTGAACTCCCAAGCGAGCAAGCCTGTGAAAATCCTTCACTAGTTTCTTTCTTTCTTCATCAACATGTGCTACACTACCCATAGATAGCCTGCTAAGCGCATTTGCTGCTACATTGGCCTTACCAGGACGGTAATGCACACTTATTTCGCAGTCCTTGAGGAAATTTAGACACCTCACCTGGAGAAGATTCAACTCTTTCTTGGTGAATAAATATTGAAGGCTCTTATGATTAGTGAACACATCTACGTGAACAACATACAAGTAATGCCTCCAAACCTTAACTTCAAACACCATTGTTACAAGCTCAAGGTCATGAGTTGGATAGTTTTTCTCATGCACCTTAAGTTTCCCAGACGCATAAGTTATAACCTTCTCTCTTTGCATCAACACACAACCTAGGTCAACTCTGATGCATCACAATAGATCACATAGACATGTGACCCCTCTGGTAGAGTCAAAATATGAGTTTTAGTCAACCTAGTTTTTTTAATTCTGCAATGTTTTTCTCACAAACATCTCACCGCTGAAATTTGACCTTCTTCTGAGTCAACCTAGACAATGGAGAGGCTATAGATAAAAACCCTTCCATGAACCTTCTGTAATAAGTCGCTTGACCCAAGAAACTTCTCATATTTGTAGGAGAGGTAGGTTTGGGCCATAGTGTCACTGCTTTCATATTCTGAGAATCCATCGAGATCCATACGCTAGGCATAATCTAACAAAAAAGCAATATACTGCAACCAAAACTCACATTTGCTAAAATTAGTGAATAACTAGCGATCTTTGAGAGAATGAAGAACAACCCTCAAATGACTCACATGTTCTTCCTCATAGTAACACCCCAGAAACTAGTAGAACAAACTAGAGCCACAAGCTAGGGTTCTAAGCTTTTATGTATAGGAAATAGAATCATAGATGAGACTTTATGTGTTTAGAATGAGGAATTTAGTGGTTGAAAATCAAGATATGTATTATACCTAGTAGCCTAGATGACCTTTAAGATTTTATTTTTTATGGGAAGGGCAACTAACAAGACAAAAGGGCAAGCCTAAGCCAAAGGGCCAAGGATGCCCAACATTGGCAGCTACTTCCCAAGGGTTCACGACCAGTGGTGTGGACCACAGTCTGTGAAGGGGTCCATGGAGATGCCTTATACACTTGGGAGGCCAAGATAAGAGTCCAAGATATTGCCCCAAGTTCACGAGGCACTTCACAAGTCGTTGGATTTACCACGACTCGTCAAAGTGCCCGTGAAGGTGTCTTAGAGTTTAAGAGTGATTTAGGGTCTTGTCAGGTTGGGAGAGCTACTGGTTAAGGGACCAAGGGAACCATACAGACCGTGGGGCTCTTCACAGACTGTCCAAGTGGTCGTAGTGCCTGGGACGGGGCTGCCAAGTGACGGACATTTGGGTGAATTTATATGCTACTAGATTTAAGTGGGAGTCATTTTGTATGTATTTTATTAATATATTTAGACTATTTTAAGTCCTTAGCCCTCAAGTTTAATTCACTTTACAATAGACCAAAATCAAAACCCTAAAATCCTCTCCACTCAAATAATTCTCCCTTTAGAAAGAAGAAGAAGAGATGGAGGATAGGTCGAATCTCACCTTTGAAGCAAGCTTGGTAGGGCTATGAATTGAGGTATGTTTAGATCCTTGTATATGGGTTCTACAACCCATATATTCCCCTAAAATTTCCTCTAATTTGTGAAGTAGAACCCCAATCTAAGCTAGGGTTACTTCCAATTGTGGGTATAGTTGGGTATGAGTCCAAAGTGTTGGATAATACTTGTTTATGGATAATTTTGAATTTAATTGTGATATTATGATAAAATTATGTGGTTTAAATGGTTAACCCTAGTTTTCTTGATGAGTTGCATTATTTGTGAGTTGATGCCATTGAAGGGCAAATTGAAGGTTCAGGCCTGACCTTCTTGTAACAATGTCAAAAGTAGTAATTGTTCAAGGTTAGGAACACATAATCATGAATCAAAATTAGCCTAATTGAATATGATTGATATTAACTTGTAAAGTTGGAATTGAACATTTATGATTTATTATGGCTACAATCACGTAGTAATGAGGATTGTGATGTGAAATGCTTAAAAAGAAGCCTTTTACTTCAATGTCTTGTAAGGATAGCATGAAGTGAATTTTTAAGATGAAGGTTTGTATTCATGAATGTTGAATCATTAGCGCTTGAGAGTAGAGTAAATGTGATGAATAGAATCTTATAGGTGGTTTATGGTGAAATACATATACTCACCTAGTGTACTTTATGAATCCTTAAAAGTACAAAGTGATAGAACCACTTGAGCATGGATGTATTGTCAACGACATCCTTCTATCAGAGATAAATGTTAAGTAAGGCTTAACAAGTAAACCTTGGGAAGTATGCTTGGCTCCAAGTGGATATTGAAAATGAGAAAGGGTTTCACACATGAAAGGGTCCGAGCTCCAAGTAGAAAGGAGAACCACACCTAGTTGATATAGGGACTATCAAAGTACAAGGGGGAACTCTTATGTATTAGAGTATGAGTTTTCCCATAGTTAGGTCTCATGAGATGGGACCCTTCACATAGTTGAGTCAAGGTTCCTAGTAGCAATCTCCATATCTAATGAACTAAGACATGCTTGAGAAGCATCTTATAGTGTTCAAAGCATAATGAACTAAGACTTACTTAATGAAGTGACTCATAGTGTTCTAGGGTGTAGATGGACTTAGACTTGTTTAAGATAGAATCTCATAGGGTCAATGTAAAGAAGGAATGTAGACATACTTTGTAGAGTATCTCATAGAGTTCCAAGTATAATGGAGTGAGATATACTTAGGTAAGTATCTCCTAGTATCCATGTTAGTAATGAACTTAGACATACTAAAAATGGTATCTCATAGAGTTCAAGTTATAAATAAACTGAGATGTGCTTAAGAGAGTACCTCATAGAGTTCTAAAGATAAACAGAGCAACTGGGTTCCAAACCAAGAAGTATTTTTAAGAGTACCTAGAAGTAATACTTAGCATGATTAGCATTATGGGATGCTATGATTGCATTACACAAGTATGACTTAGGGTTACTAAAGAGAATGAGTTGAGATAAGATTGTGCTATAGTTTCCTTTCTTACTTTAGTTGACTAAAGGTGCGATATCCCTTTAGTTATGAGAAGTTAGGTTAATAATGAGACCAAAGTAGGGTGAATATGACTAGGATTGATTCAAAGTTATGCTTAGTGTTAAGGGTATTATTCGATTCTTTTCATGCCTTTTAAAAGTGTGCTTTGAGGTTACATAATAGTATGGTGCCCTTATTGTAAAGAAGCCTAGAGAATTAAACCATGTACATAAACTATGATTAAGATGACTAAAAAGGGATACATGGTGTGGGTAATATTATGGGATGTTATTCTTACTTCTCACTTGTATGCTTTTGAGGTTACCTGAGAATAGTACTATTATGGTGTAGATGACTAAGAATCAATAATGCTTATATGATGTGTATGATGTTAGAGTTGTCTTATTGTAATTATGGAGGTTAAGTAAGGATATTCTATAAGTATTATTTAATTCTTATGTTCATATATGTTGTATTATGTTGACTTATGATGTTATGATATCTGATTGGAGTTTATGTTATTATCTCTTATGACTATGTCTTATGTTGACTAACCATTTTAAGATATTTTGTGTTGGTATGTTAGTTTTCATACTTGATACATTTTGTACTAACGCATATTGCCTACATTTTAATCAAATGTAGGGTGTTGGGAGATTGAGTTGTTTGGGGGATAGATTCCTAAGTGTAAGAAGATTGAAGATTGGTGAGTCCTCATATGTTTTAGGAAAAACCCCTTATGTTTCATTAATGACTTTTCTTATTTTTAGACTTTATATGGGTTGCCTCCCAAGACTTTGATTCATGTTACTCATAGATGGTTTGAGACAACGATGTTAGAAAGACTTCCGCTTTTATGTAAAAGAAAGTTTTAAATTTTCTCGGGATTTTCTAATATCATTCATCATGAATATGCTACGGGCTTGTATGCGACCCCTTTGGAGTCAACTACGCCATGTAAATTTTAGGGGGTACTCACGAGTCGTTACAAACTTGCAGAGCACAAGGTTTTGAAAAATTTTAGGATGTCTCAAGCCATGTCTAGTAGAGTCTTATTCATGATTGTGAGTCGATACACATTTTATGAGTAGGAGTCTATGGGATGCCTAGAAAACTCCACTTTTTCATTATTTTAGTAGTGCCGTAGAAGTTTATCTCTAGTATGTCCTTCTAATGTTGCCTGTGATTTTTCAGGTTATGGAAAATGCTAGGAGGGTTGAGGAAGATTATGAATAGAAAGAGGTTCCTCTTCAAGATCCAAATGAAGCCCCTCCACAAGTCCCTCCACAAGTTCCTCCTCAAGTTCCTATTGATGAAGGAGATATGACTAATGGGGAGATAAAGGGTGACTCTCCAAATATTCTCTAAATCCTTTATGGCCCAAGTCAACAGGGAAGTAGTAGCCCCGACTAATGACAGAAATATACTTGTTTTGAGGGTGAGGGAGTTCTTGAGGATGAACCCTCCGAATTTTATTGTTACAAGCCCAAAAATGAAATAGGATAAACTAGAGTCTCACATGAGTTTTATGAGTTAATAACTTGTTAAAATAATGAAATAGATACTTTGAAGTCATTTTAAAGAGTTTGGAAGTCAAACGTCAAGGGATGACCAAGACGTCCGAAAACTAATTTTTTACGTGTTGGTGTGTTCTAGTATGTTGTGCATGTTTTTATGCGTTGTTTGGAGTCTAAAATCAGTGGAGGCGACCCTAGTGTCTTAATATTATGACCAAATACAATTTGAAATTACAACTATAATTTTCAAGTTTAAAAACGAAATACTTTTTGTCTTCTTCTTCTTCTTCAAATATTCACAATTTTTATGATAAAAACATTCTAAATTGAAAAAATATATTATAAAATTTTCAATTTTTCTGAAAGCGGTTAATCTAGCCTTAACATTGTATTCATGTGCATCAGTAACTTTGTCCAAATCATATATGTATAATATTTATTTCATCGATTTACTTTTATGTGTTCACTATTTTAAAAATAAATTTTTAAGTTTAAAATATCAAGATTTTTTTTTTATCTTTATGTTTTATCATTATCATTAGTTATTTATTTCTCAAATTATTATTGAAGACCAAATACTACATATCAATAAATCGAATAGTATAGTAAAATATTCAAATAGTCCTTAATGTATGAGTAATACTTTATTTTGGTCCTTAATAATTTTTCCTTCATTGAAATGATCCGTTAATGTATAACAAAAATATTCGTATTGATCCTTGATATGTTTTATTTGATTAGAATAATTTAATGTTTATAAAATGAGTTCACTTTTATCCTTTATCCTAAACCCAACTGATCTATTAAGAAAAAGTGTTGAATTTTACTATTGACCTACGTTATTAACAAAAATTTTTATTATCTTTTTTTATTAGCTCCAAAGATAGGCTCCATAAAATCTAACACCATATTTCTCTAGTTTTTCCAACAAAATTTATCATATTCTCTCCTTTCTAAAATATTATTCAACTGACGTAATGTCCATTTTCGTTTTAAGCAAGAAAAAATAATAAATTTTGTTAGAGAAAATTGTGTTAGATAATAAAACAAACATTATTGGTGAATTTTGTTAGCCACGTGATGTCCACGATTAATTTAATATTTATTTTTCGTAAATCTATTAAGTTTATGATAAAAAGTCATAATGGATACTTTTTGTTATAAATTAACGTTCATTTTAATCAAGTAAATATGTTTTGGACCAAAATGAACATACATAAACTTTGGGGGGCAAAAAGTCATATACTACCTTTTATAAGTACTTCATTTCCATTTCCCGGTATTTTGCGTTACGAGTTCCGACGAGCAATTCGCCGGAAAATAACCATTAGGTTTAGCAGAGAAGAAGAGAAGGTTCTAGAAGGATACTAACGATGAGTCGTAGCTTGGGGATTCCGGTGAAGCTTCTACACGAAGCAACAGGGCACATAGTAACCGTTGAAATGAAGAGCGGTGAGCTTTACAGAGGAAGTATGGTTGAGTGCGAGGATAACTGGAATTGTCAGCTCGAAAGCATCACTTACACTGCCAAAGTAAGTTTTTTCTACTTTTTTTTAGTTCATTGATTTGGTTTGCGCCGTATTCCTTAAACCCTAAATCCTAAACCTAAGTTTTAGTATCAAATTATACAAAAACAATCTAGAAACAAATGTAAAATTCTATTACTTTCTGCTTATTTGTAATCTCTTATGGCTAATAAGCCTGAAAAATTGAGCCCTGGGATCCTTTTGCTCTGTTTATGATTTGAAATTTTCATGTTAAGAAGTAATGGAAGCGAGATACAAAATTACAGCATCATGAAATATGAAGTTCTGGACAGTATTCTATGTAGCTTAATTGTTTATTTTTGGTGACGGTGGTTTCCGATTCAATTTAGGTGCACCTCGACTATTCCAGCAGGTACCTGCCACCTCCAACCAACTAGGTACCAAATAACTTTGCCCACTAAGGCTTAGGAAGATGAGAATGAATTACCTAGTGTGTTTTTTATTTCGTTTGCATTGGAACCAAAATCCTCATGGTTCTCCTTCCACTTCATTGACTACTAGGCTACACCTTTAGGTCCATCTTTGTGTGCTTCTTTGTCCTTGAAGAAGTTAATGTTTGGTCCTTCAAATTGTTATGGTGCTCCGACTTCAACTATTTTTTATTTTTTTTTGACAAAGATAATGTTGTATTCATTAGCATTAAGGATATGTTGGAGGCCTCCAAAAATTGGTTCCCAACAAGAGGAAAGGCTAATAGATTATAAAGAGCTTATAAAATCCAAAATTTGTGCCGATTCTTCTATCCATTCCTCTTTACACCAAAAATAAAAAGTAGTCAAGCAGTTCCAGTTGACTTTCCCTATTGAATTTGCTTCGTTATCATAGCATTTGCTATTTCTTTCTTTCCAAATACACCACCAATGCATGATGGTATTATACTCCACCACTTTTTCTTAGATTTTCTTCCCCCTCTGCTGATCCAACAACTAAGTAGATCTGTTGTGTGTTCAGGCATAATCCATTATGTATGTGTTAGTCCCAAAAAAAGGTTCCATAATTGTGTTGTCACTTTGCAATGGAGGAACAGATGGTTGTTGGTTTCCTCAGTCTCATTACAAAGTGAGCACCAAGAGGCAATATAGAAACCCCTCCTTTTCAATTTGTCATGAGTGGAGCATGCTCTTCTGGTAACAACCCAAGAGAAACACTTTACCTTGGTTGGCACCTTGTTCCTCCAAATCTACTTCCAGGGACCAAGCTTGCCACCTGGATGCTCCATCACCTCCTTGATATATAGCTTGTTAACACAAAGTCTTTCATCTCTATAGTGTTTCCATATGGTAGAATCTTTGTCTGCTGATAACCCATTAAAACCACTGAGAACATGTAATATCTCAGTCACTCTCCCAATCTCCCAGTCATTTAAGTGCCTTATAAATACAATATTCCAACCATGAATAGACCATACCTCAGCCACTGTTTCTTCCGGATTGATACACAAGGAGAATAGGTCGGGAAATAAGACCATCAGTGCCTCATTTCCATTCCAATTCTCTTTCCATAATAGGATTTTTGTCCCATTTCCCACCTTGTAGACTATGTTTCTACTTAGATCAATCCACAAATTTCTTATTGTTCTCCAAGCTGACACCCCATAAGGGCTATTTACAGAGTTGGAGACCCAATTTCCATTCAACCCGTACTTGTTGACTATCACCTCCCTCCACAGTGCTTCTTCCTCATTGTTGAACCTCCATAGCCATTTTGACAAGAGACGTCTATTCTGCACCCCCCAAGTTTCTGATTCCAAGTCCACCAGATTGTTTATGTAACTGTGCAGTCTGCCATTTGACTAAATGCAAACCCTTCCCTTCTTTATTCCCTTTCCACAAGAAATCTCTTCTCAGTTTGTCAAGTCTTTCTTCCACTTTAGCAGGCATCGTGAATAAAGAAATAACATAAGTTGGAAGAGAGTCCAACATAGAGTTTATTAAAGTGACTCTCCCTCCCGAAGAGATATACTGAGCTTTCCAATTGGCCAATTTCTTCTCTGTCTTTTCAATTATGCCGTCCCATATTTCTAGATCCTTATGATTGTGCCCCAATAGCATGCCCAAGTAAGTAGTGGGAAGATGATCTACTTTACACCCCAATATCCTCGCTAGGCTCTGAAGTTGAGGGACTTCTTTAATTGGAAAGATGCTGCTTTTCCTCCAATTTACTGATAAACTCGAGACTGCTTCAAAAACCATCAAAGTCATTCTTATAAAGGCGATCTGTTCAGCCTTGGCTTCACAGAAAATAATTGTGTCATTTGCATAAAGCAGGTGACAAATCTGCATTTCCCTTCCTGAAGAGTTGCGGACCTTGAAGCCTTTTAACCGATTGTTTTGGGTAGCTACTCTCATCATACTATTATAGCCCTCCATGGCTAGGATGAAAGGAAAGGAGAGAGTGAGTCTCCTTGCCTTAGACCCCTTTCTGACGGGAAAAAACCCACAGGTTCTCCATTAACTAAAATGGAGAACCTAACAACTTTTGTGCAATAAACGATCCACTTCATCCATTTATCCCCAAAACCCATTTGTTTTAGAATCATTATTATGAAGCCCCAATTGACATGATCATAAGCCTTCTCCAGCTTGCACATAATTCCTGGATCATCTCCTTTGACTCTGGTATCCACACACACACTCGCTATAAGTGCTGCATCAATGATCTGCCTACTTTTTATGAAGGCCATCTGGTGTTTATTCACAAGCTTACTGATCACTTTCTTTAACCTTTCTGCTAGTATCTTGGCAATGATCTTGTATATTTCACCTGTCAAGCTTATAGGTCTGAAATCTCTCAGTTCCACAGCTCCCACCTTCTTGGGGATCAATGCCACATAGGTTGCATTTAGGCTCTTCTCAAACACTTGGTGATCATGGAATTGTCTCAAGGTGCTCAGTATGTCTTCCTTAAGCATTTCCCAGAAGCTTTGATAAAAACTCATCGGGAAGCCATCCGGGCCTGGGGCCTCGTCACTGGAACACAACTTGAGTGCCTCAAGGACTTCATCTTCCTCAAATTGTCTTTGTAGCCACTCTCTTTCCTCCACGCTGATGCTTTCACTCCCTTGGAGATTAAACTGTGGCCTCCATTGTTCTGGTTCCTTGTAAAATTTCTGGTAGAAGCTTACAACTTCGTTCTTGATCTCCTCTGGATGGAAATAATTACACCCTCCACTTCTAGCTTCTCGATTGTATTGAATCTTTTGTGTGATGTAGCCATTCTATGAAAGTATTTGCTATGTTTATCCCCTTGCTTGAGCCATTGTACCCTGGACCTTTGTCTCCATGCTATTTCCTCATTCCTGGAAATTTCAGCAAACTCGTTGAATAATCTAGCTTTGTGTAGCCTCTCCCCCACATTAAGTGTTCTCTGCTCCTGGATAGTTTCAAGACTAGCAATCTGGTTCAGCACATCCTCCTTTATATGTTTCCAGTTGCCTCTATTCTCCTGCTCCCATTCCTTCAATCTCCCTTGAGTAGCTTTAGTTTTGTTGCCAACCTAAAAGAAGTTGTTCCATTTACAGTGAAGGATGCCCACCATTCTTTTACTTTTTCTCTGAACCCTTCCACCCTCATCCACCATTGCTCAAACTTAAAATAAGTCTTCTTGAGATTTAGCTTTCCACAGTTTAGAGCTATTGGACTATGGTCCGAGCCAACTCTTGGGAGCACACTTTGTCTAATTTGCGGGAATAATTCTTCCCAATGATTAGAGTAGAGGAATCTGTCAATTCTTGAGGCTGTTGTGTGGTTCTCACCCCTTCTCCAAGTATAAGATCCTCCAAATAAAGGAGGGTCAAATAACTCCATCTCGTTGATCCAGTCAGTGAACTCTGTCATTTCTCCAGACAGATAATGGCTGCCAGTTCTTTCGTTAGGATATCTTGTAACATTGGCCTTCAACTATTCAATGGTTGAATAAGTTTCAAGAATTTTTGGTGTGGAAGTTCATATGTAATGATGTAATGCAACCAAGTGTTGGCTAAAGCTTTTTAATATCTGTTCATTATCCAAGCCTGCTTTTGTGTCACATTGTCATCCTAGATTCATGAGCTGAAAAGAAAAAGACTGATAGGCGGAGATCTAAAATATTTGTCTCAAGAAAGGTGTAACTTTCTCTAGATTTAACCTACTGATTGAGTATAGACACATTCCAGGTAGACTGCTTGCCTAATTGAATAAGAGTTAGCAATATTAGGTAAAGGGAATTGATGAGAGATTATGTCACTCAAGGTGATTAAGGGAAAATGGTTAACAATGATGCACAGAGTGATCCTAAGAAAATGGTGGGTTTCGAATGTCAACTTCGAGGAGTCTGACAAATATCAACAATTTTTTCTATTAGATGGTGAACTAATTGTTTTAATTGCAATTCTGGTTATTACATTTACACCACTAAATTCATTTAAGATTGCTACTTCTAAAATTTCTGTAATCGTGCATGCTTTTTGTTTCAACTCAGTGGATTGTGAACTGTCCCCTTCTCTGTCCCCTTTCACTTTTCAAAACAGTCACTGTTAATTTAAAAAAATACTAATTTTATGGAGCTGCAAAATATGGTAAGTAGTATCCCTATCAGCATCAAGCAATGATCATGTAATAGGTCAAGCATTTGTATGATCTCATATACAGAGAATGCATGTGTGGGGTGTGGTCACTTATGTTTACATGGTTTAAATTGAAGCTTGCTCATCCATGTGTACGCAAAAATAGAGAAAGCATTCTGGCAGGAAGTTTTTTTCCGTTTTGTCTATTTATGATATTGGGCTTTATGATATAAAATACCAGAACAGGTGTCTAGTGCTGGTGATAGAATTGCTAAGAGGAGGATATTTAGTGTTTGTAGTTTCTTTGAGCTTATGTTTTTCTGTTTTTTTTTTTCTTGAGAAAGTTAACTGGTATTAAAAACAAAAGGAAGTACACCAATAGTGTGCTCCTAAGTAGTTACATCAAAAATATGTAGGGACATCCAAAACAAAATCTATCACCTATATCCTTCGTAGACTATCTAAAAACTAAGTAATGTCCCCTATATCCTTGGGTACAGATTGAATACACCAAAAGTAGAATGTTGCTAAACAGTTCATCTTCATACTTTGGAAGGGAATGCTCTGGGTCTCAAAACATCTCTGATTTCTCTCCTTCCAAATTGTCCACCAGATGCATGCAGGGACAATCTTCCATCTCTCCGTGTGTCCTGACTGATTTCCATCCCTATGTTTTTCTGTTGATTTGTGTCTCTCTTTTTGTGTTTTCTCTAGTTCCCCTTTTTTTATTCTCCATTTCTGTTTCAGTGGGATTCTATTTACCTTATTGACAACAAAAACATACCTAGCGTAATGCTACAAGTGGGGCCAGTGAGGGTAGAGTGTACGCAAACCTTGTAGAGATTCTATTTCCAAAGGCCATCGGCTCAAGGCTAATCATATCGAAGTATATTGAAAAATATAATGGAAGTGAAGAAATCATGGCAAAAGAGTATAGAAAGCATGGCAAATCATTTTGAAAAAGGAACAACTACAAGAAAATAGTCCGATAATCGGAAGTACAAGAAACCCTATTTGCCTAATATATTAGTAGGAGATATACAAGAATGAGGATACTACTAAACCAAGTTTGTCCTGCACTACAATGCGTGTCCTTGATAATGTCATTTCGTGTATGGAAAATGCATCAATATAGAAATTATTGTGTTCAAATGATCTTTTGCCCCAGTGTGCAATTTTTGGGAATATGTACCCCCACTCTGCTAGTCACATTAATGATGATGCCTGGCTTGCTGCCGGGTGCTTGGTGTTCAATGAATCATGCACCTTCGTAGCTACAATATTTGGTTCCTCTTTTTTGTTACTCATGGAAAAAGAAATGCATTGCAAATTCCTGCTTTTAATTTTCAATATTGGTGACACTAATTGCTAAAGTGGGTTAATGCAGGATGGAAGGGTGTCACAACTGGAACACATTTTTATTCGAGGCAGCAAAGTCAGGTATGTGGTCCTCCTTTTCCATAATTATGTGCTGCTTCAGGCAAGATCGTAGCTAAAATTTAGTTTCCGCCAGGTTCATGATAATTCCTGATATGCTTAAGAATGCTCCCATGTTCAAGCGGCTAGAATCCAGAATCAAGGTACACCTTTAGCTGTTACCTAAATTCATTTATCTGTTTTAATGAAGTGCTTTGACCTATGTTTGATTTTATTTATTGAAGGGCAAAGGTTCATCGCTCGGTGTTGGACGGGGACGTGCTATGGCCATGCGAGCTAAAGTCAGTGCCGCTTCTAATTTTACGTGTATTTTCACTTGCCAACAATTGTGTTTTTTTCTAGCGGAAGACATGCCTGATTATGAACTTGTTTGCAGGCTCAGGCTGCAGGTCGTGGAGCAGCACCTGGTCGAGGTGTTGTGCCTCCTGTAAGAAGATAATCTCTCAGCATTGATTGGTATCTGGTTTTTGAGTTCATAAATTCGTAGTAATAGCGCATGAGTAGTCGCTTTAGCTTGCATCGCTGATCTTATTCTTATAATTGGGAAATGTGCAATCTGAGAAATGCTCAATGTAGGATGTTGACTCTTTATTCCAGTTATGACTAGATATAAGCAAGTGATTTTCAGAATACAACATACAAGGATGTTTACCAGTCTTTCTTGCAATGTGTATCGAGACAAGTTTCTCATTATGGCTCAATGTATTTCATTGGG
This sequence comes from Solanum sitiens, assembly GCA_016801875.1. Taxonomy (NCBI): domain Eukaryota; kingdom Viridiplantae; phylum Streptophyta; class Magnoliopsida; order Solanales; family Solanaceae; genus Solanum; species Solanum sitiens. Next base: position 1,835,309 of record JABWTJ010000087.1, on the reverse strand, counting down.
ATAATGTGTAGCTTAGATATGTTTTTTTTTATTTTTGATAACTTTAGTGTCGAGCCCAGCTTATGTGCACCACGATTAATTTTACAGGATATTTGACACCTTCACCAGCAACATGTACTAGGTAATGTTCACCAAGACTATAACAGATGGGAAGAAACCATCTAGCCCGGATATGGTTATTCTTAGAGATACTAAAGGAAATGGTCTGTTTAGGAAGGCAACTTCTTGTGGTTAGCTCTTACTGCAATCGATGTTGGTATCCAAGGAATTTCAATGAATTTCACTAGAATGCTATAGTATTCCTTTGTTAGGACAACACCATGGCTAAGAGTACCATCCATGAGGTGTGAGTTAGGCATACGTAACGAGTTCAAACCCTATCAAGAACAAATGCGTGGTATTTAAGTAGAGGTAAGGCCGAGGTTAGACCTTTATCCATCAAGTTTCGAACCAGAGGTAAGGCCGAGGTTAGACCTTTATCCATCAAGTTTCGAACCGTGAGACAATTGGCCCTTGGGATTTCTCAATGATTAAAAAACTAATAGTGAAGCAAATATTCTGTGTTGGTTTTCAATATTTAGAAAATGTGGCCTTGTTGATGAAAGGAATTTTTGGTTTGGTTTGATTTTTTTTCTTTTTCTTTTTCTTTTTGGACATGTATATTTTTATGTGATTCTTCATCCTTAATTAATGGTTTTGGGTTTGAGTCTCCTGGTGAGGAGGGGATCGTTTTACCTCTAATGTGGAACTTTTCTAGTTTACTTGTACATATTGTAAGCTGGAAGAAATAAATGTCATCTAATTAAGCGTAAGTTAAAGGGCATGTTTATGAATTATAAATAACATGATTGATGCATTTTTCCTCATAATCAATCTACATGCAAAAGGAAGATCATTTTTAGCTTGTCTACTTTTTTTAGAATAGAGTATTGAGAACATTCCAAAATTTGGTGTGAATTATTAGTTTAATTTCTATCTTATTTGACTAATTGAACTTAAATACATTCTCGAATTTTTGTCAACTCTCTAGGGGTGGGGTGCTTTTAACACTTTTTCTTATCTTTTTATTAAGAGTTTCATGCTTATACACGAGTTTGAGATCATTTGCTATGTCATTTGACCGATTGAGGTATATCTTAATTTAGTTAGTCAACTACAAGGGAGGAGTGTATTTAAGGCTCTCAATAGTTGAGAGACGAAAGTAATAATATATCCCCCAAAATGAAGAGTCTTTCAAATATTTATCTCTTTTTTAAAAAAAAAAAAAATTATTTTGGTATTGTCACTCTGGAGAATTATTTTCTAAGAGCTAACAATAGAGTTTAGCTTTCAGACAAAAATGACAAAAATAAAATAAATAAGTTGTGTATAATTCAATAGTAGACACAACACTAATAATTAAATTTCCCCAAGTTTGAAAATAATTGTCTTTTCTCCCCTATCATATGCAATATTTATTTGATTTAATCGGATGACAAATATACATCATTAGTTAAATCAATGATTCGACCAAAATCAAACAATTTAATTGAGGTCAAATGTATTTAGTCAACTAGTTTGAGGACTAAAAGTACAATAAAATAATAATTTACTACCTCCGTCCATTTTTAATTATCATAGTTTTCTTTTTAACTTAAATTTTAACTAACATTTTACGATGTATTTTTTCATTATATTTATGTAAAAAATTACAATTTATAGTACTTTTGATATAGTTTTTGAATATTTAAAATTTTTTGTTTAAAATATAAATTAATGAAATCTAATTTAACTTTGAAAATTAGTTAAATTAGCTTTTAAAAAGTGCAAAATGACCAAAGTCATGATTTTTTTTTCTCCTCTAGTTCTTTCTATTTATTTAGGTAGATTGATTTTGCAAGAGTATTATATGAGTTCGTAAATTTATTTGGAATCAATAATAAAGAATTCGGTAAAAATGATGGTGGCAGCAATGACCATGGCGGTGGCAACACCTATTGAGAGGTGGTGAATGATGGAGAGATTTGTTTTAAAATACATATATTTATTGAAAAAAGATATTAAACACAAACTTTTAGTAATATTTTTTTATGTTCACCCTGAAATACATTCACATTGCCAACTAAATATTTAAGGAGGTAATTATAGTTATTACAGTTATAAACAGTTCAGGTGGGTGATAGAACTCCCCTAAAATTTAAGTGTATAGTTAAAAATTTGAATATAGATTAGGAGGGCTTTTGATCATTTTCTCAAAAAAATATTTGTCAATTTTTTTTTTACCAATCAAAAATTAAAAAGAAATTAGAAAACATTATTCTTCCAAAAAAAAAAAATAACTCAAATTTATGATAGTACACACATGACCAAATTTTACTCTTCTCCCTCATATTAAATTTGATATATTGTGTGGTAGGAAAACAAGAGGGGACAAATATTGAGGCTGCCAATGAGATACACAAATAGAAATAATATAGATGCATTAGACAACAAGACAAAGGTTTAAAACTAGTGATTATAATCCTCAATTTAATTTGTCTTTTCTCTAATCCTAAATCAACTTAACATGAAACCTAAATGAAAAAGACTAATAACAATAATTTTGAACAGTTCCATCCATACATAAATGTGTGGACCAATTCATTCTGTCCAATAATTAATTAATTTTCAAATATGTTTTTTTTTTGAAGTCTATTGTTTCTCACCATCTTAAATCTTGAAAAAGAAAGGGCAATCGATGAGGATTGTGATAGAGCGATAAATACTCATCTATTCTTTATTAAAAGTTTCGAGTTCGAACCCTACTAAATAAGAAATTGTTTTTGTTAGAGAGTAATTTATGTTGGGTCAAGGCATCATGCAGAAGTTTATTATTGCAAATCAAGACGGTGATAAATCAGATGACAAATTAAAAGATATATTATTAATAGGGTTTGGTCAAACAACCTACATATTGAAAACTAATATAAAAAAGCATAAACTCTATTGTGAGATTAATCTCCCCGTAAACTAAACTCTTAAACGTTTACATTATGGATGTTATTGTATTGTAGTATACGAAGAAGAATCTTCAATTTATACAATTCCAAACCTTTTTCCCATGAAGGAAAATAACTCAAATATGAAAGAAAATTATTTCCTTCGGCAAAAGTTAAAGACATTTATGATAATACTTAAATTTTCCCTTCGAAAAAAGAATTAAAAATCAGAACAAAACCCTAAAACTTTACTACCTAACGTGTGACTTGCCAATACGAATCTAAATTTATGAAACATACCGAATACCGAACATCGAACGAAGAGCCAAAGAAAATAATCTTGAGAAAGGGTCCATTATTGTCTTTAAAAATCTAAAATTATGAGGTTGCTAGTGCATGACTAGTGATACTCAATGGTTGTCCCCATACTACTGTTTTATTGTACGTTAGTACTGAATCTTGTCCCTTGTTATATTCATAAGTTTATAATATCTTCCTAATTTTACGTAGCGATATGATGACGATAATTTTGAGCCAAAAAATTATAATAACTAATTTCGTTATTTTAATAAAAATAGTAAAATAAAATAATTTTTGAATTAGTTAATAGCTCGCATCTTATTTTGATATTGTTTTCCTAATCCTACTAAACAAAAGTATCAATTTAATTATTGAAAAGTAACAAAAAATAAATGAGATTTAATACTTTGAAAAAAGGGCAAATTATTCGCTATGCTATAATGAAAATATTTACTTTTAAAAAAGATGTACATATGTTGATTAGGATTGTGAAAAATAAAATATAAATTTAACTAAATCAAATACTATAGATCATAAATTTTAAAAGTTTTTTTTTTATTTTTAAAATAGTATATTTTATCAAATCAAACCTAGAGAATAAGAAAATGTCAATGTTTAACTATTTTGTTCAAAATTTATATCATTGAATAAGAATTGATTAGGAGCTAATTAAGGCTATATGGTCATAAGGGTCCTATTAGCATGTGCTTAAAATAATGTGTGTTCAACATATGGTCATATTATCATTTAATCCAATCAAAAACAATTAGTACTTGATTACATCATTAACACTATTATTATTCCCTCCGTCCGATATTGTTTGTCATGGTTTCTATTTTTAAAGTCAAACTATAAAAAATTTGACTAACATTTTAAGATGTATTTTTTTTATCATACTAATATGCAGAAAATTGTAATTTATAGTACTTTTCATATAGTTTTAGAATAACTAATTTTTTTGTTTAAAATATCGAATTAATGTGATCTAATTTAACTTTGAAAATTAGTCAAATTGACTTTCGAAAAGCGTAACATGACAAACAATACCGAACGGAGGGAGTACTTGATTAATTATTCATTAATTATTCAATTTTTTTAGGGTAATTCTTTTAATCATTCACATGACATGTTAAAAATCATAAGATTAAAAGACATTTTAATAAAATTTACATGTCTTTAATATAAGATGACAAGATTAAAAAAAAATAAAAAATTCTAAACTACGTGCAACTGAAAACAAGACAATTAAATTAAAACAACAAGAGTAATTTGGGTCAAACACATATTGTTATACTGCTATTTACAAAAGTATTTTTTAAATAATTAGTTAAATACAAATAACTACTCTCGAAAAATACTTTTTTCTTTCGTATTAAAAAAATATTTTTTTCATAATTAGTTAATTTGGCCGTCAATCAAGCAAAGGGAAAATAAGGGTCCTATTTGTAACCAAAATTTAAGCAAAAATTCTCCACATTCAATGGCATTAACTTGTCAATCAAAGCTAACATAAACAAATTACATTTTTTTTCACTCGCGGTTCAGAGTTTGCATATGTATTAAAGTTCTGATTAAATTCGTACGGCGTATTAGGAGACGATGATAATCCCAAACTATTTCACATTTGATGCTTGTGCCAAATTTTTATCATTTTTTTTTTCATTTCCCCCTTTTCAAAAATAATTAGATGATTTTTTTCCAACCATAGAAAATTAATTTTATAAATAAGTAATTATATTACATGTTTTGATAAAAATATCAAAACTAATAATAAGAACCATTTTAAGTATTTGGTAAAAAAAAAAATGCACAAGTACCTTCTAGACTAGGATCGAAATTTCAGAGATACACCTTAACTATTCTAAGGTCCTATTACCCTACCCCCCACCCCCCTCCGACTTATTTTTCTGTAATTTTGTGCACCTCTTTGGTTTACGTGGCATCCAAATATCTCCCACGCGCCTCAATTGCGTGGAGTCATGGAGTGTACCACGTAAGACAAAAGATGTATAAAATTACAAAAAAGATAAGTTCAAGGGGGTAATAGGACCTTAGTTTAGTTAAGATGTGTCTCTGAAATTTGTCATAGTCTAGGGGCTACTTGGACATTTTCCCTAAATAAAATGATAAGTTGTGATATATAACTTTTTTTTATGATATTGCAATGGTTATTTTTGTCATATATAACTTTTTTTTTATGATATTGCAATGGTTATTTTGCTTTATATAATTTCTTTTTTTTTTACCAAATTGAATAAAGAAGAATTAATTATTTCATCTTACAAAGAAAAAATTAATTTTATCTTATATCATGAACGTTGAAAGTTATGTCTTCAACTCAACTTAAAGTTTTGCACTATTTTTACTATCGCTAATATTTTGATAGTGAAAAAAATATTTATATTGACTATGCATATTAATTTGAAAAATGTTATGGATATTCTCTTTTTTCCTCATGAATAGTAACATCAAGATTTATAAATGGGTGCAAATATAACACCACTTGTCAAAATATTTAGTAATACATGAGATTGTACAAACTCAATCCCACAAAAAGTTAATTAAAAGGGATTTCTTTATGATAAGTTTAAAAAAAAACAATTAAATTCAATTATATTCACTTAAAATGGCCTAATCTAGCTGCTCCATAGTAATCTTCAAATAGTGTCTCGCTGATTTAAAAGGCAGTCTGATGCAGTAAGCTCTAGTAATGCGTATTTCAAAGAATGGGTCGTACCACGTTTATATCTTTTTGTACGCAGTTTTACATTGACATTAGAGAACAAAAATCTTCTTCATCACAAGGGATTGTAAGTCCCATATCATGATTGAATCCAAATTCTTCTTCAGCCCTTTGAAGCAAAGTTTGAAATTCAGGATGTGTCAACCAAGAAATTGGAATTATGTATCTACTTCTATTTTCACCAACATATACTACAAAGTGGCCTTTTGGTACATCATGAGGAAGTCCATTCTCATTTTTTCCAAAACTTGAACATCTTTTCAAGATTTGTTTGAGGGCTATACTTTGAGTTATGTGTTTACTTGATTTCTTTAGAGCCATTCTTTTTATATGAGGAGATTTGGGAATTTTAGAATATTTGAATGTTTTTGAGTTTGTGTGGAATTGGAATTAGGGAAAGGAAAGTATTTATGGGGAGAGTGGAAAAAACAATAGCACATGGTGTGTTGTGTGAAGGGAAGAAATAATATATAGGTATTGAATGTTGATTTTTGGGATTAGTCTTTGTATACAAGAGCTTGAGTCTCTTTTGTTCTTTCATCCATTGGTCATATGCCCTACTTATGTCATCCCACCTAAAAACACTAGACTTGGACCACACTCACCTCCTTAGCTAACAACCAAATATGTTGCCATGATTTTTTCTCACTTTTGTTTTTTTTATGTTTACCCCTTTCGAGGTTCCATCTTTTTACTCTCTTGGTTACTCAAAATCCTGATTAATGATCGAAGGTGGATGATGCTTACTACATGAGAAACCCCTTCTTGTCTTTTTTCTATATTGAGGCCTGGTTAAATTTTCTTTCAATTTATCTTTACTCCTCTCGACTTTTTTCTCTCTTGCTTACTCGAATCAATGACGTTAGGATTAGAGGTGGAGGGTGCTTACATACCACCCGAGCAATCTCTCGATTATATCTTCTTTTGGTTTCACATCTTGTGTTTTCAGTATTAAGTGTGGATTCACCTTAAAAAGTTCACGTTTTGGGGTTAAAATGCTCTCTAATGTAAGCAATTGTATGTCCACCAGGGTTGAACTCAAATTCTCTGATTTAGGGTAAGTGAATACTTACTCTTCCACCCAAAACCTTCGTTGATTTTTTTAATCTTCAATCAAGACAATTCAATGTACATAAGCTCCCTCGCTATGTGTGAGGTCCAAAAAAAGAACGAATCATATTAAGTTTATTGTACATAATTTTACATACTATTTTTAGGATCGTTATTTCCACATGACCTTAACAAGATGGTAAACTTAATCGTTACGCCAAAGACTTTATTTGGTAAAATAATTCATAACATAAATAGCAAAGGGGATATGAAGAAAGTAAAACACCAATCAAGCACCTAGCAAAAAGATAACTCGGTGTACTTTAGCTCTCGCTCATCTCTTGTTACGTGTGAGGTACATAAGAGGGGCCAATTACAATAAATCTATTATAGATATTTATTTACTTAGCATTTTTTTTAAAAATATTTTCACGATTTAAACCCCTAAATCTTACTATGATCGATAACTTTAATTAATACGTCAAAACTTTAGTTTAATTTTTTTTTTAATAAAATATATATATAGGAATGCAAGTATGGAAAAGTATTTTACAGGCAACTAGGCAAGTATATATGGGACAAAGTCCATCTCTGACCTACATAAATAATTATTTCAGTGAAAACATAACAGTATATATATATATATATATATATATATATAAAACAAGAGGGCAGTTGGATAATTAGTTTGGATTGTGGTTCCAATCAGGATAAATATATGAAGAAATTATGTGGATAAACAAGTATATACTAAGTAATTAACTAACATAACTATAGTTTAAATTAATTACCACTCTCAACTTAATTTTTGCTATAATTACATGAGTCTCTGTCCTCTCTTCCTCCCTCTTCGCTTATACATATACAAATACAAATTATACACATACATATAACATATATAAGTATATGACAAATATACAAATACAATTCGCCTCTCTCTATTCTCTTCCCTCTTTCGCTTGCCTCTCTCCTCCCTCTCCCGATCTTGCTCGCCTCTCTTCTTCCTCTAACATGTAGCTACGAATCGTAATTAACAAACTCTAGCTATTGAACCTAATTAAAATTATTTTAGTAGCTATTTGCGAAAGTTATTTAATTTGGATAAATAATTTGTCTAATGGGTCTAATTTATATAATTTTCTCAAAAATTTATATAAATTATCTTTGTGGCCGAACTCATAAATAGATCCCTAAACTTGTTGGGTTTTTTCCCTCACGTACCTAAACTACGTCATTTTCCTATTGAATCACTGAACCACCCATAATTTGTTCCTTTTAAACACCATTGGTTGATTTTGATCGCCTTTTATATTGTAATTGTCTTCAGTTGTATTTGTATTGTAATGATTTTGATTGAATGAATGTAACAAACTGTGTGAATCTCAGTTGTTGTCTAATGTGTTCAAATGACTTGAAGTAAAACACAAGTATTCTCGAATATTTTCACTATCAATTGGACTAATGAGTTCTGAAATAACATATGTACCCTCTATCAATACCCTCACAAAATCTGATTTCACATCAGCCAACAACATTTGTTTAAAAGGAACAATTTATGGCCACATTGAGACAATTTCTTTTGATAAAACATGGTGTGGGTCCAGTAATATGAAGAACAGAACCACTAAAAAAGCATCACTTTTGGTGATTCAAAGAAGTTAGATTTCATGATGTTGAATTGTTGATTACCTTTTGACATGGAACCTTCTAAGTTTACTAAATTCCCACTTTTATTTTTTTTATTATACTACCAATTACCATCCTGATAATTTATCACGATCGTAATAAAATGATAAATATTATTTTTATTTTAAATTAAAAATATTAAATTTAAATTTTCCTGGATAAACTCGTTTATGTTAGGAATGACATTATCCTTCCTATGAAACTCTCCTGTATAAATTTGAGTTTAATCAAATATCAATATAAATATTATCACTGAATAGGAAAAAAAATTACTAACCTAGTAAAAAATAATTAACCTAAACAATCATCTAATCAGTTGTTTAAACTAAGAATAGTCAATTTTGTTTTTTTAATCCCTTTCTAGGAGGTCTCACCTTTTAAAAATATCTCTTCCTTCTAGACAAATTTTTAGTTTTTATCTTTCACATTATATGTTTAAGAGTAAAAACTTGAAAGACATTTAGGTATATTCTGTATATTTTAAAATTAAGGCTACAAAATTTAAGTCTCTTTATTTTTTTAAATTTTATGTCGTTAAAACAATAAAATCTAACAATAAATTGAAATAGAGGAAATATACAAGTCATGTACGATCGAACTTTTTATAATAATATTTCACTATAATGTCTAAATTCTCACTAGAATCTATTTGTCATTATTATATTTTATTTCTTTCTAATATCATTCTATCTATAATATATAGGGGTGATATTCATTATAGTGACACATTCTTTATAAAATTATCCTTCTATTCTAGCTATTTATATTCAAATATTATGTACGAAATATATTATGTATAAAAATAAAATATTAAATATCTATGGTACACGTCATTTATATCGTGCTCATTCAATAATCAAATACGAATATCTTAAAAAAAAAACATATACATTTAAATTGTACACATATATTATGATCATAATTTCACAAGAAAAACCTATTGGTGTTTATCCTTTTTACGATCATACTCTTTCTATTTATTTTTTCTTAGTTATAAATATATTCATTTAAGTTGAATATCGATATACATATATAATAGCACATTATTATAACAATATAAAATTTATTTATTTTGACTTAAAAAATAAACCGTGAATCTTGTTGGCAATTTACCCAAAGAGGCTATTAGAATGCAATTATGATAAAAATGATAAATTTGCTTTGTCAATTTAGTTTTTTGGCTATGAATATTTTAAGAAATTGTAAATAGTTATGAATTCTAATTTTTATGGCTATATATATGTATATATATTATTTGAGTTTCAATCAAAATTTTAAGATATTTTTTTTACAATATTGATGTAAGAATAATTGCAAATCCTAATATTCTTTTGTAGTTTTAAACTTTAAATATTTAATTAAGTTAATATAATCTAATTTTTTAAAATTAATTGAATTAATTTTTAAAAATTAAAATATGACAATTATTTCTTCTAATTTGGTATACATTACAATCAAATGTGAGATGAGTAATTGATTGTCAAATGAAATCGTAACAATTGTTGATGGGAAGACCATATAACACATATTTGCTTTGACTTTTTTTGGGCGGTGTTTAATACTCGTAATGGAGCTTGATCAGATTTAGATTCGAGCCAAGAAATAAAACGCTTCTTAATAAAATTACTTCATATTCAAACATAAAGTTTTAATTAAGGTGAAAGAATATTTGTCACTCCATCATATTTGCTTTGACCTTAAAAATATGTTGAGTCCTAGTTAATTAATATTCTCCCTCATTCATTTTTGTCCCATTTTTTCTCTTTTATCGTTTTACAATAAAGAGTATATTTATATTTTGAATTATTTTTATAAGTCTTAATGAAATAATTTATAAACACATAAACGTATAGTAATTATTTGAGATCGTAAATTTCAAAAGTAAAAAAAAATATATCGAATGAAATAGTGTTTCTAAATTGAGATAAGTGAAGTGATCGAAGTTAGTGCTCCTCGTATTGTAATTTATTTGTCTTATTTCTTTTCTTATTCGTTTTAAAAATAATATTTCTTTTCTAATTTGATAAATGTTAAATTTAATATCTCACATAATGTGTTTAAGATATAAGAAAAAGTTAAAATAAATTTTAAGAGTTATACTCCCTCTTTTCCATATTACTTGAATTCTTAAGTTTTCTTTCATTGTTCAAAATAATTGAAATGTTCAAAGTTTAAAATATATGTTTGATCTTTTTTATATATATTTGTCCTTTCATTTATTGAAGTTTTATATTTAGAAGATAAATTACACTACTTACAAAGTTATATTTATGATTTCACAAATATAATATTAGAACTTATAGTTTAAATTATGTTCTTGAATTTTTTTTTTTAATATTTGTATATCAATTCAAAAATTCAACTAATATAAAATAGACAAAGTATATACCTTCAATTTTTAAATTATAAAATTTAAATATCTTTTTTAAATTTCGTATCGAGTTTTTTTCAAAAAAATCTTCCACGAAGTGTGCAAACTTTATGATTTTTTTAAAAAAAATTGTTATATATAATTGTTATCTCATCCATGTGGCTTCTAGTGTCTTGGAGTGGATAACATGACAAGTGTTTATAAAACCATTATTAACAAAAACAAAAAACACAAAAAAAAAGATAGAAAGTACCAATTTTCACATGATAAAAAAAATTGAATTTAAATATTTAAAAACTATACAAAAGTACTATAATTATTATTTTTCTTATTTTAATATGATAAAAAGAAAATTGTATATCTTGAAATATAAATAAATTTGTGTATAACTTAATTCTTAAGATTATTTTTTTATAAATATATTAAGACAGACAGAAATATCACACACAATATTTTGACACCGTATTAATTCCACTTTGACTAAAAAAAGGGTTTGGGATTTGATAAATAAATAAAGACTCGAAACTTGCCATAAAACTCTAAATTTGAAGTTGAATAACTTTTTTTTAGAGTATTTAATCAAAAAAAAAAATAGCAATAAGTGACAATAACCTATCATCATGTCTTCTCATTTTCATGAAGATTCCTTAGTGAACAAAACATTCATTTAGAAAACTATATATTATATATATGTTGTTATGTTTCTTTTTGCAATATTTTTGTAATAATGTGATAATAAAATGTCTCAACATGGAAAACCTTGCATGTGACCTATTATGAATTGTCAAAAAACATAAAGCACACAAAATCTGATAAAATACATTTTTTTCTTAATTAGTCTTTAAGAAAAATGTTGAAAGACAAACAACCAAAACAAAAAACACAAAAAAAAATATGAAAATAAAATCAATTTTGAACCACAAAAATGGTGCTTTGATGGCATGTTATGAGAACTTTATTTGATTTCCCATGTTCAATGGCCAATAGAGCTTCCTTCTTGTATATCAATTGCTCTATATACCAAAGAAATAAATTCTCCAATAGTTTTTTGTTATGACAAATATAGATATAAAAAAAAAAGTAACAAGCAAGACTTGTGTTGGCATATGCTAATTACTAATACCTAAAGGATTTTAGTAATAGACTTGACTTCAAAGATTCTTGTGTATGTTACATTCTATCACTACATTATATTATGTGATAACAAGTAGCGGGGTCAGAATTTTCACTTTATAATTATTTAATAAGTGATCTGGTTATCTAAATATTTTTACACTGTCAATACTTCAAACTAATTGAGTCATATAAGAAAAAAAAAATACTTAGCTCGATCTTTTGATCATATATAGTTTTTGTAGTTGAAACTTGAAAGATTTAAGTTTTAAAGTTGTGATTTTTGAAACTTGAAGTTATATTTGGATATACATAATTAATTGAGAAAAAATGTTAAAGTTTATGAGTGAAAGTAAATTTTTTTTTATAATTTACATAAATCTCATAGTGTTAAGAGCTAGTTAATTACATTATTTTCCTACTCTTTTGCAAATTACAAAAGTCCTTCAAAATTTATGGATTATGGATACATCACTGAACTTCCTTATATATCATTGGACTTTCAAACAAAATCAATAGACATTCGGAAACATAGGCGAGGATGTATCAAGGAGGGAAGAAATGTATACGAGAGGGGATAGAACATCCAAATACATAGTGGAGGGAGATGTGTGCGAGAGAGGAAGAATGTATCAGAGAGAGGATAGGATCCGAATACATAAGGGAGAGTCGGGATATATCAACGAGAGGAAAGTGATGTATCCGAGAGGAGATTTTGAAGGAAAAAAAAGATAATTTTTTTTAAAGATTATGATAAAATAAAATGTGTATCTGAATAATTTTTTTCAAATTTTTTACCAATTCTTGAAATTCAACTATATTTTAAAGATAAAAATCAAAATTTATGACACACACATAATTGATCAATATTATGCTTCACCACATAACAAAAAGAACATAAATAACCCTCTAAAAGTGTAAATAAAGGTCAATAAAAATGATTAATGGAGTGGGGTGCACCTTCCCATGTTCTATGAATGAGAATGGATCACAATAGGACCCAAGGACTTGTAAAATTAATATGGAACACACAAATGGCATTTTCTTTGAGTAGATTTTTATTTTATTTTATTTTATAATAAGCACGTGAACATACAAAGCTATTTGATGAATTCAAAATTTATAATTAGGTCATCAAGGGATGCTGCTATACCATTACATTTATTATTGTTTGGTGACAATATAGATGCAAATTTAATATAAATTTATATTATTCTTTTCGCTCTAATTTACATGACATCTTTTATATAATAACTTCTTTTTAACGTGTTATTGTATGATTTGAAACTTCATGTAATTGTATGGTGTGTTTTTGGATGTATTGGTACCCACTCTAGATCCTAAGGGCTAAGGACTTGGCTAAGCAAAAAGTTTTAGGTATGTAGGTTCAAAGCTAGGTAAGAGTCAGTGGTGTAGCTAGAAATTTTATCAAGGGGGTTCAAACTTTGAATAGAGTATTTTTTTTACAAAAACGATGATTTATAGAGATTGTATTTTTTTAATAATATTATTGTGATATAATTTGGATAAATTAGTCTCCTATTTATAGAGAAAGAAAACCCTATTCCAAAAGAAAAATGTATTAAAATTTAAGAAATTGTTCTTCCACAAAGAAAAAAAGGTATTAAAACATAAGAAAATCTTATTCCACAAAGAAAAGATATTAAAATTTAAGAAAATTTTTCAATTAAAACCTTATTCCAAAAAGAAAATGTATTAAAATTAAAGAAAATCTTATTCCACAAAGGAAAAGATATTAAAATATAAGAAAATAATTCAATTTTAATTGGAAAAAAAATCCTTATGAGAGATGAGTTTTGAACTTGGGTCACTCAAGACAAGCATAACACTATTTATCACCAAGCTACTGAATATTATGTTGAACTTACACAAGTTTATTTACTTACAAATTCCAAGAAGGCAAAATAATTACGAACAAGCATAACACTATTTACCACCAAGCTAAATATTTATGTTAAACTTACACAAGTTTATTTAAACGCTCATGTAGGGAATCAAACTGGAGCAGAAAGTGGGTTCGCGACAGCCATCTCTACTAGGGGTTACTTTGTTATTTTAGTATGTCCAAAATTCTATACATACCACTATAAGTAAATGTGTATATATCGTATAATTTTTTGACGAGGGATATCCAATTGGACACCCTTGGGACAAGGTGGCTGCGGCCCTGGCAAGAGCACTCATCCATAAATAGAAATGTAACCATTACTAACATTTATTGAAAAACGAAACCTAAAAGATTTGGAACCTAAAACAACGGTGACTATTGAATAAGTTCTTCGGCTAAAGTTGAATTAAAAGTGCGGAGTGTATTTGTACCATCACCATCTTCAAATAAAATATTTTCTACGATAACACTATTAATGATGCATAGCAAAACAATGCCCAATACACTGACAACTCCCAACATATGAAGGGAGTTCAAAATTCAATTATGAAGTCCTTAAAAAAAGGGATGAATCGAAATATAATTACTACACCAAAACTAGATGTAAAGAACCAAGCAGACTCATGTTACATTCTCAATAATATTTCACTCATCATAAACCCTAAATTCCTCCAAGATTGCAGGCACTTTTAGACAATTGACATGAACAACTAGAATTCATAGTCGTTTGATAACTGAATAAGAAACAAGTTATTCATGTATTAATTTTCGTACAATTTATACGACATTTGATGGGTAGATTAAGTTATTCATATATAAAATTAATACGACGTTTAATTGATTATTTAGAAACTCGTATAGTTTATAATACATGTATTGGGACATGACAATTTAGCTATGTATGTTACCCACTCTAGATATATCCTATGGACTTGGCCAAGTATGAAATTATAGGCATGTAGGTTGAGAGCTAAACTGACTACTCCAACAACACTCATTCATCATTTGGTTACTATATAAATTACATACGAAATGTAATCAACGTTTATTGAAAAAAATAACTTCAAAGATTTGAGACCAAAAGTAGTTAGTGGTGACAATAGAATAAGTTCTTTCGGCTTAAATTGGGTTAAAAACACGAAATATATTTGCTTTAGAACCATCTTCTAATATAGTATTTTCTACGATAACACCTTAGCAAAGCAACGCTCAGTACACCGGTAACTCCAAGTCCAATTATGAAACCCTTGAGAAAAAATAGATATAAATCAAAATATAATTGAGACATCAAAACTAGATACAAAGAACCAAGTTACATTCTCAATAATATTTCACACATTAGGAACCCTAAATTCCTCCTAGATTGTAGGCACTTTTAGACAATTTTGACATAAAACAACTAGAGCACAGCTAATGTGAACACACCAAATTAATTAGAAGTGAGAAAGATGGACCATTACGTACTTTGTTTCCAAAACAATAATGAACAATAATGTCAAGAGTACAACAATGCAACCAATGGAAATTCAAAGTCATATGAATACGAATTCACTAGTTTTTGCTCAAACTCTTTTCCAGATCGTTTGGTAGAGTGCTACATAATATTAAATAGAGTGTACTTATCAATGTGTGTTGTGTTGCACTGATAGAAGTGTTTCACCCTTAACCAGAGGTATCGAGTTTGAGCTCTGGGTATGGAGAAAATTTTGTTGGAAGTGTCACCCTCAAATGAGCCCTGCAGAGCGCAATCCGGATTTAGTCAGAGCTAAAATGTGAGCTCCGAACACCGGGTGGGAAACCAAAGAAAATAAACATAGAGAGTATTAGTAATGTTTGTATTCGTAATATTTGCATTAATTATACATAGATAATTTCTTATGCACTGTTAGGTTTGGTGTTATAAAAATAACATGCATTACATATATAAAAATATTTATTTACAAAAATACTCTTCATAATTATGATGGAAAAGATTTAAAAAAAGAATTGAGGGGCAATAGAGTCTTTAACCATGCTAATGTGTACATTAAACCCCTTTGCATTACGTATACCTAGAAATTCATGGTATTAGTAATACGCAATAGATTGTATAACTAATATAAGCATTGATTATATAAAACATGAACAAGTGTACCAAATAAGGTATTACTAATACATAAAATTAATGTATGTATTATTTTTGCTAAAACACTCTACCAAACAACACTTCATGTTTTAAGAATAGTCACAAAATATTCATGTATTAATTTTGTATAACTTATACGACGTTCGGTAGGTAGACTGAAAATAACTTGTTCATGTATAAAATCATCAATATGATGTTTGGTTCACAATTTAGAAATTCCGAGTCCGCATAACTAATGCATGTATAAGTTGTGGAAAATCTATGTATTATTTTGTGGAGAATATATAGCAAGTGGAATAACTGAAACTTATCTCTGCGTATAACTAATACTTGCGTTAAATAATATATACATAATTTTCACTCATAATTAATCCCTACATTACCAATACATGCATGAATAACTCTGATCAGCGACCAAACGACTCTAAATATTCAAATTTTGAATCTATCTCGATTTGATTTTGTCTAGAAAAATAACATGTTTACCTTATCCACAACATAGGGATCAAAGATGAAAAGGACTATAGTGTTATGCAGGTCATGGGAGATTAATTTTGACAGTGATGTGGTGATAAAAAAAGGAGATGAATGTACTTATTTTTCCTTTTCTAAAATGAGTTTGTTCATGCACAAGAAGACATCACATGTTCTTTTTTATTTATTTGATAACATTATATTATTATTTATCATGTATTTATGTACTCTAATTCACCCTCAATGTTTAAATCCATCATGATCAACAACCTCCTCAGCTTAGCTATATTGAGCTTTTTTGTACCTTTTAATTAAAAAAAGCATTACAACATGCAACTAATGCTACAATCAAAAAATAATAATAAAGCGATAGTAGCACAATGCATGAAGCATCTTGTATCGTATCCAAAAATGTATAATGTAAGCGAAAGGTTGAATTAGTGTATGTATATCTTACGATTTGACTGATCGAGCTCAGTAATTTTGATTTAAAGCTTATGTTTATCTTAAGAAATTTGAACATATGCTGAATTAGAATACATTAACTTAAAAGGAATAAAATTACATACACATGCAAGTATTTAAGATTAAGGTCCTCATGCAAGTTAAAAGTCGATCTAGGATTTAAGCATTACGAGTTCAACATTAAGGTCGTTAGCATTGAACACATTTTACTCTAGGAATAATGGATTCAAATTTGATACTTGTCAAATACTATATTTTTAAAACTTATGCATATAACAAGATCACACTTGCTCTGAACTCACATACTCTAGATCTAGATTTTACCTCTGGCGAGAACTCACAGATTTTCTTCAACAAGAACAAACCGTTGTTGCAACCACTACAACAAAAATAACTTTTAGTAGCAATAAATATATACATTAACAAAGAGTTGCTAAAGTTTTTACCAATATTAATTATTTGTCATTAGATTCAATGTCGCTATAGGTTTTAGGGACAGTTAGAAAGAGTTAATAATCACAAAAGATACATATTTAGCAGCAATTAAGCTATTGCCAGTAAAATCATTTTTGGTGTAGTGAAGTGATCACGCGATATAGCTAGTCATTGTCCTTACACCTTAGATAGGAGCAGAACATTATGAACTAAAATCACGAGAGATAAAAGAAGAAATGAGGATTCATATAGCCGACTCCAACTTGTTTAGGAGAGAGGTCGTTGCACAGAAACAAAAGACGATGCACGAAGACGGTGCAGCACAAGTTAACATTAAATTTAAGAACAAAGTTCATCTGGATAGCTGAATTACTTCACTCCCACCTAATGAGCAAATACAACAATACAACTATAGGTGCATATTCCTCTCAAAGATGCATACATTGAAAAGAAAAATCTCATAGAATTTAAATATTAGAAGCACTAAGTGCCATAACCTTGCATTGTTCATTCATGGCTAAGAGTTGTGCTTCTTTCTTGTCAAGAAGAGTTGTCAACTTCACATTTTCTTCTATAAGCTTTTGAACTTGAACCTCTTTCTGCATTTTCTCAGTCTCCAATTGAGTTGTCTTTGCAGCTAACCTGGTTCACATTAAACAAACTGAGTACACAAAAAATCACAGATACAGGAACCATCAGTTATAATTACTATACTACACTCTTTCATGTAAACAACGACATATAAGACGAACTCTTACAATTGTAGTTCTTGCAATAACCACAATTCCATCTGCAAAAAGAATATTTTCTAAAGGGTCGCTAGGTTATCGGGAGTACTATACTAATCCCGGTTGCATTTGTCCACCGTTTGGTTATTGGTATTAGCTAACACTTGTATAACTCTTATACAAGAATCTTGGTGTTATCTATCTCATAAAGGAGGTGGGACCATAATCATGGGATAACCTTGGTTTGAACCAAACAACCCCTCGGACTGATCATGTTGCTGCAACAAAGCAAGCTTCAGAATGAATCTAATGGAAATTTAGGGCGATTCATAATAGAAGGAAGTATCTCGCATATCTATGTCCCAACTCCCAAGACATTTATATACTGGAGAAGAGACTCCAAGTATAAGCCACTAGATGTGCTCAGACATCTGTTCTGGTGCATCTATTAGTATTAGATTTATAACACTATTATCATATGATTAGCAAAGCCGAATTTAAGAGAAGCCCACCGAAGACAGTTGTAAGAGCAGGTAGCACGATTGCAGGATTACAGCAGAGAGTAAGGAGCACAAAGTTCAAACTCATACTAGCTCAAATACTGATAGGACCAAAGACATGCTCTCTGTTTCAGAACACTGCTGAATTTTATATTTCACCGTTTGAGTTTATATCTGGCTAGATAATTCTTCACTTGGTCTGTAAGGACGAAAGGGAACTCTTTGCCCAGTAAACCAAGTACATCCAGATTAAAGTAGTGGATAAACCAGATCATCTGGCAAATTATAAGAGTCAAGATTGGTGTTGGACATTTCGGAGCAATTACTTTACTGAAGGACTTCCACCAAGTCTGTCTTGGAAGGTGGAGACCTGGTATTTCAACGAGAAAACCTTCCTCACCTGTCAGTGCAGGAGGACTTTCTTCAGATTACTTTTACTGATGAAGAAGTTTATAATGTTATTTGTAGTTGGCAGGAGATGGAGACTCCTGGAACGGATTGATTTTCTATGGCGTTCTATCAAATATGTTGGTTAATCATCATGGAGACATAATGGTGGCTTTGTTTCACTTTATCATACTGAGTAGTTACAGAAGAACTTCTTTAGTGCTTCTTTTATTGCTCTTATTCCTAAGAAAGCAAGAGCAGAAGAATTGGAAGGACTTCGGACCACTTAGTTTGATTGGGAGCTTCGACAAGATTATTGGCACACACCTTACTGAAAGATTGAAGAGAGTCATTGGCAAAGCTTGTTAGTTATACTCAAATGACTTCCATTAAAGGAGGCAAATCATGGATGTCGTATTAACTGCCAATGAAATCTCGGATACCAGAAAGAAACAAGGGAAGCCTGGAGTCATCTGCAAGTTAGACTAAGACATATGATCATGTTAATTGGAAGTTCCTATTTAATCTTTTAAAGGTGGATCCAGGGCTTCAGATAATAGGTGCCAAATAGACAATTTTATCACCCACATTGTGTATGCAGATGATACCTAAGTTCTATGTGAGGCAGAAGGGGCTCAATTCCTGAGGCCGATGAAGGAGTGTCCCGTCTTCACATTAGTGTTACTAAGAGTCACTCGGTTCCATTAAATGTAGTACAGAATTTACAGAGTTGGCGGCAATACTTGAGTGTAACAGTGGGAGCTTGCCAACAGTATATCTGGAACTTCCTTCAGATGCCAAATTACAAAACTTCAGTGATGTTAACCATTTCAAAAAAAATATTCAAAGCTTCAGTAATATGGAAGAATATCCTGTAGAACTCTGATAAAAGACTCACTAAATGGAAAAAACAATACGTATCTTTGGGAGGCAGGTTGGCTTAATAGTATTTTGGACTCATTTCCTACACATACAATGTCTCTTTCTCCAATGCCTGCCAAGGTGGAAAATAGACTAGATACTATAAGAAGTGAATTTCTCTTGAGGAGAAACAAGGAGAAAAAAACATTCCACCCATTTAATTGGAGGACAGTTAAGTTGAACAAGAAGCAAGGGGAATGGGAGTGAGAAATCAAAGATACCAGAATAGGAGCTTACTCTTCAAGTGGTTATGGAGATTCAATCAAAACGAAGGAGCTTTATGGAAAGTGTTGGTTAGGAAAAAGTACTGAAGAGAGCATAACTGGAGTACAAAAATTACTACCTCAGCACTTGGGGTCAGTGTTTGGAAACATATCAGAAGTTTTTGGTAGGTAATGGTGGCAACACTCTTTTTTGGCATGATCCATAACACTCCCCCTCTGAAGGACTTATTTCCAGATCTTTATAATCTAGTGAGGCATACCCATCATACTATCACACAATGTAGATCTAGTATTGGTGGGAGCTAAGTATACTCCAATGACAGCCCAGGTAAGTGGATAGGTTCTCTTCTTCTTGTTTTTCTTTTTTGATGAAGTGGATAGGAAGTATGTTGAATTAGAGGCGAAGTTAGTGGTTACGGCGCCTTTTGACTGCTTGGTCTCAAGGCGAGAGGAAGGAGGACCCATGACCTGGACCAAGTGAAGTGCATCAAGGACGAGAGGGAAAAATACTGGTGGAGCAGGCACTCTCATCAGACAGAGATGACAGTCATACTTCCATGAACTCTTGGACAATAACGGGACAGAAATATTGTGCTAGGGAAATTAGAACACTCTGAGAGGCATCGCAATTTTGGGTATTGTAGGTGTAAAAAGATTGAGGAGGATAAGGGTGCCATTCGTAGTTGTGAAGAGGAAGAGCAACTGGGCTATATGAGATCCCATTGGAATTTTGAAAAAGTGCAGGCGGGATAGGTGCAGGGTAGCTATTGAACTGTTTATTGTCGCTTTTAAGACAGCAACAATGTCCGAAGAATGGAGATGGATTACAATGATCCCATTGTACAAGAACAAGGATGACACTTTAAATTGCAACAACTATAGGGGTATTAAGCTCCTAACCACACTATGAAAGTTTGGGAGAGGGAGGTGGAGATAAGGGTGAGAAGGGGTGTAGATATTATCGTGAACCAGTTCGGATTCATGTCGGAGCACTTAACTATAGAAGTCATTCATCTTGCAAGAAGATTAGTGGAGCGACATCGTAAGAGGAAGGACTTACACATGGTAATCATCGACCTAGAAAAGGCGTACAACAAAGTCCAGGGCAGGTTCTATGGAGATGCTTGGAGGCTAAAGGGGTAACTGCGGCATACACTAGGGTGATCAAGAATATGCACGATGGATCCAAGACTCGGGTAAGGACAGTGAGAGCAGACTCGGAGTACTTCTTAGTTGTGATGGGGTTGCATCACAGATAAGATCTTAGCCCGATTTTGTTTGCCTTGGTGATGGATGAATTGACACGACATATCCAAGGAGGGGTGCCACAATGCAAGTTATTTGCGGATGACATAGTTTGAATTGACGAGACTCGCGGTGGAGATATACGCTAAAGGTTTGGGGTCTAAAGGGTTCCAATTGAGCAGGACCAAAACAGGATACTTAGAGTGCAAGTTCGGTAATATGACACATGAGGCTAGCATGGAACAAGGCTTGATACACAAGAAATCAAAAACAGATGAGGTTTCAAGTATCTTGGATCTATTTACCAAGGAGATTGGGAGATTGACGATGATGTTGAAATAGAGGCGCTCCCACATGGAGTCTTGCGTGATAAGAAGATACCACCAAAAATTAAAGGCATGCTCTATAGGGTGGTAGTTAGACCAACTATGTTAGATGAGGCGGAGTGTTGGCTAGTTAAGAAATCTCACGCTCAGAAGATGAAAGTTGTGAAAATGAGAATGTTGTGTTGGATGTGTGAGCATACTAGGAGGGATAGAATTAGAAATGAAGATATCTGGGGCAAGGTAAGGAGTGGCTTTAGTGGAGGACAAGATGCGAAAAGCGAGACTGAGATGGTTTGGGCATGTGAAGAGGTCATGCACGGATGGCAGAGGTGTGAGAGGTTGTCTATGGATGGTCCCAAGGGCGGTAGAGGTAGCCCAAAGAAGTATTAGCAATATTGGGGAGAGGTGACTAGATGGGTTCCAAGTAAAGGTACCTTCTCGGTCAGCAGCTGCTACAAATTCCAATTTAATTAAAACGATCGAAAGTGCGGAAATTAAAAGAAGAACAAAATAACTTACAAAATCCAAAAGCTTTATTCCTTATAGAGCATGATTATTACAGAGAGAGAGAGAGCATTCAAGAAAATCTTATACTTAGTGAATTTTCTGATACCCTGAAGGTAAAATTACAAAGTCTTAAATAGACTTCAAAGGATAAGAAGAATCTGAAAGCCTTCACTCTGATTGGTTCTTTGAGATCTGCTTTAACTGTTCTTTATCTTTTGCTTTTCAAAAGCATCTGCTTTTACTTTTCGTAAAGTTGGTTGGCATCTTCTGTCGTTTTTATCTTTTGATAAAGTCTTTGTCTGCCACTTTTGATAAAGTCTTGATTGCCAATCCTGTCGGCTAAGCTTAGAAATTATTTGTTCCTTTCTGATTAATATGATAAAGATTCCGTTTCTTTGAAACTCCTTTATCTCTTACTGAATTATTCCAATCCTTTTAGGATTTCAATCCGTAAGACTTGTTATTCCGATTTTAATATCTCAACAAGAAATTAATCGAATGGATTTAAATAAGCACTAGCTAATGCTTTCGGATTTAGCATATCACCATTATCATCACTTTGGGATGAAGCTTCATCAAGAAGTTTGTTAACAGCTTCTAGGTCTGGTTCATCTTCTAATTCTGATAAGGCCTTTTGTAACCTTTTCTTTAATTCACTCTTTGATGGTGAAGGACTGTTGGATGAACTTTTCTTCTTGGAAGAAGAATGATCTTCTTTCTTTGCTGGTGACCAGCCTTTGACTCTGAGTTCTTTTGATAGAAATTTAATTCTATCGAAATCTGCAACAATAAACGTCCAGCTTATAATATAAGATAAACGTTTCTTAATAAAATACTTACAGAGCTTGATGTTCTCCGGAAGGGTAGAAATGCCTTCATCGATCTGGAACTGAGGATACTTCCCAGCAAACTGTCGAGGCATGACCTGTTTATTTCCTCCAAACCAGTTCCACCATTCGTAGAACCATCTGGGGATAGTAGAAGTTGCAACTTCTGGACTGTATTTTACAAACCACGTATGTGTAGTAGGTCTAACATATAAGAAGTTTATCCAAGCTTCCTTATAGTCATACCAGTTATACGTCTGAGGATTAAATCTCTTAGAGAGACTGACTGGAGTTTGTAAATGATCTACCGGCCAATTGAACGGTGATAAAATCTTTTTAATTGTGAACTTTGAATAGGCTATACTGTCAGGATCTGACTTGTCAGCTAACTCATGTTCAATGTCCACTGATCCCGTGTCTACCAGGATAAACTCATAATAACGCCTAGTTTTCAAGGAATTGCCGGTATCGACATAGTTCCTATTAGTGTAGACGGGTTTCAAGAGATGTTTGATCTCGTAGTTCTCATATTCTTTGTCTAAAGCAAGTATTGGAAACACCTGCAAAGGAATAAAATCAAACTTTTCTTTCTCTTTAGAAAGAGACTTTGTTTCCATTGGGGAAACTGCTTCTGCAAAACTAGCTGGCTGCTTCATAGCGTAACAGTCGCTGGTCTGTTTTTGAGAAAATCTTAATTCTCCACTTGGGCTTGATGATGAACAATGCTCCTGTTCTTTTTGAAAGGGCTTCTTCATAATCAACATCTTTGAAGAACTACTCTGCGGTAGTTCAGGGAAAATGGGAGGCAGTTGGGCCAACGCTGAATACCTGTTTAAATCAGGCCTAATATGATTCAATTCAGGCCTTATAGCAAATGGGCCTGGTCTTGTTGGGCCACTTGGATTGGGCCTAGCCGCCTGCCTTCCTGCCACGGGTCTAGCCTGTGGTCTGCTCATTGTTTCCCTGCAAGAATTCTCGAGTTAGAAAATCTGGCAAAGGATTGTTTTCTCCTTTAATAAATTCGATTTGAAAATCGAAACTGGATAACAAAGCTTGCCACCTAGCAAAGATCTGTTTGGAGACAATGTTTTTAACATCCTCCCGGAGGATTTCTTTAGCAGATTTACAATCTACCCTAAGCAAGAATTCTTTATTAACAAAAGAAATCCTCCCGAAGGATGTTAAAAACATTGTCTCCAAACAGATCTTTGCTAGGTGGCAAGCTTTGTTATCCAGTTTCGATTTTCAAATCGAATTTATTAAAGGAGAAAACAATCCTTTGCCAGATTTTCTAACTCGAGAATTCTTGCAGGGAAACAATGAGCAGACCACAGGCTAGACCCGTGGCAGGAAGGCAGGCGGCTAGGCCCAATCCAAGTGGCCCAACAAGACCAGGCCCATTTGCTATAAGGCCTGAATTGAATCATATTAGGCCTGATTTAAACAGGTATTCAGCGTTGGCCCAACTGCCTCCCATTTTCCCTGAACTACCGCAGAGTAGTTCTTCAAAGATGTTGATTATGAAGAAACCCTTTCAAAAAGAACAGGAGCATTGTTCATCATCAAGCCCAAGTGGAGAATTAAGATTTTCTCAAAAACAGACCAGCGACTGTTACGCTATGAAGCAGCCAGCTAGTTTTGCAGAAGCAGTTTCCCCAATGGAAACAAAGTCTCTTTCTAAAGAGAAAGAAAAGTTTGATTTTATTCCTTTGCAGGTGTTTCCAATACTTGCTTTAGACAAAGAATATGAGAACTACGAGATCAAACATCTCTTGAAACCCGTCTACACTAATAGGAACTATGTCGATACCGGCAATTCCTTGAAAACTAGGCGTTATTATGAGTTTATCCTGGTAGACACGGGATCAGTGGACATTGAACATGAGTTAGCTGACAAGTCAGATCCTGACAGTATAGCCTATTCAAAGTTCACAATTAAAAAGATTTTATCACCGTTCAATTGGCCGGTAGATCATTTACAAACTCCAGTCAGTCTCTCTAAGAGATTTAATCCTCAGACGTATAACTGGTATGACTATAAGGAAGCTTGGATAAACTTCTTATATGTTAGACCTACTACACATACGTGGTTTGTAAAATACAGTCCAGAAGTTGCAACTTCTACTATCCCCAGATGGTTCTACGAATGGTGGAACTGGTTTGGAGGAAATAAACAGGTCATGCCTCGACAGTTTGCTGGGAAGTATCCTCAGTTCCAGATCGATGAAGGCATTTCTACCCTTCCGGAGAACATCAAGCTCTGTAAGTATTTTATTAAGAAACGTTTATCTTATATTATAAGCTGGACGTTTATTGTTGCAGATTTCGATAGAATTAAATTTCTATCAAAAGAACTCAGAGTCAAAGGCTGGTCACCAGCAAAGAAAGAAGATCATTCTTCTTCCAAGAAGAAAAGTTCATCCAACAGTCCTTCACCATCAAAGAGTGAATTAAAGAAAAGGTTACAAAAGGCCTTATCAGAATTAGAAGATGAACCAGACCTAGAAGCTGTTAACAAACTTCTTGATGAAGCTTCATCCCAAAGTGATGATAATGGTGATATGCTAAATCCGAAAGCATTAGCTAGTGCTTATTTAAATCCATTCGATTAATTTCTTGTTGAGATATTAAAATCGGAATAACAAGTCTTACGGATTGAAATCCTAAAAGGATTGGAATAATTCAGTAAGAGATAAAGGAGTTTCAAAGAAACGGAATCTTTATCATATTAATCAGAAAGGAACAAATAATTTCTAAGCTTAGCCGACAGGATTGGCAATCAAGACTTTATCAAAAGTGGCAGACAAAGACTTTATCAAAAGATAAAAACGACAGAAGATGCCAACCAACTTTACGAAAAGTAAAAGCAGATGCTTTTGAAAAGCAAAAGATAAAGAACAGTTAAAGCAGATCTCAAAGAACCAATCAGAGTGAAGGCTTTCAGATTCTTCTTATCCTTTGAAGTCTATTTAAGACTTCGTAATTTTACCTTCAGAGCATCAGAAAATTCACCAAGTATAAGATTTTCTTGAATGCTCTCTCTCTCTGTAATAATCATGCATAATTTGGAATAAAGCTTTTGGTTTTTGTATGTTCTTTTGTTCTTCTTTTATTTTCCGCACTTCGATCGTTTCAAAAGACTCACACATGAAGCACTTCTTACACAGCAGCCTTATAGGGAAAGGGCATAGCTATTTATAGTAGATGTATACCGTGTGAAAAAGAATAACGATGCTAATCATGTATTTCTGCATTGTAGCATCACAACTCAAATGTGGAATCTGTTTTTTTAACATTTTTCAAGTTAAGCTGGGTGATGCCTAGGACTATCAAACAAATGCTGCATTGTTGGACTGGTAAGGGTATTGGAAGGAGAAAAGAAAAATCTAGGAGACCATTCCTTCATGCATATTGTGGGTGATTTGGAAAGAAAGGAATCGACTATGTTTTGAAAGCAAATATGAAGATATACATAAATTGAAATATAAATGTGTATCTTTTTTGGTTTTAGACTTTTAGGTGTAGACTAGAAAATCCAGCAGTCAGCAGTCAGCACACAGCAGATAAAACATTAAGACTTTCTGAACTTCCTAGAGTGATGTAAAGGAACTTATTCCGCACAAACTTTGTGCTTCACTGTTTCTGTTTATAAAATCTTACCAACAACATACCCGATGTAATCCCACAAGGCTTATAAAATCTTACCATTCTCAAAAAATTGTAAAAGATGATTTATCACTACTTTCATAGTTTCATTTGTTCTATGCTTTCACAAATGGATCAAAGAAGAGATTTTACAAACCTGCACTCATCCCTTCTTGTTCCAAGTTTTGTACCATAGGACATGTCATAACGCTAGTCTAGATTCAACCTTAAAACCTTTGCACTTAAAAAAAAGGATGATACCTCATTCTTAATCCAAGTGATCCACTTCATAATTTATCGTTTTTGAACATAAAGACATTGCAAATTAATCATAACCTACTACACCAGATAACATTCTGGTGTCGTGGAGAAATATGGCTGGAAAAAAATGGTTAGACATAAATTCAAAGTCTCAAATGAACTGATAACTTGATCAGAAAACATGTGTATTGACTCTTGGGTGCATAATTAGATTCTAACCCTATTGACTCGGAAAGGTGTGCTATAAGATATAGAAAGATGTATACTCTTGGTAAACTGCATCGCAAGTATTAAGACATATCATCAAGCAACATATTATGCAGTAGTCTCTTCTGACATCACAGGCACACCGACCATTATTACTCAGAGAACATAAATAAACAGCTATATCATCATTATATGAAAACAGAAATTCTGTTCACCAGCGAAAGGGATACACTGACCGTTCAAAAAGCCTTTCAATTGTCTGGAATTGTTTTTCTGATGACAGAAGAGTTTCTCTGACACTAATGAGACCACTGACATAGGATTTTAGAGATTCGAAGTCTCTCTTAACACAACAAAGCTCCTGCTCATTTTCTGCAGCTCGCTGCCTCTGTCTAGAAGTTTCTTCGACCAAATCTTCAACTCTCTGGCGCATCTCATTCAAGATACAATTTGTACCCAAAGCAAACCTTTCCATCTCTTCTAACTTAGTAGACATGTTTTCAATCTGAAGTGCCCTTCTTTGAATCTCTTCCTGACCTATTGTTACCTTCTCCTTCTCTAAAGCAGTTTCAGATTCAGCCATTATAACCCTCTTGACAAGATTTTCCATTACATATGTAACCAATTGTGCACTTCTGAGTAATTCGCTCCTATAAGACCCATCTTGTTCATCAAAAGAATCTTGTGTACTTGTAAGTCTAATCAATGCTGCATCATCAGCATCACCAAAAGACGAGAGATCTATGTCCCTTGACCAACTGGACAACGGTACACCATTTTTATCTATAAGCCCTACTCCATATAGTTCTTTTATACCGCATGACGTAGAGGCCAAATCAGGAACAGCCATGACTCTGGCTTTAGTTTTCAAATACATCATTAATGTTGCAGCAGTTCTGACTCTGCTCCAAAGAACATTTAACTCTTTCTTTGTATCTTCTTCTGACCCCTGAATACAAGTTTTTACATCTAATAGTTTTGCTTGCAAGGCATCAACTTGGGACTGGCTTTCCTCCATCTCTTGCTTCCAACTAACATGTGTTTGGCTCAGTTGGTACTTCAAATCTGAAAGATCAATATTTTCCTCAACTGCCATTACCTATGTTGTAAATTCAAATTAGGAACTTAGGTCATTAATAAAGATCTAACAATACTAGTTAGTATCAACAAGTACAGCACAGTTGAACGAAAGAATCTCACTACGACCATATCAGAAGACTAAGGTGTTGATTAAAAGCAAATACCGAATAAGACAGTAATTTTGACTAAAACTGTAGTACTATCTTTGTCACCCGCTACATTCCTTCCTTTCCATTTCCTTCTAACCAAACAACTCGCAACTTCAATCACCACAACAAAGTTCTTGATATTCAGATAATGCATCATAAGTGCATGAACAAGTTCATTGCAGCGCAATGCACTACCAACTTAAGTCATCAGAATACAAAATACAATCTATAACAGACATACAATGCATAAATATTAACAGACATACAATGCATAAATTTTGCTGTAAGATGAGAAGAAAAAAAGTTACAAATTCTACCTAGAGAAAACAGAAAATTTGCACATAGAAACTAGGTAATAAAAAAAAAAAGGAAACTACACTAACAAGATAGTGCCTCTTATACGCAACTTCTATCGGTGTTTCTTTGGCATCAAATTTCAGAAATTCATACTGTGAATCAAAGCAACAACATACCCAGTGTAATTCACAAGTGAATCTGAGGGGCGTAGGATGTATGCAGACCTTTACCCTGCCTTTGAATCTATAAGATATATATTTATACTACAGTTCCAGATAAACTCTTACCAAAAAACACGATGAGAGCACACCAATTCATTGCCAAATCAACCAGTTGCATAACCAAGTGAAGAAACTAAAAGTATCTTCCTTTCTTTTAGATAAAATCAAAAGAATCCATATACACTACATCAAGAAGTAAAGAAGGTTTCTTTTTGCAGTGAGTTCAGATGATACTAAAGACAGCACTTTGAGCCCACTCCAACTTCAAATTTCGCTTCATTAACGAATCCAATAGAACTCCAAGGCAGAAACTTTATAGATTACAAAAATGTTTCATTTAGCAGTGAGTTCAGACAATACTAAATACACCACTTTGGCCCACCACAACTTTCAATTTGGCTTCTTTAACAAATCAAATAGAACTCCAACACAGAAATTTAATAGTTTACGAAATGTTTTATTTGGCAGTGCGTTCAGACAATGCTAAAGACATCAGTTCTAGTCCACCCAAACTTCCAATTTGGCTTCTTTAACAAATCCTATAGAACACCAAGAAAGAAACTTTATAGTTTACGTTTCATTTAGCAATGAATTCAGACAGTGCTAAAGACACCAATTCTAATCCTTCCAAACTTTCAATTTCTCTTCTTTAACTAATCCAATAGAACTCCAAGACAGAAACTTTATAGTTTACGAAATGTTACATTTAGCAATGAATTCAGACAGTGCTAAAGACACCAATTCTAGTCCTTCCAAACTTTCAATTTCTCTTCTTTAACTAATCCAATAGAACTCCAAGACAGAAACTTTATAGTTTACGAAATGTTACATTTAGCAATGAATTCAGACAGTGATAAAGACACCAATTCTAGTCCTTCCAACCTTTCAATTTCTCTTCTTTAACTAATCTAATAGAACTCCAAGACAGAAACTTTATAGTTTATGAAATGTTTCATTTAGCGGTGAGTTCAGACAATACTAAAAACACCATTTTTAGTTCACCCCTACTTCAATTTGGCTTCTTTAATGAATCCAATAGAACTCCACGACAGGAACTTTATAGTTTACGAAATGTTTCATTTAGCAATGAATTCAGACAATACTAAACACACCAATTCTAGTCCGCCCAAACTTTCAATTTCTCTTCTTTAACTAATCCAATAGAACTCCAAAACGAGAAACTTTATACTTCACAAAATGTTTTATTTAGCAGTGAGTTCAGACAATACTAAAGATAACATTTTTAGTCCACCCTAACTTCAATTTGGTTTCTATAATGAATCCAATAGAGCTCCAAGACAGAAACTTTCTAGTTTACGAAATGTTTCGTTTAGCAATGAGTTCAGACAATACTAAAGACACCCATTTCTAATCCATCCAAGCTTTCAACTTGGCTTCTTTAACAAATCCTATAGAACTCCAAGACAGAAACTTAATAGTTTACGAATCTTACATTTAGCAGTGAGTTCAGACAATACCAAAGACACCATTTCTAGTCCACCCAAACTTTCAATTTGGCTTCTTTAACAAAAAAATCCAATAGAACTCCAAGACAGAAACTTTCTAGTTTACGAAATGTTTCATTTAGCAATGAGTTCAGATAATACTAAAGACACCCATTTCTAATCCATCCAAGCTTTCAACTTGGCTTCTTTAACTAAATAATCCAACACAACACCACGATAGAATCTTTATAGTTTATCCCTCCCTCAAATATCTAAACCACCAAGCAAAAAGAAAAAAACCCAACTTTTACCAAAAGAGCAAACATAATTCATCATAAAAATCATATCAAGATCATAAACAAAGAACAAAATTGACATTAAACCCTTCATACTGTCACCCAGCAAACTCACAACAGCAGTAGTACCACAACAAACAAACAAAAATCCCACAAAAAATGGATTCAGCTACATAAATCTTCTATATCCCCCTCTAATACTCAATAATTTTTGGGGGTTTTCTGTTTTTGGAGAAAGATTATCATTCCCAAATACCCTTTTCATATTTCCCCCTCTAATACTCAATAATAAGAAAAATTGAACCAAATAGACACAAGATCAAGAAAAAACTAGCAGGTAAATTAAAGAAAAAATACATATCATTTATAAGGAAAAATTCCAAAAAGCATATAGAAAAAGAGTCACCTTGTAAAATTTAATTGAAAAAAAAAAATGAAAATTGGGAGCTTCAGATGGGCTATGGATGAAGAAGAGAAATTAGGACAGGTGAAAAATGACTATGATGACAACACTGCTCTCCAACACGCGTTGTCTGAAGGATGGCTACCAAATGAATTTGCTGTTTTTCTTTTCTTTTTTTTTTTAATTGTAAATAGGAAAGTAATTTTTTCATCGACAGGGTGAAAGTTCACGTAGTTAATTGCGTTACTACCACCTTATTGGGTTAGTTGTTACTATTATATAAAATATATTGTATTGTTAAATTCATGTTAGATAACATGAAAAATCTCATTTATGTGATGATCGATTTTGTCTGATTATAAAGTTATTTTAGGGGAAAATTAAGTATTTCTTAGAGTATAATCGAAATTTCACAAACACACTTTAATTAAATAAAGGTATTATCAACCCCCCCCCCAATTTATTTATTTTTGTAATTTTATATAATTTTTATCTTACGTGACACATTTCATGACTCCGCGCAATTGAGGCGTGTGGGAGATATTTGAATGTCACGTAAACCAAAAAGGTGCAAAAAAAATTATAAACAAATAATAATTAAGAGGGTAATAAAACTTTAGTTTAGTTAAGGTGTGTCTCTGAGATTTCAATCATAGTATATGGTGTACTTGTGCTTATTCCCTTATTTTTAATATTTTATTTTTATTGATTATTTTATATTATCTTTGTAAAATGCACACACTCATAGACTATCACCAAAATTTCAGAGATACACTTAACTAAATAAAGGTCCTATTACCCCCCTTAGCTTCTTTTTTTTTTTTAATTTTATACACCTTTTCTCTGACGTGACATACTATATGACTCCAAATAAGGCGCATGGGAGATATTTGAATGCCACTTAAGTAAAAATGGTGTACAATATTACAAAAAAAAAATGAGGGTAATAGGACCTCAGTTTAGTTACGGTATGTCTCTGAAATTTCGTCATAATCTAGGGGGTACTTGTGCATTTTTTCCTTTTATCTTTTTATAATAGCTCTATTGTATATTCAATTTTTCTTGTAGGCTTTTCTTTTAAATTATCAATTTGTGGCGTTATGTAATGATGGATGTTATAATTTATCCAATTAATATATTTATTTAAAGAACACAAAATGATGGAATATGATACAATATAATATTAATAAAACGATACATTATGAAATAATACGTAATAATTAATGAGCGATTCATAATTTTCATCAAGGGATTCGGACATACAAACAAAGTAAGAATTCTCTGTCCAAAAGAAATTTGATAAAATGCTTTAAAGTTAATTTTATCGTAAAGTTTTAACATAAGGTATTATTTAGAAAAATTAGGAGGACAAGTAGAAAAGAATGACAAAGCATATTTCTAGATTGACAAGTATCTAAAGAAGAACATAAATTTCATATCAAAATGGAATAATCGAATAATATAAAATAAAACACAATTTTATATGAAAAGCCTGTTTGATGACAACACCGCTAGAAAGAAAAAATTGTGAAACCTACATCATGTGATATATATTTGTTTGTTTTGTTAAATTGTTATTGCAGCAATAGAAATATCATTTCGAAAAATTTTAATAGTAACCGTTATTTTTTTAGCATTAATTCATATTTCATAATAATTTAAATTAATTTCGTATTATACAAAACGTTAAAAAAGTTTAATTCCTTATTAATAACTTTACTTTTGTGTTTTATTATTATTTTGAGAAAATAAAAAAAAATTATATAGATAAAGATAACCTTGACCGACCAGTCATATGGTTGACAAAGGGCTCTTTTCTCCATGTAAGAAAGAAATAAATGGAAGAAACTTTAGAAATCTATGCATTTTTAACATAGCCTATTCCTTTTAATTCCTTTGTAAACTCGTAAATGCATTTATGTGAGCACTTTTTTATTGGGTAAATCGAAAATTAAATAGTTAGGGCTAAAAATCAGTAAAAAGTAATTTTGTTAATTTAGTATTTAAAAATCAAAATTTGATAAATCGAACTGATCGATGCACACCTCTAAATATAAGGACACATTTTAAAGTCATGAGGACATCGGTTCAAAACGTACAATATTACTCTGTGTTGAGGTGTGACATATGGTATCATAATTACCCGAACCACACCTCAGGGAGGATGTTGAGTCTTTAAGGATATATGTGATGCTTGGATGCATAAAAAAATTATATAATACGTGCGGGAGAGATCATACTAAGTATATAAAAAGGTAAGCATTACATATTCCTCACTTTAACTCCTTACCATTTGAGTTTGTGATACGTTTTAAAGTGAATAAATGTCTCAAGAGATTATTTAATTACGAAAAAATTATATACAATAATAATTAAACTTTATTTTGTATCAATAAAATTACTAAACTTAAGGTCTATATCTTGTAAAATTACTCAACCAAATTTATTATAATAAAATCACAGTGTACATTTTTAGCATTTGAGTTTGAGAAACAATACCCTTCATAGTTGAATTTCATTAACAAAGAAAACTAAGAAGTTCAACTTACTGTGAATTCGTTCGGTCATTAATATCATTTTTTCATAATTCTATTTGGAAAAAGGTAGATGATAGCTCTACACATGAATATGTATATTTTGAAGAGTGACAAAGATTGCATCATGAAATAAGTTTAGCAAACATGATCTGAGTTTAACAAGGTCTACTGGAAGGACTATGAAAATATTGTGTGCAGCATGCATATGAGTTATGTGTGTACTTATCTATTCAACGTAAGCAGATAAAATTTGGCATCATCAAAAAGGAGAAATTTATTAGAACGAGAAAGATTTTGATAATTGACAAATAGAGAAATAGATGAAAGAAACTGGTTGCGCGACGTGTTCCTTTCAGACCGAATTCAACTTCAATAAGGAGAACGTCAATCAAGCGAATTAGAACTTATAAAGTTGTGAAATTATTTATTTTTCGATGAGAAGTACAGAAAGTTTCCTTTTATAAAGAAGTTCGCAAGCAAGATAGTTTTCTTAATTAAATAGGAATCCTAAGAGAAGTAGGATATAAAGATGAAAGGAGGAAAACTACTTCGTACTTGTTTAAGGAAAACTTATGGCAGAGAGGAAAAAAACGTAAGATTTATTGGGCAGTGATAAAAAATTCAAGTTGAACTTAACAAGGTTTTGTAGAGGCAAATACAAAGTTGATTCAGACAAGGAGTTGAAGATGCGGCGAAGACAAGTTCGAGTTGAACTAGGAGTTCCACACAAAAGAGAAGTCCTACATGAAGTAGGATTTCTAGTTGAAATAGGTTTTGGATTCAAGTCCAAATCTATAAATAGGGCGATAGTTTCGCTGGAGAAAAATTGCGCACTCACATAGAGAGAAGATCAAAACAATCAAGAGTTTGAGAGAGTTTTGAGATTTACTGGGGAGTGCTGCCAATTTGTGAGGAAAAAATTGTAAGATTGTAATTAAGAGTTTTTTATTACAATCGAGAGTGTGAAGGATACGTCTAACAAGTTTGAGAAACTTGACAGACGGTAGAAGACTTAAACCTGCGGGTTTTTGTCTTGGGTAGCTAGGAATTAGAGTTTATAATTTCTTAGCTAGGAATTAGAGTTATAGGGATTATAGTTTATAATTCCTTAGGTTACATAGGTTTGTAATCTTGTGTTGAGACTTGAAGTTTAATAAAGTAGAGTTAAATCCTACAGAGGTGTAGGTCGTAGTTTACCCTTATGAGTTGGGGTTTTCCGCGATAAAATATTATGTTATTATTGTATTTGCTTCACAAAACGTAATTGTTGTAATCAGCAAAGGAACATATAAAATATAATTGTTCCTTAGGCGAATTTGGGGGTCAAAATTCCAACAATAGAAATACCTTCCTAGATTATGACCCAAATTTCAAAGACACACCTAGACTAAACTAAGGTCATATTATCTCCTTGAACTCAACTTTTTGTAATTTTGTACACCTTTTTGGCTTACGTGGCATCTAAATATCTCCTACACGTCTTAACTACACGGAGTCATGGGTGTGCCACATAACAAAATGTGTACAATATTATATATAAAATTAGTTCAAGGATAATAGGATCTTAGTTTAATTAAGGTGTGTTTGTGAGATTTCGGTTATAGTCTAGAGGGGTACTTGTGCCTTCTCCCATTTTTTTTCAACAAGATGGTTTTGTATACATGACATTAGCACTTCTAAGAAAATAATATCTCATTAAGAGTAAAATAATACATTGAGTGATACACGTATATCTTGTTAACTTTGAGGTTACAACATATTGAGTAAAATTTTATTAAGTAGAGTCGGAAAGGATAAAGTGTAAGCTAATCTTACCGCTACCTTGTTAAGATGAAGTTGTTTTCAAGCCCCTTAGCCTTGAGATTAGAAAACAATATTGATTCATTTCTCGTACTATTATTTAACTTGAGGATCATTATTGACATTTAAAAATATATGAAATAAATTAAATTCATTTTTAGTCATTGATTTAAAATAGAGAGGATGTATCATCTCATTCAAAAATGTGAAAGGGTATTGATTTTTAAAGGGAAAAGGTACAAGTACTTTACACCTTTTTGGTTTATGTGGCATCCAAACAGCTCCCATACACATCAACGGCGTGGAGTTACGGAGTGTGCCACATAAGACAAAAGGTGTACAATATTATATATAAATGGGA
Source organism: Solanum sitiens (assembly GCA_016801875.1). NCBI lineage: Eukaryota > Viridiplantae > Streptophyta > Magnoliopsida > Solanales > Solanaceae > Solanum > Solanum sitiens. The sequence continues at coordinate 1,799,314 of JABWTJ010000087.1, read as the reverse complement.
AACTTTCACATATAGCCACTTAAAAATAGTCTAATTGCTCTCCATAGCTATAGTTTGATAATTACAACTCGTAACTACATGTTATATGGAGGAGAGAGGAGAGAGAGGGGAAAAGAGTGGGAAAAAGGTGAATTTTATATGTATATCAATTAGATAATTGTATATTATACATATGTATTTGTATATATGACAAGCGTGAGTGGGAGAGAGAGGAGAGAGGCGAGCGAGACTGGGAGAGGAAGGAGAGAGGCGAGCGAGAGAGGGCAGAGAGTGGGAGAGAGGTGAATTGTAAATGTATATCATTGTATATTATACATATGCATTTTTATATAGGGCAAGCGAGATTGGAAGAGGGAGGAGAAAGGGGAGCGAGATTGGGAGAGCGAGGAGAGTGGTGAGCGAGAGAGGGCAGAGAGTGGGAGAGGTGAATTGTATATGTATATAGGTTAAATAATTGTATATTATACATATGTATTTGTATATTCTGGCGAATTATACATATACAAACGTGATTAATTATACAAACTCGAAGTCACCCTACATAATTAATGTATAATGTTAGTCATCAGTGGTAATTATAGCAAACTATAACTATAATGAGTAATTAAATAGTATAAGTTTGCTTTGTTGCGTAATTTTCCCTATATAAAATGAGTTCAGGAGTAATAGGATCTTAGTTTAGTTAAGATGTGTCTCTAAAATTTTGGTCGTGGTCTAGGGGGTAGTTGTGCCTTCTCGCATTTTTAAATGCAAAATGTTAATGTTAAAGTGAATTTTTCATAACAAATTTAGTTGAACGGTTTTTTTGAGGAAAAAATCTATATTGAATAACTTTATTGATATAAAATAAAATTTAATGATTTGGCTATATAATTTCTTATAATTAAGTGATCTTTGAAATATTTATACTTTTAAAATTATATAAAACTAGGCCCAAAACGAATAATATCACTGTGCTATTACAATATTTCAATGGTTCATCAGTGGGTGTGAGATTGGTTAATGCCACAAGGGCCATAGTCAACGTGAGAGAGTGAAATCAAATGTATTTATTATAAAAGGTTGCACTAAAATTTAAGTTCTTAATTAATAATGCATTTCCAAAAAAATACTTAGTCATAAAAATTTAGAAAAAAATCTCTAATTTCAACAAGGACGTTAAAGTATTCAGAAAATGGTCATATTTGTTCATGTACTCTTATAAAAGGGTTAAATTTGTGTTTCGTCATACTTTGTTGATATATTTGTCATGTCGTTCAACATTAAGTACATATTTACCTTTGGACGGCTAAGTCGCATATCCCCACTTTTATTATCATATATGTATGATATCTATTTGACATGTCTACTTGGATATGTATATTTATTTCGCTTAATTTTTCATTTTAATTTTTATATTATATCCAACCAAATACTAATTATACCTACTAAGCAATTTAAAGCTCAGTTTCATATTCTTTTGGAGAAACTTCAACACAAAATGTAGTAGCAAGTTGGTCACATTAGTATTATTTACATAATATAGATCATTTTCATCATATTATATGACTATTTTTAGCACAAATAGCTAACCACACAAAATGCATTAAAAAATTAAGCATTATTTTAATTACCCTATCAACAATCTTTCAACATGTTTTAGCACTATGGCAACACACACAAATAAAGTAGCAAATTAAGTCCAATTTCTCATGGATGAGGTACCATATATCTTTCTGTCAAAGTTTTATGTATTTCTCTTAGAAAATTGACAATGAAAAATATATTAGAAGTTGAATTTGGTAGGTTAGATAGATGGGTATAATTACTATTTGGTTGGATATAATATTAAATTTAAAATAAACATTAAGTGAAATAAATATGCATATTCACACACGCCACATAGGTCCACGTAGGATAATAAAAGTGGGGACATGAGACTTAACAATCTAAGGTAAATATGTATCTAAAATTTGATGGCAGGGGCAAATATATTTAAAACATATGACGAAGGTAAATATGATCATTTTCAAAGAGTACAAGAGCAAATATGACTTTTTTTCTAAAATATATGTGATTTAAGTTAAATTTTAGATTTAGTTATTTTTAATATATGTTGAAAGTTTGATTTTCATTGTAGTTATTTTTAAAGAATTAACTATCAAGTTAAATTTTTAATTATATTAAATGTCATTCTAAATTATATGAATATCAATCTCAGTGAAGGATCTGCCTATATTTAAAATTATAAGTATATTAATACATTTTTCTTTTTAAGTTAAATGATAGATTTCTTTTTAATTTGAGAAAGTGAAATTTTTTGATTTAGTTACTATGAATTGAAGGATTTGGGTACATAATTAATGAATCACCATAATATTCAAAATGGCTAATAACAAATTTCAATATATATATATATAAAAAGAATAAGTGATAGATTTCTTTATAATTTAAGAAAGTGAATATTTTGTTAGTTACTATAAATGAATTGAAGGATTTTGGTACATAATTAATGAATCATCATTATATTCAAAATGGCTAATCACTAATTGATAAATTTCATTTAGTATATTAAATGATTTACCTATTTCAAATTAAAATTTCCAGATTCATTTACCATAAAACTCAGATTCTGAGTATCAATTCAATATAATTTACTACTATAATGTTCAATATGAAAGAAAGAGTACTTTCCATGGCTATATTTGGCTTGAAATTTAATTATAATTGTGAAAAACAATTCTATTTGTGTGTATAAATACTTATGATATTTCATTTTTTTTTGTAGTCATAGTTCTTGAAAACATTTAACTAATATATTTTATTGTAGTCCAGCATGGAGCGTAAGAAAACATTAGGACGCAGAAAAATTCCATTAGAGAAAATAGAAAACAAAGCTGCTCGATATTCCTCATTTTGTAAACGTCGTTCATGCTTATATAAAAAAGGCAGTAAACTTGTAAGAGAATTTGATGTCAATCTTGGAATTGTTCTTTCTTCTCCATCTGGTAAACATTATTCATTTGTTCACCCCACTACTGATGTAGCCATTGACCGTTTTATAAATCCCACAACAGAATTAGGTCTAGGTGCACAACTCGTTGCTGCAGAGGCACGCAACAAGGGAATTCAAAACAACGATAGGCTACATGAATTAGATGCAAGAGAAAAAGTTGCTAAGGAAAAAATACGTTTTATGAATCAAATGAATGAGGCTAGAGTTAAATGTTGGTGGGAGTCCATGGATCAATTCAATGCAGAGGACATAATCAAGTTTGAAGGTATCATGGATACCGCCGAGGAACTCTTACATGCCCAATTGAAGAAGCTAGATGATGGAGCTTCCTCCTCCTTACGTTCCCCACCAAAGGACACAAATAACTGATATTTTGCTTCATAAAAATCATCTCCGGATAATATCTTTTATCGAAGCTATATGCAATACTTTAAATTTATATTAGTATTTGTGCTTTATTTTTATTTTGTTATGTTGTTTCAAATATGGCTTACTACATGTACTTTGCAATGATTTTTAATAAAGATATATAGCGTATTACTAGCATTTTTGTCCCCTACATGTTAGGCATTTTAATATTGTATTATGAGTTCAAATTACATGCACTATAACATATCAATTTCTTTTTGTGTCTATTAAAAAACTCATGTCGAAATAATTATTTTAGAAAATAAAGGTGCAAACAATATATGTGAATAAAAATGACTCAAATACAAAATGATTTTTTTTATAACGAAGGAATTTGATCACTTTATGTAAATGAAACATTTATGTCTCCTAGTCTTATTTCAAATAGTTTGTCATCTTGATATTCTTAGACAAATATATAATCATCTTATTTTTTGTTAATGTGGTTTTCGAACCAACTTTCGTCTATCAAGATTCAGACAAATGAGAACAATCACAAAGGGTCTGTTTGGAAAATCATTTGGTAATTGAAATTGATGTAATTACTATGGTAGTAATTACCAGCATAGTAATTAGACTAGTCTGTTTGGTTGCCACAATATAATTACAATGTAATTACACATGTCCTGTTTGGATGCCACGGTGTAATTACACATGTTTTGTTTGGATGCACAATTGCAATCACAATATTATATTACATTTTAAAAATATAAAATAAATTATTTAAAATTTATATTAGACAAATAAGAAACTATATAACTGGTATTAAATTAAATGTTTAAGATATATATTATTTTTTTGAAAATATATTAATTAATAACCATATGTTCTTAACAATATTATGAAAACAATAAATGATTTATAATTTTTCAACTTAAAACATTTCAATTGAATTGATCATAAAAACTAAAAGTATGAAGTATCCACCAACATCGTGAAATACATGTTTGATAAAAAGATTAATATATAAATAAAATGTCATATATTATTAAATATTTGACAAAGAGATAATCTATCAAGTCTAATAAAAAATAACTTGCAATGTGAATTTAATATTACTAAAACAAATAAAACTGAAAATATAACATAAGTTATAAATTCAAAACAAAAAATTTAGTATAATACTCTTATCGCAAATTTCAACATAGCATACATAAATATGATTTATTTTTTATTTTTTTTAGAAAAGGTCTATAACCTTACTTAACAATAAATTATATCTTAATTTAAAAGTTAAAATATTAATAGAATTATGCTAATGAGAAAATAAGCATGGCATAAAAAATAGATAATATGAAAAAATTGCATAGAATCACATGAAGTAAGGTTGAGAACAAGAAGAAAATGAAATTTAATTATATAAATAAAAAGTAAAATTTTAGAATTTTTTAGAATAATAAAAAGTAAAAAAAAAACTTAAAATAATAGAAGTAAAAATTAAAACAAAATAAATAAATAAATAAAAAGTAATTAGCTGGTAATTACACCATGTAACTACCCTTGCCAATTACACTAATTACCTGCTAACCAAGTAATTACTTGTTCAACTAAACATGACATACAATGTAATTAACCCAATTACACCAAATCCAATTATCAGGGTGTCCTTCCAAACACGCCCTTAGTATTTTTTGGCTCCGCTAGAATTTGAATTCGAGACTTCAGGACTCTCAACTACTTCATTGACCATTATGCCACACCCTTGAGTGCATAATGTGACAAGTTTATAAATGTGGAATATTTATGGAGAGTAAATTAACGAGGGAATATATAATTGCTATTACTAAAAGTCAATTTATAGCCTATTTGGATAAACTGTTTTTTTTTATAAAAAAAAAACAGCTTATTTTAAATTAGTTTACTTTAAAAGTGCTTTGCTAAATTATTATTATTTTTGTGATAAATAATTTATATTTTATCAATAAATTTTAAAAACACTTTTGAATTCAATTAATATTTGACCAAGCTTTTTAAAAGTACTTTAAAATGTAATTTTGTCAAATACTAATGTGAAACTCTTCAATAAATCAATTATTGAAGCAATTTAATTGTTAATGAACTTAAATTTTTTTAATTGATAATTAGTGGTATACTCTTTCTGTTTAATTTTTTTGTATGTCTTAATCTGATTTGATCTAACTTTATAAAAATAAAGAAGACCTTTGAAATTTATGTCTTCAACTAAATCACATGTAGAATGTACTAAAATATTCTTTCATCTTATGATCTTAAATACGTCATGTGAAAAAAGTTAGAATTAAAAAGTCTTTAATAAAGAATAAATATATTTATTTTTAAGTAGACTAAAAATTAAAATAAGACAAACAAATTTAAACAATAGAGTATTTTAAATGATTCTATTTTTGTTATATTCTTACTTCTTTGAGTTGATAGAAAACAAGAGAATACGAGTTGCTAGTCATCTTCATTTTTGACAACTCCTATATGGATGACAATAGAGAGGGTGATGGGTGGGTTAACTCAAACACACAAAATTCTCAATTCGCCCTACCCTACCCCGTATAGCGTTTTTTTTAATTCTCAATCGACCTCGCCCCGTATAAATTCACTCTTCCCTTATAACACCCTAGAAAATTTTTGAGGTAAGAGTTGAGCCATTCTTCATTGAGAGTAAAATTTTACTAAGGAATTGAAATTTTCTTAAGTGTTAAGGTCGCTTGATGTAGCACCTTTAGTTCCAAAAAGAACTAAAGAAGTCATTCCTAGGTTCTTCTAAGTTTTGGGTCAATTTCAAACAATCATAAATTTTAGCACATGATGATTTAGGAGACCTATAAGATATCAAATGAAAGGTCTTGAAATCCTCTTTTCAGAGCCATTGATTTTGCTAATTTCCAAGGTTGTATGAGGAAGATATGCCCATTAAAAGTCGGGTTGTCCAAATAAAGAAAATTACCTGAAAATATGAAGGATATTTTGATATTTTCCTTACCCAATCAAATTAAAGCGATTTATAGTAATATTTTGGGGACAAATCTAATTTGACTCAATTTTTATAAATTCAAATACGCTTAGGGGTCGTTTGGTAGGCTGCATTAGAAGAAATAATCTATGTATTATATAATGTATTATTTAGTACTATGGTTGGTAAGAACTTGGGCCTATGTATAACTAATCTATGGATTAGTTATACCTCCTATATGGTATTATTGATGTATTACTAATACCTTCCATTTGAAGGTATTAGTAATACATAGGCTATAATATCATTAGATAAGTCTATGTAAAGACAATAATATCCCTCAAATCACTTCAATTATTTTATTTATTTTCTTGATTTTATGATTTATACTTATAGTTTTATACTAATAAATTTATTCAAATATATTAGCTTGCAAATTATTTAGAGAGAGTTGTTTGTTACAAAATAAATCCAATACAAATCAGTACAATTTGAAATGTGAGTTGTTTATTTGTATATGACGTTTGTGATCTTAATTTTTTTTGTGTGATTTTCTAATTAATTGTATTTTAAACAATTAAAAAAAATTACATACATATTAAAATTACAACTTGCAATTTTTATGTGTAAATGTAGATGATTTATTCAATTTTACGATTGTTAACCGTCTTTTTAATTTTAAAAGTAGATGGTTTATCTTTTTTAAATTGAAAAATGACATTTTGTGAGTGATAAATTTACTATGATGACAATTATTTATCCTCAAATAATTCAAGTAAAAAAGTAGCAAACATGACAACAAAATTGTTGTTCTCATAGCTAGTTAGAAGGTCATAGAAAAATATATATTGTCCAGTAATTATCTACCTTGACCCACTTAAAAAATAATTCAATGGTATAATTAGAAAGAATTTTTTTTATAGAGTTTTAATCCAAACACAAGATGAGGTGGGAAACAATGAACCAAACACTTGATAAAAATAAGCATTACATTACTAATCCATGCACCACTAATCCATGCATTGCTAATCCATGCATTACTAATCTCTGCTTTATTAATTTTTGTACCAAACGACCCCTTAGGGTTTTAGAAGAGAGTTCATTCAAGTCATTTCTAAGCTCTTTTAAGTTTTGATGTAAGATTTTACTTGGGTCAATTTCAAACAGCCATATCTCTTAGAATATAAGGAGTTACGTAACCCATAACCTATCAAATTAAAAGTATTTGAATCTGCTTTCCAACGCCACTAATTTCTTGTCAATCCCATTTCTGAGTAAAAATTTATGACCATTTTAGTAATAGATACAGTACAATGGCGAATTACTGACGAGAAAACATTAAAAGGGTCTTTTTTGTCTTTTTACCTCCAAAAAATATTCTAAACAAATTTCTTGACTAATTAATGACCCAAACCAATCAGATGATTATCTTTTAACCCATCATTTTTTTATCTCTTGAACCCTAGGGCGAGACCCTTAGGAAAAATTAAATTAGAAAACTCCATTCAAGATCTTTCAATCTTTTTCAAGATTCTTCTTCGAGGTAAGTCCTTCTCAAAGAATCATTCTTTCCAACTCAAATTCCTCCATAAAATTATGAACACTAATGAAAATCATAATTTTTGGCCATAGAGTTTCAAGAAACTAATTCAAGAAATCTCAACAAAGATTTTCTTGATTTTTCTCCTTCATGTTGTGGTTTCAAGGCTTCTAATCAAGTTCTTCTTCAAGAACCTTGTTCTTTTAGGTATGTAAGGCTATCATAGTGTTGGACTAGTTCGTCCTCACGCCCTACATCTTCTTTCAAATCAGTAAAGAGAAATCTAGAATTCTACCCCTAGATTTGAGTATTTTTTTAGATAAGTTGATTTAAGTTCTTGAGTTCATGGTTCTATTAAAAATTATATTCCTAATTAATGAGTTTCTATATTGTTATTAAGATTCTTGAGTTGATTTGTTCATGTCTATATTTTAGCATGAACCCTCTTTTGAGTTGTAAATCTTGAGAATCTTTTTAAAACCAACAATTCAGTTTAAATTGAGTTTTTTGAGGAAGTAAAAATGAGTTTTGAAAAAAGAGTTTTCTAAAACATGATCAGTATGACAATCAAGTATGTCATCAATGTATGAACAATATAGTATCTAGATATACCATCAATGTTTATGCAGTATGACTTTCGAGTCATTAATGGTCATACTATAATATGATTTTGATATGTCTTGTGAAAGTGTTTTCAAGCATGAGTTGAGTAAGAGTATAAGGGGATTATGTATTCCACATGTATCAATTTTAACATTGATAAAAGAGAAACTGATAATTCTGAATGAATTATTAGTTTAAAAGATATATCAAGAGCAGATACCTCTTTTAAGAGGATAGTTTGAGCAATTACTTCAAACCAAATGAAGATTTATGGTTTTAAACATATGAGCATGAGTATATATATATTATTGGGAGTAGTATTGAACATCGATATAGGGGAGAGTTCAGGCAACTCAAATCCTCCATAAACAATGTATGCCAACACGGGTAAAGGTGTAAGAACCTATTTTCATCATTATGAAAAAGCCGATGGAGAAGAATTTTGGGCAGAAAACTTTTTTTGTAGTAATTTGAAAATTTTAGCCTAGGTCAAACTTGGACGAAATCCAAGTCATGAGAGGTTTAGACAAATATGATAATGAATAGGGGATCTAATTATGAATTTATCCTATGAGTGGATAGCCAAGCCGTTCAGTAGCATGTACGACTTTACAGAATCAAATTCGGGCGAGTAGAATTTCCAAAACTGATCTTGGCGTGAAAAGGTAGTTTCTGAATGTCAAGGATTGAAGGTGTGTTTTGAAATGAGAGCTTGGAACCCAAATTTTGAGCTTGTCTCCGTGTAAGCCACTGGGGCGGGGCTGCTGTGGTGGGTTGGATACCGCTGGGGCGGGATAGTAAATCGAACCTAATAAAATGATTATGTGTGAACAACTAAATGCAATGAACCTACTACTTAACCAGGTGACTATATGTATTATGCATTATAGTGTGTAAGTGATAATGGTTGTGCTGATTGAATCGGGTTTCATGTTCGGACACATGCATTGGATCGATGTCACGTTTCGACACATATATTGAACCTGGTGTCACGTTCCGACACATATATTGAACCTGGTGTCACGTTCCGACACACTAACAGTTTGGATATGAATTTCATGAGAAAACCACTTGTGATTATTATGTTTATATGTATCTTTCATTGATATTATAGATTGTATATTGCTCTAAAGTGATGACTGAATTGTGCATTTCGTATATGCGTGTTGACTATGTTGTAATTACTTATGTATATTGTGCTTACTGAAGTGATCGTGTGATTTGATCAGTACACTATGGTTTTGTATTAAGACTGCATTTGATCATTTTTTTGTTGAGTACAGGACATCTTCATGCGCCTACTGACATATATTAGGTAGGAGATCACTGATCGAGATCAGATTCAAGGGTGATCCAATTCTTCCAGGCTTCCATGGGTCCTCTATTATTTTGTCCATTACTTTCGGACTCAGACTTTACAGCTAGACTTATTTGTGTTAGTTTCGGGATTACAACCCTCTTTTTCAGACTTGTCGTTAGCAGAATTCTGGTACATTGACCTTGAGGCTATGGGTTGAATTTCCATAGTAGTTATGTTTAGATATTCATTTAAGCTTTCGGAGTTTATGGAAACTCCATGTTATACTTTCATTTAAATCTACTTCTGTATCTTCAAATGTTTAGTTTGTTTTGTTAAGTTTCTTAATTGAGTTGTTGTAATGATTCTCCCACCTGAGGGTTAGTGTGGTGTCAATCACGACGATCTGGATCGTGACAAAATGATCATACTTTTAGATGATTTCTTATTACTTTTAAGCATATCTTAGTAGATCCACTTAGTTGAGGATTTCTATATCTCGACAAGGTATGGGATAATTCCGACAGCATGAGCAAGACGTTGTATCATTACGTTGCTCATAGTGATGATTGTTCGTTAAATAATCTTCTATTAGAGTTAAATTGTATTTTTATATATCACTTATTATTTTGAGTTCAAAGATGAGAAAGTATTTTGGAAAGTTTTAAATGATTTAACTCTTTTATTTCTTTACATTCAACTTGAGTACATTGTTATCTATTGCAGTCCTTTCATTCGTTTTTTAGTTATCCAGCTATCTTACACACTCATACATTCAATGTACTGATGTCATTTGACCTGCATCCTTTTATGATGCAAATATAGGTGTTCATGATTATCAACAGACACTTCGTTGAGATCACTCTACATACCAGTTAGCTTTGGTGAGCCTCATTGTAATCCAGAGGACTTCACAATTATTTTTCATTTAGTAGTTTTGAGGTTTCTGGGTCTTGTCCCGACATCCTTTCTTAAATAGACAGTTTTGAAGAGTCTTTCAGCTTTTAGATATTTATTCAAACTCAGTGGCGGAGCCAACCATTTTTTAAAAAGTGTGCATAATTTTAAAAAGTACTCTCTGTAAAATTATTTGTTCACTTTGATAAATCAAGAAAGAATAAAAAAAATTCTCTTATACATCCAATTAGTTATTTTAAAAAAAGTAAAACTTCTTGAAAATTTTAGATTTTTAATTCATTCACTTTATATTCAATAGAGGTAAAATGATAAATTCACTGTGTCAATTATTATCGTTTTAATAGATGTGTCATTTCAAAGTGAATAAGTAATTAGGGAAAAATCGAATAACTACAAAAGATTTAGTGAGTTGATTCACTTTCATCTTGCTCAACCTAGTGATTTTATCATAAACAACATGCTTTCCATCAAATACAATTTTTCTATATTTTTTTTATATTCAATTTGAGATCTCAATTATTAAAAAATAATCTTCAAGTTGAGTTGCATTTAGTTATTAAAATGCATGGTAGATTTTATATCTTTGAGATAACAATTTAAAAGTGAATGAGTCAAGATTTTTACTTAACACGTATTGCACATTCAAAAAATATAACATTAATTTATCGATTTTTACTTGAATATGAAGTTATTTTCAATCTTTGGTTTTATTATTTTAAAAAATAAATCTTAATTGGCCAATAACCTACTAATTTTTTACAGTGATATATATATATATATGTGTGTGTGTGTTTCATTAGATCCACTTGACTCCCTTTTGATGGCTCTAATTTATTCTACTACTTTGGGAGTCGAGGCCATTTGTCCATGTAATCTCAAGGATAATCCAGAACATTATAACAAAAGTATAAATACAAACTTGAAATGGGAACTGCTTGAAGATGTTGGCATGGTGTTATGTGCTTGTTTTGTTGTCTGATGTATTAACATAGTTGATCAATGCTGACATATTGAAGTAGCTATGCTACATTATTGCTCGAGAGCTAATTTTAGTAATTTAACATAGTGTCACGGACTTAGAATAATGTTCTAGAGTTCTCCGCACAACTCTAGAGCAATCTGCCCCTTTCCGGACGCGGAATTAGGCTGAAATTGTGGCGGGACGTCACAATAGACTTGATATGCTAAATGAAAACAATATATTTCTCCTCTTCAAATATACAGGATTTCTCGCACTTGACATATTTTTTTCGTCGGTTAGCAAAGTCATGACCCTCATTTCTTTGTTGTTGTATCAATTTTTGAATGGTAAATTTTGGCATTGATGATCTGTTTCTTGAAGAATTTTAGGCATCTTATTGGTAAGTATATGCTAAAAGAGCAGACCTGTAATGTATTGAACATGCAGTTTATAAACAGGGTCGGCTTAACATGATTCGAGGCCTAAAGCGAAATTTTAATTAGAGTCTCAAAATTTAAATAAATGGGTTGTTTCAAATTGTTTTTTTTTAATTATTATTTTAAAGCATGATTTGGTCAATTTAACATTGAAAACATCATGTTATTGAGACAATTATTATATGAATCGATGATATAGTTCTGTAAGTAATAAGTTGATAAATTTTAAATAATGATAAGAATTAGAATCATATAATCTGATTCAAAAAATTGATAACTTGGTATATCCTACTTTAATATGAAAAGTTACAAAAAAAATATATTTGTAATTTACTCTTTTTGGCTATTTATTAATATTTTTGACAGAATATTACTATAATTATTAAAAATCTGAAGGAATAGAGTGCATAAAAAGCTAAAAAAGATAAATAATGTGAGTGTTAGCAAATAAATAAATATATATATACTTTTTATTATAAATAATTATTTTTTTCATGAAAAAATTATACATAATTTTTTATTTATAAAAATTTGAGGTCCCCAATAGGCAATGACCTAAAATTTCTAAGGCAAGAACCAGCACTGTTTATAAATAACAACCTCAATCATTTGTCCTAGTAGAGGTAAGCTCTTATATTTTGTCTACATCTTCGTGGGTAGAGTTATCTTGTATATATATGGTTGAACTAGTTAATGTGCATGATTATAAAAACTGATGGTGATTGATGTCTTGTTTAAGTGGGAAAATGTAGAACAACAGGCCAACTATCCACTAAACTTTGACACTAGGAATAGCGGATTCTAAGTTATCCAACAACAATATGAACTCCATCTCAAACAAGTTGTGATCGACTGTATGAATCCTCAGTTCTCTACTTGTTCACTCGCTGCATAAGCGTGAAGTTGCGATATATTTAAAATGTTATTTAGATAAAAGAGTAAAATTCTGGAGGATCATAATTAATGTGTTAGTGGATTGAAATTCTCTTCAGTAATGGAGCGGTTGTGATAGTTTATGCACATCTCATATCCCATACACACTGGCGAAGTCAGAAATTTCATAAAGGGTGTCCAAAAGCAGCTTGTTATGTTAAGAATGTCCAAAATATGTTATTTAATCATATCAGGTATTATTTTACTTGTATATACTACTCCCTCCGTTTAAAAAAGAATGACCCTATTTTCTTTTTAGTCTGTTTCAAAAAGAATAACCCTTCCTTTTTTGGCAACACTTTAACTTTTCACGTGACATGTTTAAAACCACAAGATTAAAGGGTATTTTGGTACATTTGACATAACTTTAAATTAGAACCACAAGATTAAAAAGTCTTCTCTATTTTCTTAAACTCCGTTCCAAGTGAAATTAGGCCAATCTTTTTAAAACGGAGGAAATTATTTTTTTCCGACAAAAGGTGTTCAATTACCAGTATGTGGTTACGCCACTGTCCATACACTATTATTATTTATAATTTTTTCTCTCTCTAATTTGTATTTTTATTTGAATGTGTTGTAGGAAACTCCCTGTGATAAAATTTGCAGTGGTGGCCACAAGTGAATTCTATTTGTTGAACGATGAAGACTTAATTGTGTTCTTCGAATTTGGTTTTTGGAAATTGTTTTCTAGTGCACATTTTAAAATATCTAGTATTTATTAGTGTGTGTGCAATACATAAATTATTTTTATTTTGTGGAATTCTTTCCTAGTGCACATATGTTTCTTTCCAAAGTTTATTGCACATTTCTAATTTAGTGCTTGAGATAGTCTAAATAGAATAATAATGTCTATTTTGATTATTTTTTATATACATAAAATAAATTAGAGGCATATCAATTTTTTTAAATAATATTTTATAGCCTAAACAAATTACCACAATTGAGAAGTGTGGTCATATGGATGTAGCTTCAAAGGACGTAGCCAAAGGCCACACTTGCAAAGTCAATAACTGTGGCGTTTGATCAAAGACAGCACTTTTGAATAATTTAGGTCACACTTCTCAACCGTGGCTAAAGGACTAAAATGGTGTAGTGTGTTTCATACCAAGTATATTGCGAAAATGCATAAGTATATATGTCCAAAATCTTCGAGATACACTTACACTATATTAAAGTCACTATATTAAAGTCCTATTACCTTCCGAACTTATTTTATACATAGTTTTCTACCCCTTTTCGGCCTATGTGACACTATCATTAAAAATTGTCAACACGCGTTGGGCCAGGAGATAGTTTTGAGATCCAGTAAACTATTTTTAAACGTTTCTTTCAATTTGATATTTATGTATATGCTCAAGTTAATCTTCCGCTTGTAGTGATGGTTCATTTTTTTCAATTTTCTTTATTTTATAGAACATGATATTTTATAATTTTCTTTATTATTCCATGATTGAACATATTACTCTACAGGAGAAATCTCATATAAATAAATATTTAAATGTTCACTATTGCAAAGCTATTTATCTACTAGAGTTGCTTAAATGCAGACTGTAACACTACATTAAAAAATATGAAAGGAGACTAGTATTTGTATAATTTTTCGCATCCGCTTAGAGATAGATTCATTCTCATCCATTCTGCATAGTCGTAAATTGCTCCGCCTCGTACAAATATATTGCCATCCCTAAACTCCTTAATCCTCTTTAAAGCTTAAAAAATAAGGGTTATTTTCTTAGGACTTTTGAAACATTGACCAAGCACAATGGTACTACTTCTAATGTTGATTAATGTTGAAATATATTTAAAACCTTTTTTTACAAAAAAAATATGTGTAGATCAATATTTTATACTTATTTATTGAGCTAATTAGAGGTAGGAGTCACGTGATATTCCCCAATCCCCAGCCAGCAAAAACAAAATAGGGCAATAAATCCCTCTCTGCGGTACTGAAAGAATTGAAACTCGCCGGTGAGATTCTCCCTCTCTCTCGTCGGAGAGACGAAGAAGATAACATACAGAGAGAGAGAGGAATGGGACGAGAAGGAGATTGGGAGTGTAGTAGCTGCGGTAATAAGAATTATGCATTCAGATGTTTCTGCAATAGGTGTAAGCAGCCTCGTCTCCTTGTTGACAACAAAACTCCTCATAATTCAAAGTGGTTTCCTCGAATTGGCGATTGGATCTGCACTGGTATGTATCTTTCTGAATTTATATCTGTTTTTTTCAATTCTTTGATTGATTGTGCAAAGTTATGAAACTGTATTAGTTGTATGTATGTGAACTTACTGATAGATGCTGATAGGGGTGATGTAGGAGTTAGATTTTAGTTGATAAGCTTCGGTAGCCAGTTTGGTCAAGCTATTAAAATGTTCATTTTGTGAAGTGTTACCTCAAGGAAGTACTTTTGGTGAGAAATGGAAGCTAAGTTCCTGCTCATGCCTCATGTAATAAGATACCCACCAAGTAATGTGAAGTGTAGAACAATCACTTTTTACCAAGAATAGTGGTTAGTACGATTTCAGTCAATATTATTGGTAAAAACTGATCAGATGGGAGTTTTGTCAGCGCGATTAGATTCGGAAGCTCATTTTTGGTCTAGTAGGATGGTTGGTTTGGGTTTGGAGGCTTCCATTTTGAGTTTGTGCAATTAGACGTTTTAACTTTGAAATTTAGTCAAAGTTCGATTTCAGTCAATATTCTTGGTCAAAACTGATCGGATGAGAATTCCGTTAGCGTGGTTAGATTCGGAAGGTCATTTTTGGTCTAGTAGGATGGTTGGTTCGGATTTCGAGGCTTTCGTTTTGAGTTTGTGCAATTAGGCGTTTTAACTTTGAAATTTAGTCAAAGTTCGATTTCAGTCAATACTCTTGGTAAAAAGTGACCGGATGAGAATTCCGTCAGCGTGGTTAGATTAGGAAGGTCATTTTTGGTCTAGGAGGATGGTCGATTCAGATTTTGAGGCTTCCGTTTTGAGTTTGTGCAATTAGGCGTTTTAACTTTGTAATTTAGTCAAAGTTCGATTTCAGTCAATATTCTTGGTCAAAACTAATCGGATGAGAATTCCGTCAGCGTGGTTAGATTCGGAAGGTAATTTTTGGTCTAGTAGGATGGTCGGTTCGGGTTTTGAGGCTTCCGTTATGAGTTTGTCCAATTAGGCATTTTAACTTTGAAATTTAGTGAAAGATCGATTTCAGTCAATATTCGTTGTAAAAACTGATCGGATGAGAATTCCTTCAGCGTGGTTAGATTCGGAAGGTCATTTTTGGTCTAGTAGGATGGTTGGTTCGGATTTTGAGGCTTCCGTTTCGAGTTTGTGCAATTAGGCGTTTTAACTTTGAACTTTAGTCAAAGTTCGACTTCGGTCAATACTCTTGGTAAAAAGTGACCGGATGAGAATTCTGTCAGCGTGGTTAGATTCGGAAGGTCATTTTTGGTCTAGGAGGATGGTCGATTCAGATTTTGAGGCTTCCATTTTGAGTTTATGCAATTAGGCGTTTTAACTTTGAAATTTAGTCAAAGTTCGATTTCAGTCAATATTCTTGGTCAAAACTAATCGGATGAGAATTCCGTCAGCGTGATTAGATTCGGAAGGTAATTTTTGGTTTAGTAAGATGGTCGGTTCGGGTTTTGAGGCTTTCGTTATGAGTTTGTCCAAGTAGGCGTTTTAACTTTGAAATTTAGTCAAAGTACGATTTCAGTCTATATTCGTTGTAAAAACTGATCGGATGAGAATTCCTTCAGCGTGGTTAGATTTGGAAGGTCATTTTTGGTCTAGTAGGATGGTTGGTTCGGATTTTGAGGCTTCCGTTTCGAGTTTGTGCAATTAGGCATTTTAACTTTGAAATTTAGTCAAAGTTCGATTTCGGTCAATATTCTTGGTCAAAACTGATCGGATGATAATTCCGTCAGCGTGGTTAGAATCGGAAAGTCATTTTTGGTCTAGTAGGATGGTTGGTTCGGGTTTTGAGGCTTCCGTTTTGAGTTTGTGCAATTAGGCGTTTTAACTTTGAAATTTACTCAAAGTTCGATTTCAACTCAATATTCTTGGTAAAAAGTGATCGGATGAGAATTTCGTCAGCGTGGTTAGATTCGGAAGGTCTATTTTGGTGTGGTAGGATGGTTGGTTCGTGTTTTAAGGCTTCCGTTTTGAGTTTGTGCAATTAGGCGTTTTAACTTTGAAATTTAGTCAAAGTACGATTTCAATCAATATTCTTGGTCAAAACTAATCGGATGAGAATTTTGTTCGCGTGGTTAGATTCGGAAGGTCATTTCTGGTGTAGTAGGATGGGTGGTTCGGGTTTTGAGGCTTTCGTTTTGAGTTTGCGCAATTAGGCGTTTTAACTTTGAAATTTAGTCAAAGTTCGTTTTCAGTCAATATTCTTGGTAAAAACTGATCGGATGAGAATTCCGTCAGCGTGGTTAGATTCCGAAGGTCATTTTTGGTCTAGTAGGATGGTTGGTTCGGGTTTTGAGGCTTCCGTTTTGAGTTTGTGCAATTAACCGTTTTAACTTTGAAATTAGTCAAAGTTTGATTTCAATCAATATTCTTGGTCAAAACTAATCGGATGAGAATTTCGTCAGCGTGGTTAGATTCGGAAGGTCATTTTTGGTGTAGTAGGATTGTTGGTTTGGGTTTTGAGGTTTCCGTTTTGAGTTTGTGCAATTAGGCGTTTTAACTTTGAAATTTAGTGAAATGTCAATTTTAGTCAATATTCTTGGTAAAAGTTGATTGGATGAGAATTCCGTCAGCGTGGTTAGATTCGGAAGGTCATGTTTGGTCTAGTAGGATGGTTGGTTCGGATTTTGAGGCTTCCGTTTTGAGTTTGTGCAATTAGGCGTTTTGACTAAATTTAGTCAAAGTTCGTTTTCAGTCAATATTCTTGGTAAAAAGTGATCGGATGAGAATTCCGTCAGCGTGGTTAGATTCGAAAGGTCATTTTTGGTCTAGTAGGATGGTTGGTTAGGATTTTGAGTTTATGCAATTAGGCGTTTTAACTTTGAAATTTAGTCAAAGTACGATTTCAGTCAATATTCTAGGTAAAAATTGATCGGCTGAGAATTCCGTCAGCGTGGTTAGATTTGGAAGGTCATGTTTGGTCTAGTAGGATGGTTGGTTCGTGTTTTGATGCTTTTGTTTTGAGTTTGTGCAATTAGGCGTTTTAAATTTGAAATTTAGTCAAAGTACGATTTCAGTCAATATTCTAGGTAAAAACTGATCGGATGAGAATTCCGTCAGCTTGGTTAGATTCGAAAGGTCATTTTTGGTGTAGTTGGATGGTTGGTTCGGGTTTTGAGGCTTTCGTTTTGAGTTTGTGCAATTAGGCATTTTAACTTTGAAATTTAGTCTAAGTTCGATTTCATTCAATATTCTTGGTAAAAACTGATCAGATGAGAATTTCGTTAGGGTAGTTAGATTCGGAAGGTCATTTTTGGTGTAGCTGGATGATTGGTCCGGGTTTTGAGGCTTCCGTTTTGAGTTTGTGCAATTAGGGTTTTTTAGCCGAACGTGCGCCCCATGGGGAAGAGAACACGAATCCCTACAGTGAAGGCCATTGAAGCACAGGAGATGACTCTGCAACAGAAGAGGATAGGAAATCAGGTTAAACAAAATCTAATTGGGTTTCGGAAAGGAGATATCAGGGAGTTGGATACACAAACAACGGAGGGGAGTAATAGTTTAAAGGGTGGGTCAATTTCTAGAGGTGATCTTCCATCTCAATCAGATATAGATGTTGAAATTACTGGGAATGCTAATGAAACAGTGTCACTGAAGTTCAATGGAACAGTGCAAGCACAAGAAGCAAATTTGCAGGCTCCAATAATGGTGCAGGAGTGGGAAGAGAATACCCAGGCATCTAATGCATCTGGCAAGAGATCATGGGCAGATGAGGTTGAAGATGAAGAAGGGATGAAGAGGAAGCCGTCAATTTGGGATAATTTTGATATAACCAGAACCTCTAATGCAGGGTTTAAGCTGGAATTTGTGAACCCAAACAGACAAGATGAGGTGGTTTTTTGTGAAATTGAGCTTGGGGACATCACTTCAGAGATAGTATATTGGAGTAATGCGGTGGTTTGCTATGTATTGGGGGCACCCCCGCCCTTTTTCAGTATTGAACGGCTATGTGCAAAGGCAGGGGGGCAAGCATGGTATCAATAAAGTTTCTATGCTGAAAAATGGTATCATAATAGTCCGATTTGACACTCCGGAAGGGAAAAATGAGGTGCTACAGGGGGATATTTCACTTTGATAACAAGCCTTTTATTGTCAAGGCTTGGACCGAGGGAGGACATGGAGTTTACACGGGAAGAACTGCACACAGTGCCTATCTGGGTGAAACTACCGGGTCTAGATTTCAAGTATTGGGGGCCAAAAGGTTTGAGTAAGATAGGGAGTTCGATAGGAAAACCTATGATGGTAGATAGAAATATGGAAAAGAAAATTGGACTAAATTTTGCTCGACTACTCATAGAAGTGGATGTAGACACAGCTTACCTGATAAGGTGTGTTTCAAAAATGAAAAGGGGTTACTGATCGAACAAAAAATCCAGTATGACTGGAGACCAGTTATTTGTAAATGTTGCCAGAAATATGGACATGGTGAGGAGGAATGTAGGAAGAAGAAGCCACCTGTGGGAGGAACACAAGGACAGGAGAAGCATCAAGTGAATGTACCCCCCCGAGAGACCAGTGGGTGAAAAGCAAGGACCAAAGAAAGGAGGGGAGGGTCAAGTTCAAGAAGAAGAGCAGCATAAGAGAGGCATGAATCAAGCGCGAGTTTGTGCAATTAGGTGTTTTAGATTCGGAAGGTCAGCGTGGTTAGATTCGGAAGGTCATTTTTGGTTTAGTAGGATGGTTGGTTCGGGTTTTGAGGCTTCCGTTTTGAGTTTGTGCAATTAGGCGTTTTAACTTTTAAATTTACTTAAAGTTCGATTGCAGTCAATATTCTTGGTAAAAATGATCTGATGAGAATTCCGTCAGCGTGGTTAGATTCGAAATGTCATTTTTGGGCTAGTACGATGGTTGGTTCGGGTTTTGAGGCTTCCGTTTTGAATTTGTACAATTAGGCGTTTTAACTTTGAAATTTAGTCAAAGTTCGATTTCAGTCAATATTCTTGGTAAAAAGTGATCGGATGATAATTCCGTCAGCGTGGTTAGATTTTGAAGGTCATGTTTGGTCTAGTTGGATGGTTGGTTCGGGTTTTGAGGCTTCCGTTTTGAGTTTGTGCAATTAGGCGTTTTAACTTTGAAATTTAGTCAAAGCACGATTTCAGTCAATATTCTTTGTAAAAACTGATTGGATGAGAATTCCGTGAGCGTGGTTAGATTTGGAAGGTCATTTTTGGTCTAGTTGGATGGTTGGCTCGAATTTTGAGGCTTCCGTTTTGAGTTTGTGCAATTAGGCGTTTTAACTTTCAAATCTAGTCAAAGTTCAATTTCAGTCAATATTTATGGTAAAAACTGATCGGAGGATACTCCCGTCAGCGTGGTTAGATTTGGAAGGTCATGTTTGGTCTAGTACGATGGTTGGTTCAGGTTTTGAGGCTTCCATTTTGAGTTTGTGCAATTAAACGTTTTAACTTTGAAATTTAGTCAAAGTTCAATTTCAGTCGATATTCTTGGTAAAAACTGATTGGATGAGAATTCCGTCAGCGTGGTTAGATTCAGGTCATGTTTGGTCTAGTAGGATGGTTGGTTCGGGTTTTGAGGCTTTCGTTTTGAGTTTGTACAATTAGGCGTTTTAACTTTGAAAGTTAGTCAAAGCACGATTTCAGTCAATATTCTTTGTAAAAACTGATTGGATGAGAATTTCGTGAGCGTGGTTAGATTTGGAAGGTGATTTTTGGTCTAGTTGGATGGTTGGCTCGAATTTTGAGGCTTCCGTTTTGAGTTTGTGCAATTAGGCGTTTTAACTTTGAAATCTAGTCAAAGTTCAATTTCAGTCAATATTTTTGGTAAAAACTGATTGGATGATACTCCCGTCAGCGTGGTTAGATTCGGAAGGTCATGTTTGGTCTAGTACGATGGTTGGTTCAGGTTTTGAGGCTTCCGTTTTGAGTTTGTGCAATTAGGCGTTTTAACTTTGAAATTTAGTCAAAGTTCAATTTCAGTCGATATTCTTGGTAAAAACTGATTGGATGAGAATTCCGTCAGCGTGGTTAGATTCAGGTCATGTTTGGTCTAGTAGGATGGTTGGTTCGGGTTTTGAGGCTTCCGTTTTGAGTTTGTGCACTTAGGCGTTTTAACTTTGAAATTTATTCAAAGTTCGATTTCAGTCAATATTCTTGGTAGAAACTGATCGAATGAGAATTCGGTCAGCGTGGTTAGATTCGGAAGGTCATTTTTGGTTTAGTAGGATGGTTGGTTCGGGTTTTGAGGCTTCCGTTATGAGTTTGTGCAATTAGGCGTTTTAACTTTTAAATTTATTTAAAGTTCGATTTCAGTCAATATTCTTGGTAAAAATGATCTGATGAGAATTCCGTCAGTGTGGTTACATTCGAAAGGTCATTTTTGGGCTAGTACGATGTTGGTTCGGGTTTTGAGGCTTCCGTTTTGAGTTTGTACAATTAGGCGTTTTAACTTTGAAATTTAGTCAAAGTTCGATTCAGTCAATATTCTTGGTAAAAAAGTGATCGAACGATAATTCCATCAGCGTGGTTAGATTTTGAAGGTCATGTTTGGTCTAGTTGGATGGTTGGTTCGGGTTTTGAGGCTTCCGTTTTGAGTTTGTGCAATTAGGCGTTTTAACTTTGAAATTTAGTCAAAGTTCGATTTCAATCAATATTCTTGGTCAAAACTTATCGGATTAGAATGCCGTCAGCGTGGTTAGATTCGGAAGGTCATTTCTGGTCTAGTAGGATGGTTTGTTCGGGTTTTGAGACCTTCCGTTTTGAGTTTGTACAATTAGGCGTTTTAACTTTGAAATTTAGTCAAAGTTTGATTTTAGTCAATTTTCTTGGTAAAAAGTGATCGGATGAGAATTCCGTCTGCGTGGTTAGATTCGGAAGGTCATGTTTGGTCTAGTTGAATGGTTGGTTCGGGTTTTGAGGCTTCCGTTTTAAGTTTGTGCAATTAGATGTTTTAACTTTGAAATTTTGTCAAAGTACGATTTCATTCAATATTCTTGGTCAAAACTTATCGGATTAGAAATCCGTCAGCGTGGTTAGATTCGGAAGGTCATTTCTGGTGTAGTAGGATGGTTGGTTCGGGTTTTGAGGCTTCCGTTTTGAGTTTGCGCAATTAGTCGTTTTAACTTTGAAATTTAGTCAAAGTTCGATTTCAGTCAATATTCTTGGTAAAAACTGATCGGATGAGAATGCCATGAGCGTGGTTAGATTTGGAAGGTCATTTTTGGTCTAGTTGGATGGTTGGCTCGAATTTTGAGGCTTCCGTTTTGAGTTTGTGCAATTAGGCGTTTTAACTTTGAAATCTAGTCAAAGTTCAATTTCAGTCAATATTTTTGCTAAAAACTGATCGGATGATACTCCCGTCAGCGTGGTTAGATTTGGAAGGTCATGTTTGGTCTAGTACGATGGTTGGTTCAGGTTTTGAGGCTTCCGTTTTGAGTTTGTGCAATTAGGCGTTTTAACTTTGAAATTTAGTCAAAGTTCAATTTCAGTCGATATTCTTGGTAAAAACTGATTGGATGAGAATTCCGTCAGCGTGGTTAAATTCAGGTCATGTTTGGTCTAGTAGAATGGTTGGTTCGGGTTTTGAGGCTTCCGTTTTGAGTTTGTGCAATTAGGCGTTTTAACTTTGAAAGTTAGTCAAATCACGATTTCAGTCAATATTCTTTGTAAAAACTGATTGGATGAGAATTCCGTGAGCCTGGTTAGATTTGGAAGGTCATTTTTGGTCTAGTTGGATGGTTGGCTCGAATTTTGAGGCTTCCGTTTTGAGTTTGTGCAATTAGGTGTTTTAACTTTGAAATCTAGTCAAAGTTCAATTTCAATCAATATTTTTGGTAAAAACTGATCGGAATATACTCCCGTCAGCGTGGTTAGATTCGGAAGCTCATGTTTGGTCTAGTACGATGGTTGGTTCAGGTTTTGAGGCTTTCGTTTTGAGTTTGTGCAATTAGGCGTTTTAACTTTGAAATTTAGTCAAAGTTCAATTTCAGTCGATATTCTTGGTAAAAACCGATTGGATGAGAATTCCGTCAGCGTGGTTAGATTTAGGTCATGTTTGGTCTAGTAGGATGGTTGGTTCGGGTTTTTAGGCTTCCGTTTTGAGTTTGTGCAATTAGGCGTTTTAACTTTGAAATTTATTCAAAGTTCGATTTCAGTCAATATTCTTGGTAAAAACTGATCGGATGAGAATTCGGTCAGCGTGGTTAGATTTGGAAGGTCATTTTTGGTTTAGTAGGATGGTTGGTTCGGGTTTTAAGGCTTCCGTTTTGAGTTTGTGCAATTAGGCATTTTAACTTTGAAATTTAGTCAAAGTTCGATTTCAGTCAATAATCTTGGTCACAACTGATCAGTTGAGAATTTCGTCAGCGTGGTTAGGTTGGTAGGTCATTTTTGGTCTAGTAGGATGGCTGGTTCGGGTTTTGAGGCTTCCGTTTTGAGTTTGTCCAATCAGACGTTTTAACTTTAAAATTTAGTCAAAGCACGATTTCAGTCAATATTCTTTGTAAAAACTGATTGGATGAGAATTCCGTGAGCGTGGTTAGATTTGGAAGGTCATTTTTGGTCTAGTTGGATGGTTGGCTCGAATTTTGAGGCTTCCGTTTTGAGTTTGTGCAATTAGGCGTTTTAACTTTGTAATCTAGTCAATGTTCAATTTCAGTCAATATTTTTGGTAAAAACTGATCGGAATATACTCTCGTCAGCGTGGTTAGATTCGGAAGGTCATGTTTGGTCTAGTACGATGATTGGTTGAGGTTTTGAGGCTTCCGTTTTGAGTTTGTGCAATTAGGCGTTTTAACTTTGAAATTTAGTCAAAGTTCAATTTCAGTCGATATTCTTGGTAAAAACCGATTGGATGAGAATTCCGTCAGCGTGGTTAGATTCAGGTCATGTTTGGTCTAGTTGGATGGTTGGTTCGGGTTTTGAAGCTTCCGTTTTGAGTTTGTGCAATTAGGCGTTTTAACTTTGAAATTTATTCAAAGTTCGATTTCAGTCAATATTCTTTGTAGAAACTGATCGGATGAGAATTCGGTCAGCGTGGTTAGATTCGGAAGGTCATTTTTGGTTTAGTAGGATGGTTGGTTCGGGTTTTTAGGCTTCCGTTTTAAGTTTGTGCAATTAAGCGTTTTAACTTTTAAATTTATTTAAAGTTCGATTGCAGTCAATATTCTTGGTAAATCTGATGAGTCCGTCAGCGTGGTTTGATTCGAAATGTCATTTTTGGGCTAGTACGATGGTTGGTTCGGGTTTTGAGGCTTCCGTTTTGAGTTTGTACAATTAGGCGTTTTAACTTTGAAATTTAGTCAAAGTTCGATTTCAGTCAATATTCTTGGTAAAAAGTGATCGGATGATAATTCCGTCAGCGTGGTTAGATTTTGAAGGTCATGTTTGGTCTAGTTGGATGGTTGGTTCGGATTTTGAGGCTTCCGTTTTGAGTTTGTGCAATTAGGCGTTTTAACTTTGAAATTTAGTCAAAGCACGATTTCAGTCAATATTCTTCGTAAAAACTGATTGGATGAGAATTCCGTGAGCGTGGTTAGATTTGGAAGGTCATTTTTGGTCTAGTTGGATGGTTGGCTCGAATTTTGAGGCTTCCGTTTTGAGTTTGTGCAATTAGGCGTTTTAACTTTGAAATCTAGTCAAAGTTCAATTTCAGTCAATATTTTTGGTAAAAACTGATCGGAATATACTCCCGTCAGCGTGGTTAGATTCGGAAGGTCATGTTTGGTCTAGTACGATGGTTGGTTCAGGTTTTGAGGCTTCCGTTTTGAGTTTGTGCAATTAGGCGTTTTAACTTTGAAATTTAGTCAAAGTACGATTTCAGTCGATATTCTTGGTAAAAACCGATTGGATGAGAATTTCGTCAGCGTGGTTAGATTCGGAAGGTCATTTCTGGTCTAGTAGGATGGTTGGTTCGGGTTTTGAGGCTTCCGTTTTGAGTTTGCGCAATTAGGCGTTTTAACTTTGAAATTTAGTCAAAGTTCGATTTCAGTCAATATTCTTGGTAAAAACTGATCGGATGAGAATTCCTTTAGCGTGGTTAGATTCCGAAGGTAATTTTTGGTCTAGTAGGATGGTTGGTTCGGGTTTTGAGGCTTCCGTTTTGAGTTTGTGCAATTAGGCGTTTTAACTTTTAAATTTAGTAAAAGTACGATTTCAGTCAATATTCTTTGTCAAAACTGATCGGATGAGAATTCCGTCATCGTGGTTAGATTCGGAAGGTCATTTTTGGTCTAGTAGGATGGTTTGTTCGGGTTTTGAGGCTTCCGTTTTGAGTTTGTGCAATTAGGCGTTTTAACTTTGAAATTTAGTTAAAGTACGATTTCAGTCAATATTCTTGGTAAAAACTGATCGGATGAGAATTCCGTCAGCGTGGTTAGATTCAGAAGGTCTTTTTTGGTTTAGTAGGATGGTTGGTTGGGGTTATTAGGCTTCCGTTAGCGTGGAGGTTCTTATGCATTATTCATATTTTAAGAGAGATTGATTTGTTATGTTAAACTTTATGAGAAACGTGATTTCAGCTAGGTTAAGTTTTTTATGTTTTCACCTGTCTGTTTTCATCTTGGATGGCGGGGTTGGCGTGCGTATTCTTGGCTTGTTTCCTCTTCCTGGTTGCAATGTGTACTGCGTGTGTGTGGGGATGCTCCATTAGGTTGCACTAACAACAATTATGCATCAAGAGAGAAGTGCAAAAAATGTGGACAACCAAAGGAGGTAGCAGCAATGCCAGCAATTGCAATCCCTGGAGCATCTCTCCCATCTCATCCAAATTATTTTGCCAGGACACAAGGAGGTATGGAACAAAGGTTGAACATTGGGTTCTTAGGACATGGAGCTCTCCAACAACTTCCCTTGAGCTCTAACTGGTCTCTAGGGGAGGCTGGTCAATACCAAAGCCAGCCTGCTGATCGGTATAGACTGCTGCAAACTCCTGGAGTTCCATATGCAAGCCAAACGAATCAGCTGCTTCCAGTTCCAAATGGATGGCGTAATGGTGACTGGCTCTGCAGTTGTGGCTTTCACAACTACTCTTCTCGAGCTCAGGTATTTGCAAATAGAACATTAAATACTTCCAATGTATCAAAAAGCATTTTTAACTGGTGGTTTCATGTGGATGCACATCTTCTCTTGTAGTGCAAAAAATGCAATGCTTCTGCACCTCCAGCTTCATCGTCTTCTCTTGCCAGTACCCCTATTACAGGTTTGCACATCATAAATCTTTCATTGGTTTTCCGTTAAATTAATGAGTATAGATCACAAGCTTATACTTTATGTAAAAGAAGTATATATATCAGAATGCTTATGCAGTCACTGGCCTTATTTTAATTTTTTGTTGTTACCCTACACCTTAGCTCCCCACTTAGTGCTCCCTTGGTTACTCAAACCCGCAACCTCGGGGTTGGAGGTGGAGGGTGCTTACACTTGAGCAGCCCTCGCTTGTCACACTCACTGTCCTTGCAGAGCTCTTTTTAACTATTTCTACTTTATAGCTGACTAGTTTTCCCAGTTTCATTTTAGTTCCTGCCAAACCATTGGAACCTATACATACATGACATATATTGACCAAGGGCTTCCAATTAATTGTACTTGTGTTGGGAGGAAAAACTGATGTGAACTTTTGGTCATGTTGATGTTTCTGAGCTAAATCTTTATTTAAAAATAATTATTTTTTTGCTGTAACATAGTGGGAAGATTAAAGGGAAGCCGTAAGTTATGTTGCTTGGACTTGCTATTTTTCTGGCTTTGGTATCTGTCATCATCTGTTGTTTATTATGCTTGGATAGGTGATCTCACTATTTTGTTTATGTTAATGTTCCTTAGTTGTATGCTCAGCACTGGTTTCCTATTAGTTGTCGTATTTCCTTTGCTGTTGTTTCTCCTTTCCATTATGTTTTTGATTTGCTTCACTTGAACCTAGGGTCTTTTGTAAGCAACTTCTCTACCTCCACGAGATAGAGGCATGGTTTGCGTACACTTTTCCTTACCCAGACCCCACTTTGTGGGATTTCATTGTGTATGTTGTTGCTCTTTGCCAAATGTTTTTTTTACCTGCAAATGTTTGCTTTTAGTCCAGTAATCTGTGCGTGTAACTGAACTAGTGTGATCTCTCCTGTCTTCCCTTGCACAATGAAGCTCTTGGAACAAAGCGATTAGCATCTGAGGAACTTGTTCATGATTGGGACAACAAGAGGCTGAATGCAGGGCATGTAAGGAACCATCTTCTGGTATTGATGTTATGGATTGTTTGGTTGACATTCTTACATTCTTATTTATTTTAACTTTTAGACATTTGGGTATCAACAAGGCTATCCAGGAGCAGAATGGATGGGGAATTCAGGGGGAAATCAACTAACTGCAATCCCAACGATCTTCCTTAATGAAAATTCGGTGGTGCTTCCTTTGCAAGCCAACATGCAGATTCCTCGTGTACCAGCAACACCTACACTCCTTGGTAAAGGGTAAGATTTTATTATGTACTTGTGCTTCTGGGTTATTTAGACTGACTAGTGGAGGCAGCAGAAGATACTCACACTTGTACTTCAAACTGACGTAGCACTAAGATCATTTATTTTGGGAAATAGTCGTGCAACAATCATAGGATAATTTGTTCCTAAACACCGCCAAATTAAAAGGCCAGACAACAAGCCATCATCGAGAGTTTTTTGTTCCAATAGGAACAATTACATATTTTAATTGTAAAAAAGGATGAATAGGCTGTGAGGCATATATGACATCTTTACTAGGAGCAGGAAAGAGAAAAATGGACAAGCTACAACTCGAAATCCAGAATTGCGAATGATGGGCAAAAGATAAAGATAAGGTTAAAGTTACCAATTCAAAAAGTAAATAAAGATAAGGTTATGCTAGTGGGCTGAGTTACCTAATCCATTTGTCTTCCCATCTGCTTAAGCTTTGTAGAACAGAGTTATTCATTACCTGTGCTAATGGGAGTTAGCAGGTACCAGGTGGAATTTGTCAAGGTGCAAGTAATGCCCGGACACCACAGTCTTGAAAAAAAATAAAAACGTCTGAAGTTTGATGTGATTTGAGGGTATTATCATTTTGTTTGTTTCCATTTTTTTTTAATTATGAAGTAATTAGTTCTATTGCAGGCATCAAGTAGATGCATAATAGTTACAAAAGCTTAGTAGAAAAAGGTTAGCTCTCCTTTACATTGTTAATTGAGAATCAGGGAGCGGACATGGTTCAGAAATGAATTCGGGCAACCTAGAGGGGATAAATAAACCCAACTATGCAAAAACATGAGGCAGTTAGCTTTTAAAGATTGGTAGGTAGTTGATATTCCATCAAAAGCATCTTCTATTCCTTTCGTTCCAGATACTCAAAAAATGGCTGCAGGTATCATCTTCCAAATTCTCTTGATGGTGCTATCAACTTTCCAGCAACCCCAGCTAATTACAACATCCCTGCTATTCTGAGGCATGACCCATTTGAGGCAAAAAAGATCTAAAAACATACTCCACAAGTTTGCTGCTATTTGACATTGTAGAAATAGGTGGTTGTGTGTTTCTGCTTCCTTCTTGCACATATAACATCTGGTAGCCATCTGAAACTTCCTTCTGGTCAGGTTGTCTTGGGTCAGGCAAGCTCCATGGAATTCAGTCCAGCTGAAGCAACTAATCTTAGGAGGCAATTTGATCTTCCATATAAGCTTCCAAGGCCAGTGGTCTGTAATTGCATTTCGTGGGCCTAGAAGCTTGAAAGCTGCTTTAACTGAGAACTTCCCACCCCTTTTCTCTCCCTAGTTGAGCTGGTTTGGTGTTTCACTGTTAATTGCAACACTGTGAAGTGCTGCCAGTAGGCTGACCAACTCCTCCATTTCCCAGTCCTGTATGTTCCTTCTGAGGATGATGTTCCAAGAATTCCCTTCTCTGTATTGCTGAATAGTAGAGTTAGGCTCCCTTGCTATCTGGAACATGTTAGGATAAGCAACCATTAAGGAGGAGTTGCCTATCCATTTGTCTCTCCAGAAACTGATATGTTGTCCATTCCCTGCAATTAAGTGTTTGTGTTGAGAGAACTCCTCCCATAATTTTCTTATACTTCTCCAGACACCAACTCCATATGGCGCTGTTGAAACATTAGTTAACCAGTGGTTTAGTGCTCCATGTTTAGCAATAATCACATCCTTCCAAAGGCTATGCTCCTCTTGAGTGTATCTCCACAACCACTTCATAAGTAGGCATTTGTTGTGCAGTGCTAAGTCTCTAATGCCCAAACCGCCTAACTTTTTTGGTAACAAGACTATTGGCCACTTGACCAAATGGAATTTATGGCTTTTGTTATTCCCTTCCCATAGAAAATTCCTTCTGGTTTTGTCCGGTTGCTTCAAAGCCTTACTAGATATGGGATGTAGTGACATACTATATGTTGGGATACTATCAAGTACACTGTTTATCAATGTAAGTCTTCCACCCATAGAGAGGTACTGCATTTGCCATGTAGCAAGTCTTTTTTCAAACTTTTCAATCATTCCACTCCAGATGCCTTCCTCCTTGTATTTAGCCCCCAATGGAAGGCCTAAGTAAGTGGTTGGGAAAATTCCAGTTCTACAACCCAATATGTCTGCCAGCTCCTCAATATTTTGCACCTCATTAACAGGATAGATCACACACTTGAGCACGTTTATATGGAGACCTGAAACAGCTTCAAATATGAGTAGTGTAAGGTTAGGTATAGGACCTGCTCTCTGTCATCCCTACAAAAGATCAATGTATCATCTGCGTAAAGCAAATGTGAGATGTTAACTGCTCTATCCCTTCCTATATCAAAACCTTTGAGCCATTGCAGTTGTTTGGCTTTGTTCGACATTCTACTCAACCCTTCCATAGCTAGGATGAATAGAAAAGGTGAAAGAGGATCACCTTGCCTTAGGCCTCTCTGTGCAGAGAAAAAGCCTACTAGGCTTCTGTTGATTAGAACTGAATACTTCACTGTGGAAATGTTGAACTTAATCCATTTAATCCACCTATCACCAAACCCCATCTGTGGAAATGTTGAACTTAATCCATTTAATCCACCTATCATTTCTTTTTCCTCTTTTTAGCTGAAAATTCTTTTACTTATCCAGTCACTGCATTGAAAGACAACTGATACAGGGATCTTCGTGCAATTACCCGTTCAAAATATATCAATCTTTCGTTTGCACAATTTCATCTAATCTGTTCAGATCTGTATTATCGCGATGCAACTGGCAAAACCAACTGCAAACTGATAATGCAAGATGACTAGCTCCAGACGAAACAATCATGTTCTACATCTAAGTATAGTGCTAGAGACCATTCTTTACGCTCATTTTTCAAATTGTGTTGCATGTTTTTATCAGGGCAAAGCAATGGCGTGATGGGGACTGGATGTGCACAAATTGCAGTAATCATAATTACGCTTCTCGATCAAATTGTAATAGGTATGTTCCAAACTTGATTAATTAATTGTCAATTTGTTCAGAATTTTCTTTTCATGAAGGAGAAATCTCCGAGGGTCAGTGGTGCACCTCAATGGAAAATGGGCTTGCTCCTCTACCTGTCTCCATTTAACAACTAGGTTTGAGCCGATGATGTATGCCTACACTCACATCACGTGTTGCACTCTTACCACTAAGTTAGAGTCTTGGGGGCTGCTTTATTCATAATTCTTTGAACCGATAGTGAGAAAATGCTGGTAAACCTCAGATTATCTTAACTTGACTTCGATTACTCTAGCGAAGTTGTAGTTTCTGTTTTTTAAGGAGGTACTAGCAATTATTTTTAAAATTGCATTTGGACATTTCATATTGCCTTGTATTCTCATTGTGATGATGGTCTTCTCAATCACATTTTTTAAAATAAAAAATAAAAGGTTTTTCAATCACATGTAAAGTATTTAATGTTCAAAAAGATTCACCCTCGGGAAGAACAGAGGGAGGGAAGCGGTGTTGGCTTAACTGCATCACCTGAGATATGTAGGCCGAGAGACAAATATGGATCTGAGAAAACTTGATGAGGAATATCTATTTATCTTTCAATCTTCATCCCCAACAATCCATTTTCAAAACATATATTTATTTATTTTGAACTTAGTTACTATGTTTTCAAAACATATAATTGTGTCTTGACATCTAGGACTTTTGCTTGTACAGGTGCAAAAGTGAGAGAGACGTACCAACTAAACCTGTTACTGTTGCATAGAATTTGAGTTATAACCAACTTGAATTTGTTGTAGCTTTACAAGATACATTGGTATTCTCCTTTAAACTTTTTATCATGTTGTGTGTAGTTTTAGTAGATTTGGTGAACATCGAATGAGGTATATTAGTAGATATGGTGTAAATTTATCGTTTTACCAGTTCTGCTTCAGGTGACCGAGGTACTCAAGAGAATAGTATCAGTATGCTCTCTCTTTTCTCTCTTTTCTCATTGAACTGTTTCTTCAAATACTCTTAGACTGATATTGCAATCTGTATCAACTTGAGTCATCTGAAATATTTATATTGAATCGTCTGTTTTCCTGGTGAAAACGAACATGAGATGCAATCGTTTCCTCTCTCTGTCTCTGCAGCCTGATGTATCTGAAAATGATAGTCTATTCAAGT
This sequence comes from Solanum sitiens, assembly GCA_016801875.1. NCBI lineage: Eukaryota > Viridiplantae > Streptophyta > Magnoliopsida > Solanales > Solanaceae > Solanum > Solanum sitiens. Next base: position 1,767,578 of record JABWTJ010000087.1, on the reverse strand, counting down.
ATTTGCCTGAGGAAATCATCAAATTTGATACACAACAAATGAACAAGAATATGTTGATCATCTTCTCAATTCTCACATATATACATCAACAACATACCCCACTTGTGTAATTGCACTTGGTATGTTGTTGTTGTATACATCTTAAATGTGTACAATTTTGCATATTTAAAGAATATTGAACTTACAGGCACTCTTTGTCTTGATTATAAAAAAAAATGAACCAACATACTCCCTAATAAACAGAAAACTTAGAGTAACAACCAATTATTCAATGGTAAATATCTTATCTTGAGACCTCTACCATTATCCTTATACTAAATTCAAACTTAAAATGGCTTTTGTGGTTATTTTTTTTGGTTTCCGACTTGGTACCTGGTATCTGTATTGGAATCCGACTATATTTGAATTTGTGATGGGAAGTCCCACAATGGGGGTAAAGCTCTCCTTTAGAAAGATGACTCCATATCCAGGGCTCGAACTGTTTTTACGAATATCAGTGTTCTTGATTTCCCTTCTTGTTGGAAAACAATCCACTAATCAAAGGGATTAAAGGCCTCATTTTCCTTTTCATTTTCTTCTTAAGTTGTGAAGGACTAGTCTCCATTTCTTTATTTACATGATCTTTGCTGACAATGATCCTAGTGAGTAAAGGTGTACTAGCAAATTTAACAGACCTCTTTGTCTTGAACTCTATCTCATTGTCATCTTCCTCTTGAAACTGTGTTCTGGCTTCAACTTTGGATGACGGATTCTCGATGAATTTGAGCTCTTCATCAATCTCAGGATTATCCAGCGCTAACGGTATTTTCTGCTTCTGTTCTCTTGTCTTCAATTGCTGTATCTCTCTTTTTGTTAGTTCTAGCTCTTCTTTTAAAGATTGAAGGCAATGTGCCATGAATGTTCCTTCTTCTTTACTTTTCTGGAGGTTTTGCTTTGTTTCTTCAAGCTCAACTGTTACTGGTGATTCAATTTTAGACTGGTTCTGTTCACCACTTGCCTTGCTCTGCACCTAAGATAGTTGAAATAATTAAGCTTCGTCACATACATTAGAGTTGAGGGCTTAAATAGTTGTGTTTAGAGTGACCAAACTAGTCGATGAAAATAATGACCCGTTTATTTATTAGCTTAGTTTATTTTGATCCGTCCAATTCAACCCAGAGAGTTGGGTTATGGCCTGTTTCAGCTTTTTGACACTTTGAGTTGTTCCCTAAACTTATATTTCTATCTTGTTTTCAATTTCATTAGCATTTTTGTTTTCATCTATGTTGCCTTGTGTAGTTTCTGTCATACAATAACTGCAACTACGTCCCCAATCATTAGCAAGTTGGGGTCGACTATATGAATTTATCGACTTTCATATGGTTAATTCAAAATGAAGTGTAAGCCAAAGGAGAAGAAAAAGAACCTCTTTGAGTTGCTTAGCATAAATTTCTCCAGCCAAAAATTTCTCTCCAAATAACATGACTGCCTCCTTCACTGACCCAAATGGCTGCCTCGTATCGATCTCTACTCGTCCCCGCACCACCAGTCCTCCTCCTCTTTCCATTTTATACTCAGTCAGAACTCAATATGCAGGAAAAGAAGATTATGAAATCTGATGTTTGTCATTTGATGGTCTGAGTTCTGTATATATATATATATTGCATGAAGAAAGGATAAAAAGGGACCATATGGTTTGTTACAAAATTGGTAGAATTATTGCTTTTAGTAATCACCTAATTAGAATGTTTAAAAAAATCATTTGAGAAGATAGTATGGGTGGAGAGTTTCATATCTTGGCTTTCACTTCACTAGAATTATATCATATGTTTGTTAATTGATGTTGATATTGGCTTCTTTGTTAGTTGCCCCATCACATTCCAAATGCCTAATAATTAAACAGTATTAAAAGTATTACTTTATTTTACAGAAACAAATAATCTAATATCTATTTAGAAAATAGAATTCCGCAGCTCGCGAGTGTTTTTCAATCGTCTATTAGGTAGTTAAGTTACTCATACAATCTAAGTTTGAGGTTCTACTGCTTATTGAGACTAATGTGTACAACATATTATTAAAAAAAGTGATATAATTTAAGTGGTCAACTAATTTATGTGATTAACACTCTAGATTAAACATAAAGTTTTCTTAAAATTTGACTAAAAAATAGTATTTTTTATGTGTTCAAATACTAAATTAGAATAAGTTATAATTTAAAAATCGAGGTGAAATTTAAGAGATTATCGAGATATTAAGGAACTTATTTTCTGTTGGCATGGGTCAATGAAAGTTGTGGTTCATAATAACCCAAAGCCCAAAGTGGGAAGCAAAAAAATAGAAAAAGAAATGTTGATGAGAAGGTGACCACACTGTATTACCCCCTTTTTGGGTGAAAATATGTTTCACAAAAAAGTACTTTTTTACATTCTTTTTTAATATAAAATGGTAGTTGTGAAATATTTTTTCTACTTTACTAGAGAATTAACTTTTTCTTAAAATCTTTTTTATAAAAAAATATTATTGATGAAAAAATCAAATAAATGAATACATCTTTCTTATACTCCCCCTCTATTCACTTTTATTTGTCACAATTTGACTTGGCAAATTTATTAGGAAAATAATTATTGATATATATATATATATATATATATATATATATATATATATATTACCAAATTATCCTCTATTAAAGGTCTAAGTATTTAATAGAGGGTAAAATATTAAAAAATTTAATTTTTTATTCATATGTCAAAAATGTCAAGTAAAATAAAAATTTATTTTAAAAATAAATAACAAATAAAAGTGAAGAGAGTGTATTAATATACTAAAATAAAGTGGGAGACTTCTATTTCAAGAGTTGACCCATCTTCTACATTAAAAGCTAGTGGGGAGTACTTACTATGAATTATTGCTACTAGACAAATAATTGGTTAGTTCATCATAATCTTTAGATAATGAAATAAATTTAAAATATTTAATTTTTGAGGTTCTTAAATGAACACTTAATATATTTTTATTTTTTAAATAAATAAATTCGAATATATTATTCATTAAAATTTTAGTGGATTTTCATACATCTAATCTATCTAAGCTCATATATACATCACTAATATACTCAGTGTCATAGTTATATTAAGTTCGAATAAATTCATTGTTATGTTGCATTTGTCACCATATGAACTCATCAATACTCGATATTTACACCAAATTATTTTAATTATTAGTAAGTAGTAATAAATGGAAGGGAAAAAACATATAAATCAACCATATATAGTTCAAAGGTAAAATAGTATACCAAAGAAAAAATTCCAACCTTTTTATTAGGAAAAAAAAATATTTTCTTGTGTTTGCACATGGATAAAAACAAAATAATAAACAGTGAACTAGATGGAAAAGAGAAATGGATGAATATTTTATTTTTATTTTTTGTTTTTGTAAATAAAAGTATTGAAATATGTGTGTTTGCACTTTTCTTTTCTTTTTTTTCCATGTGAGGCACAAAAATTTTTCGCATTTAATCCATTTTTTAATATTTGTTATTCCTAAAGTCATGGTTAATAGCCTTAACTTTAGGGTGTGTTTGACATAGACAAAAAAGATTTTTATGAAGAATGTTTCTATTTTATTTTATTTTTAGAAAATGAGTAATTTTTATAACTAGAATAACAGTTTTTCTAAAAAAAAAGATTAATGTTTTAAAAAGATGCAATAATTAGGGTAAATTAGTTAAGTGAAGAATTATTTTTTAATTATTTAAACTAGACAAGTAAAAATAAATATTTATTTTAATATAGCAGATAAGTAAACGTGAACAGAAGTATAGTTGATGTATCTTTGGATTTAGAAAAAATCATTAATTTGGATCATTAAAAATTGCCAAAAAATTATTTACTTTGGACGGAAAAAACTCCCTAATTACCCAAACATTCCTATTATGTTTTACTGTTTCTCCTTATATTTTAAAATAATTTATCTCACTATTTAATAATTTCATATTTTTATGCATCATATTTCAAGTTAGATACATTGAACTAGAGAGAGACGAGTGAGAACAGATGGGAGGCGAGCAAGATTTGTCTATGTATCTCACAAACGAATTATACTAGATACACCGTGTATTTGATGTGATTTGCATATATTTGAAATACCGGGTATGCAAGCGAGATGAGAAAGAGGCGAACGAGATTTGTATATGTATTTCAGATACACGCGAATTCACTTGAATACAGTATATCTACAACAAACTATGATTAAGTTTTACTTTATTTATCCTGAGATAAATGTATATGGACGTACTTAAACGTGTCTAAACGCATCAAAATTTGATAAAATTTATAATATTACAAACTAGAATCTCAAAAAGTTAAACATTTGTTTTTTTTTAAACACCGACATTAACACTACAGCACCACAAATCCACAGACAAACAATTTTTGGTCCACCTGTAATAGTGCACGTTTTTTTAAAAAAATAAATAAATTCTAGCAGCTATTTTATGTTCATATTTGAGAAATATTATTTTATTTTCTCAAAAATAAAAGTAAATTGTAGACTATTAATTACCTAAAATGAAATGCTGAAAAGTCACTCTTTTACTGTTCTATTTAATTTTGATGTGTGAAAAGAAACCTCATGTGGAGATTTATATTTATATATATATATACATAATATATAACATGTTTCATTAAAAAAATAATCATTTAATCAAACTCCAAAATAATAAATAAATAAATATAGTTTCATTTAAAATAGTTTCATTTCTTTTATGAGTGTGTATCATACTATAAGAGGCTCTTTAGTTTCTCCATAATGGCACATGAATCACTTGTTGTTTTCTTCTAATATAATATAAAATAAAACGTTCATTAATGAAAGACGATTTTATATTCATGATTCAAATTTAAATTTTTTAATTAAATTTAAAGAAAATATGTATATGATTGTTATTTTATAACAATCTATATTGATAGTTCATCACACACTTAAAAATAGACTCTGACTTTCTGAGCAGACATAAGTCATTAGTTAGGTTTGATTTTTACGACAATTTATTTTCGAAAAAAAAAAACTTTATATGTTTAATTATAAAAAAGAATCAAGACTCACTCACACATGAAGAGTGTGTTATTTGAAGAGTATATGCAGTCTAAGTCTACAATTTATATTTTAATTCAAAGTGGTCTTTGGTAAACCTTGATTTTGAATTTTATCATATATATATTTAAATAATCAAAAGATTAAGAATATTATGTTATTAGTGCTTTTCTCTGACACTTTTTGCTTTTAATTTAAAGGAAGTTTGTGAAGTTTTTAAGAAAAAGTTTGCATAATGTGAATGCCTTTTGTGTTAAGTACTTGAGTAAGATCCTATTAGTCAAGAAGATACTAGTAATTAATTAATTATAATGAAAAATAGTGAAGTGAATTAAACAATTCATTTAATTAATATTGATCTAAAATTGTGAAATTGAACTTGTTTAATTTAGCATAATCTTTTAGGGTTTAGAGTATTTTTATCAATATTACATTTTATAATCATACTTCGTTCTTTGAATCGTTTTCATATGATTTCTATTTAATTTAGTTTAAATAAAAGATAGCGAGGTGTTTTATATAGCTTCATCTCATAGAATTATAGAAAAATGACCAAAAATAACACATTATATTTAGAATAATCACAATTATTCTTATAAAGTTTTGATTATCTAATTAAGTATGTCAAATTGAGTACTTCTGTTTTTCATCAAATATTTAACAATATCTGTTTAAGGAATTTAACGAAAATTGTTCCAAAAATTATCTCAATTGGGAAAAAAGTCTGAAATATATTTGAACTTTGATCGAAATTTTTGTTACGATACTGAACTTTATGGAGAACCTTTTACCCCCTATACTATTTAATAATGTGTTTTAAAGGTTATATTTGCCCGCATGGGCATCATAAATATTGCATCATTTTAAATAGTAATGTATCCACATGGGCACATATCTATCTTTAAAATACACTTAAAAAAAGTTCGAGAGTACAAGGTCCTTTATAAAGTTTGATATCGTAACGATCAAAATTAAAGTATTTTTAGACTCTTTTTTCAACTATGACAAGAAATTCCAGATTTAAAAGTTTCAAAAACTACCACAAATACAAAAATACAATAGCAAATATTACACATCCAAATTTGATTTCATTTTAAATCCTATTTTTTCATCATTCCAATAAAATAAAAATGAAAATAAAACTAAGAGATATTTTCTCAAAAAATATTTAAAAAATTAAAACTTCTTAGGAATATATTTAAGTAATTACTTTGAACCTTCCAGACATTGAAAGATCATATTTACTATCATTTTATCTAGAGTGGTCATCTAATTATATGAATTAAGAAGAAAAAAAAGATGTACAATTTTCAACATATAGGAAGATGACTTGGACTTGCAAAAAAGATAGTAGAAATTTGAACTTGTCAAAAAGACCAGGTCAATACCATGTGGCAAGGACAAGATTGGATCATCAATTACTTCCGACTTTTCATCCACTTTTATTTGTCATGTTATATTTTTTGAAAATTATTTGACTAAATTTTCAAAGTTAAATTAGATCACGCTAACTCAAAGTTAAAAAAGTACGTGTAAAATGTTTGTCAAAAATTTTATAATTTAATTTTAGAAAAATTATGACAATTAAAAGTGAACAGAGATAGTACTATGTAATTATTTTTCTATCTCAAAATATTTGTCACTTATTCATTTTAAAGTCTAATTTAGATTAATTTCATATTTCAAAATTAAAATTTAGCTATTTAAATATGATTTATAATTCTTCGTATATTAATAATTAAAAAAAATTATAGCTTAAATTATTGATCAATATTCATAAAATTGAACTCTCGAAAAATAAAATATAAAAACTATTCTAGAACGAAGAAGTAACTAGAAAACAAGGTAGAGTTGAGATTCTTTTAAGAGGTAAATTATTATTGGATATACTTCTCATCATTGACTAGAGTGTGAAAACTCGCGTGTGATCAATAACGATAATGATAGAATGATAAGTATATTTTTAATTTTAATTAAAGATCTGGGGTTCGAGTCCTTTCGAGTGTAGAGTTATCTTTCTTAGGAAGTATTTTATTTTTAATGTGAAAATTCAAATATTATCAGGTTCTAATATAAATATTGAATATCAAATGAAAGAAAATATTATGTGAGATTTTTTTTGGAGGTGGGGGGTGGGGGGCAGCAGGACCCAAATATTGGTTGGAGTCTTGGACTTGTCACTTTAATTAATAGTGTTTTTATTTGAATATGGCTAAAACCACTGGACTAGTGCTACTATCTTTTACCAAACTTAAAAAATTGTTTTTCTTTTTAAAAGAAATATTATGCTCAATTTACATAGATTAATTTATTTGTGTTGGTCTGAATTCAAATGACATATTTATTTTTTGTGTAATTCAAAAGAAATACATTTATATTAAAACAATTAAGTTTAAATTTTTATTATTTTTTTATAAAATTTGTGTCTAATCAATCACATTGAAACGTAAAAATAAATAAATTATGCGAGTCATTGCATAATAACTTAAATTAACGTGCTTTAGAGTCAAACTTATCGCTTCTACACACTTCAACTACTATAGATATCTGTTACTATTTTTTGTCAGCACAAATTTTCGATAATGGTATGAATAACACCATATATGTTTATATTTATCTTTTTTGCTTGAATTTTTTTCAATATTCTTTTGTTTACCAAAATATTATTGTGTTTTGTAAAGTACTATAAATATCAATAAATTTTCTAAAAGAAAATCTTAGAAATTGCTAGCAAATGAATTTGTCTTTCACATAATAATAAATTCAATAAAAGAAATTCTTGTGAATTATTATCATCAGTTAGGATAGGAAGATCAACTCATTTGTCGAGTGGACCTTTTTTTATAAAAATAAATAAATAAAAATTTTTTAAAAAAAACTCTTATTAACTTGTATTTGCTTGTAAATTGTCAGAAATTCAAAGTTATACCTTCAATCAATTATGAAAATCTTATTTTTCATCACCTAACCTCTTTTTTCTGCATTAAAAGAAAAGGTGTCAAACTTGATTAAATGGACTTTTGGTTTATCTCAATTCAAAATTTATTTAAAAAATAAGAATCGTTTTAATTATACGACGAATTCAAGAAATTTATTCATTTTTTATGTGAGATTTCATCACTCCCATAAGCCCAAGCATTCCACTTGGAGCGTGAACAAACTACCCCGGGGACCCAACATCAGGGGCGTAATTGAGATACTATTTTGAATGGACTTTGGATCGAATTCTATTAAAATGTAGATCAAAAGCTATTGGTTGTTCAAATCGTATAAAGAATTCACAGAATGTATCCATATTGAACGTGCGATTCCATCACCCCACCCCCACCCTACACCTAGACATCCCACCTGGAGCATGAACAATTTATCTTGGGGACCCAACATCGGGGACTAATTCTGCTACATGTTAATAAAATTTTGCGTCTAACTTCATCGCAAAAATAAATTTAAAAGGTAAGAATTATCTAAGCCATATAAAGAGTCTACGAAATTTGTTTATCTCCTGTGTGAGATTCTATCATTACCATCTTAACAACGCCATACCCTATAAAAACTTACTTAAATTATTTATTTATTATTATTTTCGTTTTAATTCATTTGACCTAAAAACTTGTCATTGGAGTACAAGAAAATAAAATATTTAAATCTTATGCTCTTAAATTAAAACTATATGTCAAATATATTAAAATATTTTTTAATTTTTTAATTTAAACATATTGTTTAAAAAGTTAGAACTAAAAAATTACTAAAACTAAAAAAATGTATATTTTTAAACAAACTATAAAGAAAAGTAGATAACCAAGGGATTATATAAAAAGCTGAATATTGACTAAGAATCTCTAATTGATTTATATTTATTTATATATAACCTATGATGACTTTTGAACATCTTGTTTCCAATCACAAGGGGTTTGTTTGTATTATAAAAAATAATTAGTTGACAAAATAATATTTTTTAATTATAAGGCACCAGCTGTACAATTTTAAATAGCAACATTGTAAATTTCTCTTCCTTTTTTTTCTTTAAAATAAAATTTTCTAATGTAACACCATTTGACTACATCCAAAAATCCCAACCAAAACAATTACTTAAAAATTTGTATGGGAGATTCATAGAAAGAACAATGTTCTTAACTTATATGACTGTCAACACATACTCAACAATTATTTTATTTTGATGTGGGGTTTAGGGTTGGGTGGTGTGTGTGAGTGCATCTTCCAACTACATGCAATAATATACTACTCCATACAATGTGATTTTTCTAAAATACTTTTTTCTATCCGATCACATTGGAGCCTTGTCACGATCCTGACTGTTGTGATTGACACCCACACTAATCCTCCAGCGGAAAAATCACTACTATAACCCAAACAAGCAATTAATCTAAAAACTAAAGCATTTAAGGATACAAAACAAGTCAAAAACTAAGGAAAGAAATAGAGTTTCCATAAACTCCAACGAAGGTCTAACAATAGTAAACTAACATTGCAGAAGTAATGCCTAGAACCTGAAAGTCAATGTACCAAAACATAAAGTTTAACAAGTCTAAACAAGAAGGGATGCAACCCCAATCTAATGAGCTAATCAACTAACTACGATAAATGTCTAAGTCTGAAAATGGTGGTTCATTGCAGCCTGAAAAAAATTGGCTCACCCTTGAATTCGAAACGATGATCACTAATCTTCTAAACGAGGTTGCCAATAGCCGCTTGAAGATGCCATGTACTCAATAAAAATAAGAGCAAGTGCAGAATCAGTACACAACCATAGTGTATTGATAAGTTATGAACGAATCAGATCTTTAGGAAACTCTGAACAACATTCAGACTCATTTAATAAGTTATCAAATAATAAATAATCGCTTCTCCGCTTTGACATGTCTTTTATCTCATAACTAAAAAATTTCTTTCTTTCTTTTCTCAGTCAAACGCCATTTTTTTTCCTCTTGAACTGGTAAGTTTTCGTAAATCCTTTCAAGTATTTTTTCTATATTAATAATTTTTTTTGTATTGACGTGTGTCAAGAACACTAGTAGCAATAATATTTTTCTTGTATTGTTGTTTATCAAGGTTTTCGAATGAAAAAATAGTACTCCAAATCATGATTATTAAAACTTTTAAAACTTTTTTTTAATCAAAAGTGATATGTTTTGTTGAAATGAAATTTTAATATATTTTATTAATATAATGTTCAATTTCACATGCACATTCAGATATTAAAAACAAACGATATTAATTATTTAGTATTCAGATTTAGAGACCACATCTTAATATTCAGATATGTATTCAGATCAAAACACCCGGATCTTAATGCAAATCTTAATATTCAGATGTATATTCAAATTCGAACCTCTTAATCTTAACGGAAACAAATAAGGCCTTAGTGTGTAATTGCATATTACAATTAAAAATTAATGATTACATAATTATAAATAATAAAATTGTGCTAAAACCTCATTCTATCACAAAATTTGTATGCACTAATATATTAATAATTTTAAGATTTTGTACAAAATCATGATCTCGGATTATTCAAACTTCATACTTTAAATTTTAAAATCATTTTAATCATGACCTATTATAATTTAAAAATGAAATCTACACCATATTTTTTTCAATCTTTCACATTTAAATATAATATAAATTATAATTAGATGATTAAAATTTCTTCTCTCTTATCCAAAATTTTTAAACTTTTCCTAAAAATAAATTAAATTTAATACGTATATCAAATATCGAACGAGTACCGTGTGAAATACGCTTGCAAGGAGTGGACTTGGCTTCTACTCCCCAAAGCAAAACACACCCTAAAATAATCTTCAAACTGCAAAAAAAATGACAAGAACACCATAGACAAAATAGAAAGAAATTTTAATAAAAGAAACAAAAATTCATAAAATGTGATTATTTTTTTTCAACTTTCACCAAAATCCAAACTGGAAAAAATTGGGGGGTTTTCATAGCAACCCCCTCCCCCTCTCCCCCCCCACCCCCACCTTCCCTCTTCCTTCTTCCAAAAAAAAAAGTCTCTTTGACCACCACCATCATCAACACCCCCCACCCCCACCCCTCTCTTTCTTCTCTTCTTCCTCCTATCTACTTCAAACTTTCTTCTTAAATCTCCATTATTGTTTTCACATTCTCACCCAAATAGGGGGGCTTTTCTTTTTCTTTTGATTATATGTACAAAAACAACAATACCCAATTCTTGATTTTTGTTCATTTGTCTAATGATCTAAAAAAGATTGCATTTTTACATCATTTGACAAAATGGGTAGTTGTTTTTCAAGCTCAAAAGTTAGTGGCTCAAATAGCAATACCCCTTCAACCAACAATACCACAACAAACACAAACACAGCGGTAAATGTTCATCAAAACCGCAGGGAAACCTCAAATGCACCTTCAACAACGGTTGTTAATCCAAGAAATCAAGAAGGGTATAGAGATAAAGGTAATATTAACCAGAAAAACCAACAAAAACAACCTAGGAATTCACAGCAGAATGTTAAACCAAGTTCAAGAAGACAAGGTGGGGTTATTCCTTGTGGGAAAAGAACAGATTTTGGGTATGATAAAGATTTTGAAAAGAGGTATACAATTGGGAAATTGTTGGGTCATGGTCAATTTGGTTATACATATGTTGCTACAGATAAATCTTCTGGAGATCGTGTGGCTGTCAAAAGAATTGAGAAAAACAAGGTATTGCCATATCAAAAAAAAAGATTATGTTTTCTTCTTTTGTGTAGCTGATTTCATTTTTCCTGGTTAATCTTAGTAGCTTAGTTGGTTAGCTGCCTCGACTTTCATCCTTGTTGACGAGTGTTTGATTCCGCACCTTGTAATCCCCTTCCCTAAAGTATAAAGACTTCATTGACCTATTGATTTTCACATGTAGGAGTTGTGGACAGTTTTTGCTTTTAAGTTCTAGAGGATTGTTTGTGTTCTTGTTTTGAATCTATTATGTGTTTATGAGATGTTAGATATTTGGAAGATGGCAGTCATCAGTGATTCTGAAATCTTCTGTAGGCACATCTTGTTCTTGTTGACTCAGTCTTTAGGTTCTTAGAAAAGTATATCCATCAGCCAATCTAGTGTTGGTTTTGTTGGTAGATGCCTATGTTTTTTTAATGCTATCTCATTCTATTGTACTAGCTTTTTTCTGCCTGAAAAGGAGCATCTTTGGTGGAATCTTGATTTTTCCAGCTTAAGTTGTTATTGTAGATGGTTAATTGGCTATAGACTGAATCTGGCCATGTAAACAGACATCGTATTTGAAAACCATAACTGCACTTGGTGTTTGATCGTCTTTTAGGGATTGTGGACTTGTAGCGATCTGAGATCGACGAACTTCAGAGAATCATAAACTGAAGCCAATGGTGAACTGTTGGCTGTCATGAGCAACTCTGCTGTTATTGTCTTGCTTAATTTGCTGGAAAATGGCTAACTGACCTGGTTCACATAAAAGCTGCTTTCTAGTCTATAGAGCACTTGCATAATCTTTTATTTCTTATGGGTGAATGACTTCTCAAATGTTCGATTATCCATTGATCCATGGTGCAGCAAGTCTGCGCTGTTGGCCTGTAATTTATTTTTTCTGGGTAAAATGTTCTGCCTGCTTTGTCTCCTATAATCTCCTCTCATCAGATCTGGAGTTCTCACCAACACTATAGGATGATGGGCCTATGAATTTTGAAAATACAAATTTCCAAGTGTTTTTTTTGTTCTGTTGTCCACTCTTGTTAACTTTTACATTAATTGTATGATTATATACTCTTCTGTTTACCAGTCAACCATAGTTCCAGTGTATCCTACCAATTCATTTTTTGCTGCAGATGGTTCTTCCCATTGCGGTTGAGGATGTGAAACGAGAAGTCAAGATATTGAAGGCCTTAGGTGGTCATGAGAATGTGGTTCAATTCTATAATTCATTCGAGGATGATAATTATGTCTACATCGTAATGGAGTAAGTTTTTTTAAATCTCTCAGGTCCTGGTTTATTTCCCTACTACTTATCCTTCCACTTGAATGGCAAGTTAAGATTTTTCAGTTTTTGTTTTCTTTTAGGTTATGTGAAGGTGGAGAACTATTGGACCGAATTTTGTCCAAGTAAGTATTCTGAAATTACCAGTTTCAGTTAATTATTTGTGAGTTCCAGAACCCCGGCTCTTTATTCAAATTGCTGATTATGAAGTTTTACTGATAAGGGTTGACATAATTTGTCTAATCAGAAAAGACAGTCGGTATACCGAGAAAGATGCAGCAATAGTTGTACGCCAGATGCTAAAAGTGGCAGCTGAGTGTCATTTACATGGTTTGGTGCATCGTGATATGAAACCTGAGGTGTGCAAGCAGTTCGATACTACTTTTGACTTGGTATTTGGTAATGCTGCTTGATATTGCTTTTCTCAAACAAACTTTTTTTCTTGTAGAATTTTCTCTTTAAGTCTACAAAGGAGGATTCACCATTAAAAGCCACAGATTTTGGTCTTTCAGACTTCATCAGACCAGGTGATTGGATTCTCTGCCACAGATTTTGGTCTTGCTGAAGTACTAATATTCTCAATACACCTGCCAAGTTCTTCAATGATCTGGGAGGCTATTGTCGTGGTTTTCTGTCGTAAAGTTATAAACTTATCATAGGAAACTTATATATGCAGGGAAAAAGTTCCAAGACATTGTCGGTAGTGCATATTATGTAGCTCCAGAGGTATTAAAGCGTAGATCAGGACCTGAATCAGATGTGTGGAGTATTGGCGTAATTACATACATTCTGCTATGTGGTCGTCGGCCTTTCTGGGACAAAACTGAGGATGGTATATTCAAGGAGGTGAGTTGCTAATATATTACGTGTAATTAAGAAACATTTCAATTTTTGTTTCAACTTGGGAAACCTAAAGAAAGGATATCACAATTTTAGGGCTCTAATAGGGTCATAACTTGCAGATTTTGTATAAAAGTTATATGTTTGCCTTTGTTTGTCTTTTCAATAGTGTGTTTCAGGTTTGTTTTTACCTTTTAAGTGGGTTTTTGAAGTTAACACTCCCTTAATAAATCTCATCTCTCTTGGAATTTCAGATTTTCCATTCACTTTTTGTTGCATGCTCTCGTAAACATCTTAACTATGATACTTTGATATTTTTTTCTTTGTGGACATTTTAGTTTGTTTCAATTTATTATTGAGTGATTTTGATCTTATGTTTTCGTCGTTTTCTCTTCTGTGTCCAAAGAAGTTACTGCTATTTATTTTGTTCATAATTCATGTTTGGTTGATGCTTCCTTGGAGAGGCTCTTATCCAAAGAATTGTTCTTCCTACAAGACATTTAAGTACTTTTACTTCAAGTAGAACAACGTTTATATTGTGTAAATTCTTTGTGATTTGCCTGGTTTTGAATAGTTTCTCTAACTTTGCTTCCAAAATGTTAAGGTCCTACGGAACAAGCCTGATTTTCGTCGCAAGCCATGGTCTAACATAAGCAACAGTGCTAAAGATTTTGTAAAGAAAATACTGGTGAAGGATCCTCGCGCTAGACTTACTGCTGCTCAGGCCCTATGTAAGTAATATCATCCTGAATTTGTACTGTTAAGTTGTATAAAGTTTCTCATATCAGCGAAGGGCTTTCAAGGGGTACATAAAAATGTTGGACCACTCCGCCCATTTCCTTATGGTTTTGGATTGGATGCTCAGATTCTTTCACATGGTATTGGCACCAACTTTAGCAAGCCTCATCAACATTAAAGTTGGTGTAGGAAACCTAGAATTGGGAGTGTTATCAAAAGCAAAAAGCGCATAAAAGCTCTAAGGTTTGTTGTGGCTTTAAGTGCTAAACGCAAATAAAGCATGGGCTTTAATTAAAAAAAGGTGCAAAGGGAGAAAACATAGTATATATGTTTAGTCCAAGTCTAATGATTATGAGCATGAATGACAAATATTTGTACAAATGAATTGAATCTTTTTTACAATAAAGTAAAATATCAATGGCTTAGTGTTGCCTCTTCAGAATAGGCTCATTGGCAAGGGCGCCTTAAAACTTTGATGATGACACTGAAGTGCATTAAATGAGACGAAGCGCTCAACACGTTATGAGCCTCACTTCAGGGCTTAAGCGCACCTTTGACAACACTGCACAACAGAAGGGCGTTAAACCTTAAAAATCCCCACACCTGCAATACAAGAGCATCTGAAAGGGTCTATAATCATCATCTGTCTTAAGGTTTCCAATTGTCTCTTCACGTTCTTTCACAAGCACCAATTTTTCTTAGTGATTTGAAGGTGTTATGGTGATGAAAAACTGATGTATCGACAGTAGCTCAAGGTTCACCTAAAAAGATTTGTACACTTCACTTTATCCATTTCATTCACCTACTTCATCAGCAATGTTTGGTAATAGATATCAATCATGGTTCTCTGTCCAGATGTACAGCTTCTATATTTTGATAACTTATAGCACAACTTTCAGATATGCAGCATATGCTTACTTGTTTGTAGTTCTTGGAAATAAGAACATTATGTCGTAGTGTTCGAATAAATTAGTAAATAAATGTTACTGTGGTCATTTCTTTATATTTATTGATATATAATGAGCAATATTTGTGAAAAATATCTACTTGAACATCTTCAGCACATCCATGGGTCCGAGAGGGAGGGGATGCATCTGAGATTCCACTGGACATTTCTGTTTTATCCAACATGCGGCAATTTGTCAGATACAGTCGTCTAAAACAGTTTGCTTTACGGGTAAGCTCATTGCTTTCTTATTTCTTAGACCTTTTGTGATAAGGTAACTTCAGATATACAAAACGTAAATTTCTGGATGCTGTTTCACTATCTTGCAGGCGTTAGCTAGCACACTTGATGAGGAGGAGATCGCTGATCTGCGGGATCAATTTTCTGCAATTGATGTGGATAAGAATGGTGTCATCAGTCTCGAAGAAATGAGACAGGTATTGCTCATCTTTTGTGTTGGAGCTTGTTTCGTACTTGCAACTCTCAATGGCCATTGGCAAACATTTGAGACATCTCTATTTTGTGTTATCTTGATGCAAAAAAATTGTATATATGCCTTGATAAAAAACATTGTGTATGCATATGGTCATATGTTTGGTGACTTACCATGTTCATTTCCAATGCAGGCCCTTGCAAAGGATCTCCCATGGAAAATGAAAGAATCACGAGTTCTTGAGATTCTTCAAGCGGTAAACTTATTTATCTAGTAATGAAGCATCAGACAAAACATGACATCTAATAAATAATAAGATAATTATTACTAAGTATAACACTTTTGTTGCCTTAGGCTGTTGCATGTTTGAAACTACTTTAATAATATAGAACAAGAAGCATATTCAAAAAAAGAAGATAATAGCAAGGATTAGGAAGCAAGTTCCTTTGAATTGGTTATCAAATGCACCCAACAGTGTTGTGTAGCAGTCAGTGAAGTGGAATGAAAACCATGAAAGACTAGAGTTCATATCCGGTAAGAGGCCGAACATGTTAGGTGATTTCTTCCTCTCTGTCTGAGCATTATTGGGGCGAAGTTACTCGGTACTTGTGATGGTGGTAGGTGGAGATATTCAATGAAATAGTTGAGGTGTGTGCAAGAAGATCATAGCAAGGGATAGCTCGTAGGTGCAAGTTCCTTAGAAGAAATTGGTTATCTAATGCACCCAAGAGTGTTACCTAGATGTTAACGAAGTGGGATGAAAATCATGAAAGACTAGGGTTCAAATCCAGTAAGTGACAGAACACGTTGGCTGACTTATTCCCATCTGCTTGAGCCTTATTGAGGCAAAATTACTTGGTACTTGAGATGGTGGGAGGTAGAGACACTCGATGGAATAGTTTAGGTGTGTGCAAGCTTGTACTACACCATTTTTAAATTGGTGACCAAATATTTGGGGATATTCCAAATTTTTCCTGCGCCATAATCCTTGTTACAAACTTTACTCAATTGTCAATGCTAATATTGCTGCCAAGTGCCAACTAATATAATAATCTTTGTAGCTTCATCATATGCAAGTTCATTGCTTTCTACTATATGGTCTCTTCTGCAGTTCCGGGACCTAAAGTATTTTGTTCATTGCTTGGCAGATTGACAGTAACACAGATGGGCTTGTTGATTTCCCGGAATTCGTGGCTGCCACTCTACATGTCCATCAGTTGGAGGAGCATAATTCTACAAAGTGGCAGCAAAGATCACAAGCTGCTTTTGAGAAATTTGATGTTGATAGAGATGGATTCATTACTCCAGAAGAACTTAAAATGGTTAGTATCATAGTATGTGATATTTTTACAGTCTTCTTCCAGGAGCAACAGTTCATAGCATTTTGGATGTCAGTTATTACCATTAACCATGTCGTTGACCAACCCTACAAATCAATTAAGCTATTAACTACCCCTCAACGCCAAGCTAGTTGCTCTTTATGAATCCTGTGTAATTTAGATGATTCATCATTGAAGGGGAGACTTGGCGTAACTAGTAAAATTGTTGCCATGTGACATGAAGGTCATGAGTCAGACTGTGGAAACAACCTTTTTGTAGAACCGTAAGGCTGTGTACATAGACCATTGTGGTCTGGCCCTTCCCCGGACCCTGTGCATAGTAGGGAGGGAGCTTAGTGCACCGGGTTGCCCTTTCTATCATTGTTAGATTATTTTTATGCTGGTCGTCACTTAGGATTGAGCCATGGTTGATTGATACAATTGATATTATGGTGGTCATCTCTCCACTGCAAACCTCCTCCCTTATCCGGGTGCGGAACTTGGTTTGCTTTGCAAACCTCACTGAGACGGAAGAACTCCAAATTAACACCCCCTTTGGCATCCCAAGAAAAAGACAGAAAAGAGAAGTAGCAAGAGTTGCTAAGAATTATAGCATGCTAACTCAAAAAATTACATGCTTCATCACCCTTAAGAGTGATCCAACGACTTTAGAAGGTTGTGATCGGTCCAAAGGGCGGTTCACAGATGAATTTCTCGGTTATAATATGTTTCGCATCCACTAACATGATACTATTCTTTTGCAGCACACGGGCTTGAGAGGCTCCATAGATCCACTTCTAGAGGAAGCAGATATTGACAAAGACGGAAAGATAAGCATATCAGAATTTCGCAGACTTTTAAGAACTGCTAGTATGAGCTCACCAACGGTGAGAGATTCACGGGGAATGTAACTTTGTAAAGATGTATAAAACGGAGAGATGGACAGTGGACTTCATCAGAAAAATTTTGTGGGAAGACGATGCTCGTATACATGTTCTCTTGTGCTTGTGCAAGTGTGCTACATGTTCTCTACATGGATGGCTTCCGAGATGATGGTATTTAGAGACGTGTAGCTTCCACGTGGCACTTTGTAGCTAGTGGTCGTCGTGCCAAGTGTGTTTGTTGAGTTTCCTTTGCCCCCTGCATAAAAGAATTTGGCATGAAGTTGCTTCTTTTCCCTGAACAACCAGTTGCAATGTCTTGTAATCTGGTAGTTTTAGTGTATATTCTGTCACTTTTGTGAGTCTCCAGGTTAAGTAAGTACTCCCTTCCAAATTCTAATGTTATGTCATCACTATAAATATGCCATCAATGTAAATTGGCTGTATCAAAAAGGTTTGTTCTGTATCATAAAAGGCACATGTTCAGAAACTGTTGCCCATTTCTGTATCATCTTTAAGTACTCTGTCACGTCGAAATAGTCTATCGAAAACAATCTTTCTCTACCCACAAAAATGGAGGGACAAGGTTTGCGTTAATCCTAACCTCTTCAGGTTTCACTTGTGGGACAATACTTTGTATGTTGTTGTATGAACTAGTTTGGGATTGAGACGTTATTTATTATGTGTGGATACAAAAACTAGAGTTGTGGGCTTGTGTTAATATGCACTATAATTACCAAACATAGCAGAAGTTTCAATAAATTACCAAATATAGTTAGTTCATGAAATTCACCATGGTAAAATTTACTCTCTACAATAATTTTGCTCTCATAATGTTGCATTACTAATACATAGCAAGTTTTGCTACATTTGTTGACTTTTAATTTATTGCTATATTTGATATTCGAATAATTTCAAATATATATAATAAAGTAAATAGCTATACGTATATGAGCTATATATTGACTATACATTATGATACAATCAAAAAATTGAATATTGTTTCATGAACTATATATATTGACTATACATTATGATATACTCAAGAAACTGAGTATTGTTTAACTATACATGAACTATATCTATTGACAATACATTATGATATACTCAAGAAACTGAATATCGTTTAACTATACATGAAATATATAACTGACTATTCAGTCTCAATCAACTCAATATCACCTTGAAACAATTCCAAATTTTAGATATAAAATCCTTTTAGTATTTCAAATTTTAAAATATATAATTTGCTTAAAATGATTCACGTTTGCGGTACGTGAATCATTATAGGGTGTTGTAGGGTGTTTTCTTCATACCTACAACACCCTACATCTCTCTCTGTTTTCATCATCTTTAGAATTATAAGAAATTATGCATTGAGTATACAATATAGCTTGTGAAAAGTCCTAGAAATATACATTGACAATATGTATATGAGATATACACTGATTATAGATTATGATACACTGAAAAAATAGAATATTGTTTAACTATACATTAACTATACACTAACCATACTATGAACTTAGGTCTTAGGCGTAACTCACACCTCAAAAGCTAGCTCAAAGGGAGGAGGATTACCCAAGCCTTATAAGGAGTCCACCCATCTCATTAACCGTGGGACTTTTGTCATTCTTTAACACCCCACCTCACGCCCAGTGCTTAGCATCTGGTGTGTGAGACGGGCCCTGCTATGATACCATGTGAAATTAGATTTTAGGCCTAACTCACACCCCAAAAGCTAGCTCAAAAGGAGGAGGAGGATTGCCCAAATCTTATAAGGAGTCCACCCATCTCATAACCACCGATGTGAGACTTTTGTTTAACACCCCACCTCACGCCCTATGCTTAACATCTGGGGCGTGGACAATTTTGATTTTGGGCCCCCCAACATCGGGTGAGACGGGGCCTGCTCCGATACCATGCAAAATTAGGTCTTAGGCCTAACTCACACCCCAAAAGCTAGCTCAAAGGGAGGAGGATTGCCCAAGCCTTATAAGGAGTCCACCCATTTTATTAATCACCGATATGAGACTTTTGTCATTCTTTAACACATTCATTATGACACACTCAAAAAAATTGAATATTGTTTAACCATACATGAGCTATATACACTGACAATACATTATGTTACACTCAAAAACTGAATATTGCTTGACTATACATGAATTATACAACTAACTATTCAGTCTCGATCAACTCAACATCACTTCGAAACACTCCCAATTTTTAGATGTAAAATCCTTTTAGTATTTTAATTTTTTTGACATATAATTTGCTTAAAATGATTCGCGTTTGCGGTACATCGATTTTTTAAAAACAAATGAAAGAGACAGAGAAGACTAAGAGCTCGTTTGACCATGAATATGAATTTATGAGATAAGTTGAAGTTTTGTTTGGACATAAGATTTGAACTTTTTTATGTTGTATATTTAGATAAGTTAAAGTTTTGTTTGGACATAAGATTTGAACTTTTTTATGTTGTATATTTTTTCATAAACACAAAAGCCTATAAGTTGTAAAACTAATAAAATTATTCCAATTCTTTATATAATCTTACCAAATAAGCAAAAACTTGTAAAACTACATAATATACTATCACAAGAATATCCTTAAAAAAAATTTACAAAATTTATTGATCAAACTTTAATTCAATAATATAAAAAAAACTTGAACATAAATTGTAGTTACTAGTCCTTAATATAATTTTCTCACATAGTACGTGCAATCTTTTTACATTGAATTTACATTTCGAACCAACATTGTTACGACTCATTTGTAGACAAATAAATTTGATAAAATTAATGAACTTGATGAATATAAATGATGAAGTAGGAATTGATATGAAGTTATCGTAAATTTTATGTTGACAAATAAATTTGATAAAATTAATGAACTTGATGAATATAAATGATGAAATAGAAATTGATATGAAGTTATCGTAAATTTTATGTTGACGAGAACAATCGAGATATAAATGATTTCGAAAGTAATGATAGTTATTTTTTACAAAATTTGAAATTTCCCAAATCATGTTGGAAAAACTATTTTTCGCAGAGTTGCTTCGCTTTACTACTACTGACCTCCATTGTTGATTCTGCAATTCTTCTGATAAACTGAATTGAATTCGAAGAAGAATGAAGATAGTAACCTACAACGTGAACGGTTTAAGGCCACGCATACAGCAATACGGTTCACTTCTCAAATTGTTGGATTCGCTTGATGCTGATATTATCTGTTTTCAGGAGACTAAGTTGTCGAAGAATGATATTCGAGCCGATTTGGTTCGTGCTGAGGGTTATGAGTCTTTCTTCTCTTGTTGCACTCGTACTTCTGATCGTGGTCGCTCTTCTGGATATTCCGGTAAGTTTCATGTTTAATACTATCTCCTTTTCCTTTTTCCGCATTTATGTTAGGGCTTGTGTTTGGAATTTGAAAAAAAAAACTATTTTTTCAAGGATGAGTTTTGGATAGCCTTTAAAATAGTGTGCTTAAAGTTTAATAAAGAAATGGACTTTGGGTCCAAGGCTACCCTTAAAGATTTCTCATGAGGGGGAGGATTATCCAACACCATATGAGGATCTATGTGGGAGAATCCAACAGCCTGCACAGTGCACACCCAAGAGGACAATATAAGGTGTTGGCAATTGGGATGAGCCTGACTCTGATACCATGATTAAAAAAATGGATTTTAGGTTTAGTTCAACCTCAAAAGCTTGATTTTGAGGTGAGGAGAGGATTTTTCCAACATATAAGTAGACCAGACACCTATCATGATGTGGGAGAATCAACACCCTGCATGCCTAAGACCAGATATCTGGAGCTAAGTTGCTTGGACTCTACAACAATGTTGCCGCACCAGTGTCGGATTCTCCAAATATGCACTACGTCTGAAGGGTCCGACATGCACCCGATGCCATTTTTGAAGAGTTTGAGTAATATAGATTTGGAGCGTATACAATATAAGGTGTGGCCCAACATTGAGTAAATAATGAATTGGGATAAACCTGACTCTGATAATATAATAAAGAAGTGGACTTTGGGCCCTAACTGAACCTCAAAAACTAGTTCATGTGAGAAGAATTGTCCAGGTTCATATAAGGAGACCAAATACCCATACACAACCGATGTGGAAGAATCAACACCCCTGCGCAAGTCCTAGACACTAACTTCAGGTAAACAATGAATTGAGGTATGCCTGTTCAAGATACCATGATAAAGAAATGAACTTTGTGCTTAATTCAATATCAAAAGCTAGCTCATGAGAGGAAGATTGTCCAAGCACACCATACATGAATCAACAAATTTGTCTTTATTGAATACTGGAATGAATATGCCCGGAAAAAGTGGAGAGTTATCGAGTATTGGAGCGGAATATGAATATAGGGGAACATATATAGAGGATTGATACAACTGTCCTAGGTTGAGGTGGAGGGACTGAGCGAGAATTTTCACCAAGGGGATTCAAGTATTAAGATTTAAATACACGAAGAAACTAAGGAGATTCAACATATGTTTTATATACATATAAATAATTGTGACGTTGTATACACCATTCAGCCTCCCTTCTTGAGGTGTAGTTGATTGATTGATAGGTACTCTAAATTTGCATTATTCCGTCCTGTGTCAATCTAAGCTGAGTTAATTTTTTCATTGAATTGTAGCTGAACTGATCTTAACTGATAGGGAAAGTTTGGACTAGCTCAATTACAGGGTGCATATGGTATGGACGAGCAGCTCATTTTTGATAAATTTGCAGCAACTGAAAATAACCTGACACAGGAAAATGATTTCATCTGAGAACATTTTCGTCATACCTACAACACTGCATTTCTCTTTGTTTTTGACTTCTTTAGGATTATAAAAGCTTCTCTGTATGGAGGGCAACTGTTAAGGTTGTAAATGGAAGAGCTGATCAGATTCCTGTATCATTTTGTAGTGTCAATTTGAATTTCCTTTGTCCTTTAATTCTCTGAATGTGTCAAAGCTGGAAATAATCTTTTTGCCTTTTTATGTTTTTCTCCCTAAAGAACTCGCTTAGTGCTATTGAAGTTGATGAAACATAGAGTGTCTTAAGTCTTATGGATTGGAAAGAAAATAATGAAGTCTTGTGGATTGAGGATAACGTATGATCAACAAGGATAAGCGATGCTAGGTGAAGCTTAAGGATTTTTTTTTCTTGTATATTTTTTGACATTTCTCTTATGACTTGGTATGTCTGAAGTAGGACAATGTAGCTAATGAAACAAACGATTGTCTTTATGTCTATTTTTCCAGGTGTTGCTACCTTTTGTCGTGTAAAATCTGCATTCATGAGCAATGAAGTTGCTCTGCCGATTTCTGCAGAAGAAGGCTTCACTGGTCTCCTCGAAACATCTAAAGGATATGAACCTAGAAAGGAGGAGTGCCCTTCAATAGCAGAAGGCCTCGAGTGCTTTTCTAGAGATGAGCTTCTTAAAGTTGATAGTGAGGGACGTTGTCTGATCACTGATCATGGTCATTTTGGTGAGTACATGCTATCCACGAAAATGACAGGGATGTCTGATTCTTAATAGTAATACAAATCATAGTCTAATTTTTTTTCCCGAGCCTTGTCCTTCTCTTTTTCCAACTCATTATGTGATATAAGTCTTCATCTTTTTTTTTAAAAAAAATTTCCTTAATGTTTTGTTGCAAATTCAATTATCTTATTTCCTACCACAGTTTGGTGATTGGCAAATCTACTTGCAGTCCTATTCAATTTATATGGGCCCAGAGCTGTTCAAGATGACCCTGAAAGAATCCAATTTAAGCTCACATTTTTTAAGATGTTAGAGGTAATCAATTACCCCTTCGGTTTTCAAATTATGAGAACCTGAGAAATGATAATTTTCTCCTATTTTCAAATGTGAAATCAGCTTTTGCTTTATTGATGAGGATGTCTTGCGCCAAATATCTCAAATATCCTGTACTTTTATGCAGTGTTTGTTTTCTTTATTGGTCATAAGTTCACTACAGAGGTTCATTTGAAGTTTTAGTTGCACCAAGTCTTAACACAGATTATTGGAATGAATGGGACCCAAATTGAGCAGAAAAGATATGGAGAATTCATATAGACAATCCCAACTAATTTGGGATCAGAGTGTAGTTGATCTAAATGTTAACAAAGAAAAGATTGCTGTCACACACACCATTAAATATAGTGGGTGCAAAGGCTTAGAAAATGGATCTGAGTACTTCGGAAGTCCTATTTGGACAATGTTGTGGGAATTTAATGTAGTTGCCTCATTGTTGTCATTTACCTAGGGATCAAATCTCGACCACGGCATGACTGTGGCTTTGGAAAGTATCTGTGTTATCTGGGATGTAAATTTACAATTCTTTAGCTGGGAGAAGATCATTGTTGAACACTATTTTTGGATATTTTCAGTTGTTCTAGTCTTTTAGAGTTGTAATGGCTGAAGGAGTAAATATATATGGATGTAGTATATGATGAAGGATGTTTGGAGTCCGGGTAGCTAGTATCATGCTTCAATTGCTTGCTTGCTACATGGTACATTAGTTTTGTATATTGGTTTAATGAAGTTTCGGAAAAGGAGATGAATTGTAGCAGAAATTAGGAAGACTCGTACTGCAAGATGAAGACTCTTTTTGGGATTTCAGTTTTAGGAGGAACTTTCTAGAGTGAGAAGTGTCGTAGTTCCAAAATCTAGTTGAGCTACTTCACAAACAAGGAACACCACAGAATAGGCAAGATGTATGGAGGTAGGAGGGGAGAGGGGCAATGGCTTGTTTTCTGTTTGGTCATTCTAGGAGAAATTCCTTGTTAGGAAAGAGGTTGCATTTCAACATAGATTGGTTTGGATTCCAAAGGTACTGACAAAGATGTGTTTCTTCAATTCACTTCTAAGAAGAGGAGTGATATTGTCAGTAGAGTATCAAAGGAAGAGGAAGGTTACGTACAGTAGTTGGTGTTTCATGTGTAAAAGCTTGAGTGAAGACGTCAACCATCTCCTCCTTCATTGTCATGTAGCCTCGAGGTTATGGTGGGAATCCTGTTGGTTTGGACTATCTTAAGTTATGCTAGACATGGTGAAAGAGTTAATGTTCAGTTGGAATTGCGATAGATGGAAGAGGAGACACAGGGCGTAGAATGTTGCTCCACTAGTTCTTATGTGGGTCGTATGGAGAGAAAACTAGGTGAGCTTTTGAATATGTTAGATGAATTTTATACAATTGAGGAATAACCTCTCCCTTTTTTGGTGCACCTGTGAGGTTCCTTTGTGTATAGAAGATTGAATGTTGTTTGTAGAGAACCACATCTTTTTTGTATGTTTTCTACTCTTTCTATACTAACTGTATATGGGCGTTTAGAGTCCACACGTCAATAAAATATTACTTCATCAAAAAAAGAAAAAAGACATGGTTAATTCCTCAAGGATAACTTGTTCGTTCTTCTAGTGCTTTTATCGTTTTTGTGGCATCTTGAGCCCTCTTGGTGATAGAAAGGTGGCTATGGTTGGTGTCATTCTTTGTTGTGTTTGCTTACTTAAATTTCTCCTTTATTTTAAAGAGAAGGATTGGAAAAATCAAGTTACCTACTGTATATTTTATAAAGGGACAAGGAAATGCAAGCATCAATTTGATTGATGTTTTTACTAACATGCTTTAGGGCCGCTTATTTATGGTTGTTTAATGTTCCTTCAGTGACATGTACTTCTCTTTCTATTTTGTTAACCAATTATTTCTGCTTTTTCCCATACCTCTATCTTTTCGTGGATATAATGTCTATTACCATATTTCTTCATTGACTGCAGAAATTGCCTGTTATGTACATTGTAAACCTGCATTTCTGAACTTTATACTCTTTGCTTCATACTAGTAATCTTTATGTAGAGAAGATGGGAGTGCCTCATGCATCAAGGAAGGAGGATTATTATTGTAGGTGACCTCAATATTGCTCCTGCTGCCATAGATCGGTGCGACGCAGAACCTGATTTTGAGAAGAACGTGTAAGTTGTTTCCTGAAATTTTTTATATGCAATAACAGTTACCAGTTTAAAAAAATATATATTTATATGCACTGTATAAATTAATTCTTTTGTATCATCTTTTAAGAAAACAGTTCTGCTTAGCAAATGGTAAATTTTCACTGCGTTGCAGGTTCAGACAATGGTTTAGATCATTGCTAGAGCAAAACGGAGGGCGTCTCCTTGATATATTTAGAGCAAAGCATCCTGATAGGTTTCTCTCTTTCTATTTATGTATACTTTTGTAGTTTCTTAATCCTCACTACACGGCTAAGGCGAAGGGAGGAAATCATGTCTGATGTTAATTCCTATCTATCTTAATCATTCACTGCACATTTTTTCTAAAAAAGACGCATATGGGATGAGTTTTTCTTTGATTCTCAAGGTCAATTAAAAAGTAAGAGTATTCATCTTGATTTCCTTTAAATTTTGTATTTCTTGTCATCTTATTTTATGAACCTTTTGTCGACTTACTTCATCTAATGTTTTGCTACAGAAAAGGAGCCTATACTTGCTGGTCACAGAGTACAGGAGCCGAGGAATTTAATTATGGTTCTAGGATTGATCACATACTTAGTGCCAGATCATGCTTGCATGGTGAGGAAATTCAGGAAGGGCATGACTTTGTTACTTGCAATGTTGCAGAGTGTGACATATTGATGCAATTTCAAAGGTGGAAACCTGGAAATACGCCAAGGTAAACATTTAGCTATTCATAATATGGAAATTACATGATTGCGTTCTGTAATTATAGATAAGCGAGGATAGTTCTGAAAGAGATAAGAATTTTACTTAGCAGCTCGATGTCAGCATACCTTAGTTTGAACAGATTACCTGGATGCTTTGTGCGATGGAGAGAAATGTGCTCTCTTAAATCTGTCATGTTACAGTTTCTGTTTGATCTGTTATAATGATTATAGCAAGTAAATTCCAGCTAGTACCCTTAGTTATCACTCTTGTTTCCCGTGAAAATATATAGTGTGAAAGAGAATTTCTGGCAGTATCAGAAGAGTTAATCACATACATGATATTGGTCAACTTATATTGAGTTTTCAATTGTTCATTATTGTTCATGTTAGCACCTTTTATCACTCATGGTTGTCTGATAACATGGTGATTGATGATCTGGCAATCACACTTTACATATCTACACTCCACAGGTGGAAAGGAGGGAGGAGTATCAAATTAGAAGGTTCTGATCATGTTCCAGTTTACATGAGTTTAGTGGAAATTCCTGAAGTATTGCAGCATAGCACCCCGCCATTATCTACCAGATATCATCCCCAGGTCTTTGGGAGTCAAACTCTTGGTGAGAGTTTAGTGAAGTTACATTAAAGTATCAATTTTCTTGGAGACGCTATTGTGTTTGTTTAACTGGAACTTTTCTGATATAGATGTCTGCTCACACAATTCACAATCACTTCATATCAAGTTTGGTGTAATTGTTCCAAAACTAATTTCCAGAAGGTATTAGAAATCTTTTGCCTGATGTGCAAAGACAAAGTATTGGTTTAATATTGATAGGAGTAGGTAGCAATCAAGCAGCAAACAATCTCTTGCAGCTAAAGCTGTTTTCTTCTTCTTGGGCTTGTGAATGCTGTTATTTGGAGGAATTTAGTTAACTGACAGCTAGTTAATGTTCATACTAGTTGCCTAGTGGATCAAATCAATCTCTTATTTCTTCTCCAAGTTTAAATCAATTCAGTACAGAAAGAGTAGAAGAGAAATCAGTCACTTAGATTTTCTCTCTTTCTCTCTCTCTCTCTCTCTCATTCTAAAATTAAATTAATACATTTAGTAAGCTGTTAGTCTCAATTGCATTTTGTCTCCCAGAAGAAAGGTCATCATAATATTGAAAGCTAGAGGAAAGTCCTGGGAATTTTACTTTGAGAAAAATTAATTTAACTTATATCTTCTATTAT
Source organism: Solanum sitiens (assembly GCA_016801875.1). NCBI lineage: Eukaryota > Viridiplantae > Streptophyta > Magnoliopsida > Solanales > Solanaceae > Solanum > Solanum sitiens. The sequence continues at coordinate 1,739,436 of JABWTJ010000087.1, read as the reverse complement.
GACAAAGGCTTTTAAATAATTCGAAGTCAATTCTTGCAACCAAAAGGATCATGTATGATTGCCAATAAAGTGATACGTGGGGTTTGCGATGTACATATACATTACTATGACTGATGTTCCATGTTTTGTCAAGTATAACTAGTTGAGTCTATCCACTCACCTAGTTGCGTTGATTCATCAGTCATTTAAAGGGTTTCCTCTTGACCATCATGTAAGCACTAATAAATTATGTTCACTTTGTTTTTTTTTGTAAATATGGCGCAGCATTGCGCTCTGTGTTCAGTTTATCACAATGGAGCTTGTCTTTTGAATTTCCTTCTCAAAAGTGCAGTGTCAATGTTCACGAGAAGGCAAACAACTGAGCAAGTTATCTCAGAGGAAAGTGAAAACCCTCAGATTCCAAGTCAGGAAGACTTCCTCTCAACTCCAGAGAAATATGGTAGTAGAGCTTCTCAGATTTCGGTGCTTGGCTCTCATAGCAACGCTAATATTCTTCCCTGCATTGCGACCAAGAAGAAAGCGAGGCTTGGTCAGGGGTCTCAGCTCACACTCAACTCATTCTTCCAGAAACGCACACATAGAAGTGAGACTTCTAGTAGCAGCTTTGCTGATTCTAAACTTTGTCAGACAGACATCTCTTATTCTCAGATTCAGCCTGATGGAATGCCTTCAGCTGCTGAAGAAAGTGGCGCTTCAAAGGACTGCAGATCAAGTGCAATTGACAATAATCAACATAAGTCCCAGCTAGATGCATGCGACTCAGATAAAGAGAAGAGAAAAGTGGCATTACAGGAGTGGCAAAGGATTCAACAATTGATGCAGAATAGTGTACCTCTTTGTAAGGGCCATCAAGAACCTTGTGTTCCTCGGGTCGTTAAAAAAGCAGGGCCCAATTTGGGCCGCAGATTTTATGCCTGTGCTCGAGCTGAGGTATGCTCCATTGTTAGTGGATTGAATTTAATACTTGGTAGCAATGGTGTAAGATATTTGGAATTACCAATTTAAGTTCTCTTTTTTTATGAAGTAGTTGCTTCATTTCTGGAATCAAGCAGATGGAAGTTACAAAAGTAATCTGTTGTTATCTCCATTACATTGTTTCACAGTTCAGGCCCAGAGTGCTAACCAAAAATATACAGAAGAACAAAAAGTTGAGGGATTAAGCTAGATTGAGTGAGCTAATAATCTAGGAAGATAACAACACTATTTCCGGCTAAAAAGACGCAAAAGGCATTTACATTTGAGAAGGTTGTGTAGAGTTGAAAAGCCATAAAAACATGTTTGATTCCTTTTTATCCATAGACACCAAAAGATACAGGCTGGGATCATCTTTCAGAATTTCCCCATGGCCCTGTCAACTTTCCATTTACAACACCCTTCCAATAGCATCCTATACCCTTAGGTGGAGCCCAACTTAATCCCAAGATTGATCCACATACTTTCAGCCACCGGATAGTGTAGGAATAAATGATTGATGAACTCTGAGTTGTGCAAGCACAAGTAGCATCTATTGATCAATTGGAAGTTCCTTTTACAGAGATTGTCTTGAGTTAAACAGGCTCCTTTTAGAGCTATCAATGTGAAACATATAATCGTTCTCGGCAGCTTTGTCTTCCAAATAAGCTTCCAAGACTCAATGATTGCATTTGTTCACTAAGGTGTTTGTAGCCTATGTTGCTCGGACTCTTCAAAAATACCACCGGGTGTGTGTTGAATTTTCCAAAAGTAGTGTATTTTTGAAGATCCGACACGGATGCAACACCAACTTTGAAGAGTCTGAGCAACATAATTTGTAGCCTGCTTTGAAAGTATAATAACGGAATATCAAGGTTCAGGAGAGATAAAATGGCCATGGAGAACTATGTTGCTCGGACTCTCCAAAACTGTTGCCACACCCGTGTCGAATACTCCAAAAATGCATTACTTTTGAAGTATTTGAGACACCCGTTGATATTTTTGAAGAGTTCGAGCAACATAGATGGAGAATGATTTGGAAATCAAGGCTCCCCCAGAAGTGACTTGTTGCACATGAATTGCAGCATGATGCTTGTTTAATGCAGGAGTAACTTACAAAGAAGAGGGATCTGTATCTGCGACACTTGTGATCAAAATGTGTCTCATTTACTTATGCTTTGTTACTGTAATTGGTAGTTGTGGTGCTAATTCCAAAATCCTTTTGGGGTACAATGTGAAATGCCAGATTCAGTGAGAGGCACACTGGAATATTGGGAGGGGCAAAAAGTTAAGGACATTAAAAGGTCTTGTCTAATCCTTCCATTCATCTTTGGAATGTGTGAGTAGAATAAAATCTTCGATGTTTTGGAGGAAAGTGTAAGACTGCGCTGCTTGTAATATGAGACTTCTGCTGTCTTTTGGTTTCTAGTGTAAATAATATAATATACATAATCTGGGTACTCTTATGAACTTTTAGGACTCTGTTTTACTTAGCTACAAGAGTTCCAGTGTTATTTAAATGCACTCTAATCATTGTCAAGATAACAATAAAAATAATTATTCTTGCGTTCTCTGGGTAGTATTTAATAAAGTTATTTCTCTACTTATCAAAATGAAATGGATGATGAGCACCCAAGGGTGTGGCCTAGTGTTCAATAAAGTGGGTTGAGCAGTAAGGTCTCAGGTTGACAAAACACTAGGTGATTTCTTCCCATCTGTTCTAGCCTTGGTGGGAGGTGTCAGGTATCCTCTGGAATTAGTTGAGGTGGCGCAAGCTGGCCCGGACACCACGGTTATCAAACAAAAAATGAAGTGGATGGCGGGTTTTATCGTTGTTGTAATTTTTGCGTTTATCTATGTCGGAAGATACTATGGAGCTGAATGTGAAATTTGCATCTCTTTCTAATTTGTTTGACCTCATATCATCTTTGGGTTTAACGACCACATTATTGTATTATTTTTGCAAAGAGAATGAGTGGTAGTCTCAAGTCTAAACTCTGATGATATGTCTTTTCATGTAGCATCCTATGAATAGTGTAAGTTATGTCTAATAGGAGATTTGCACATGTATCCTTCTATTTTCCTGAATTTATTTTTACAAAATCCACGTTCTCTATCTCAGGGACCTTCATCAAATCCTGAAGCAAATTGCGGTTACTTCAAATGGGCTGCTGTTTTAAAATCCAAGGGAAAAGGAAAATGAAGTCTCCAGTGCATATATTCACCTACATGATAATGAGAGTTCAGGTTAGCAAATTGCAGTTACTTCAAATGGGCTGCTGTTTCTAAATAGATTCAGTTTTTTTTTTGTGTCGTTATTAGCTGAAATTGTCTAACATAATTTAGATGTTTATTTGGAAGAAGAGTTTTTCTTTTCTTACTGCTATTGTATTGTTTGACATAATTACTTTTCAATTAATCATCTTCGTTCACAACTTCACATTTCCTGCATGCGGGGGTATGAATTTCACATATGAAGTTTTTGGTTGATTATTGAGCCTTCTTGTATTAATCTAATTGTCTGGAGATCTTAGCTTATCAAATAAATGAAAAGGTGCATAGTGTCAAACCGTTCGCGACCTTTTCAGAAGGAAATCATTCGTGACCTTTTCAGAATTTTTATCTGTGTTACTAGAATTACCAATTTTAGAAGCAAAATCGTTTGTCATTAAGTTTGTCATTTTTAGGTTCTGAAGTATATTTTCCATGCTTTTAAGATATTGATTTGGTTTGAGAAATGCTTATAAATCTAAGCTATCTGGTGAATTTGGTAGCTAGTTTCAAGCTAGAAGGATTTTGATTAGTTAGACATGATTAAATTTAAGGCTCATTTTCCCCCACCTTCCCCCGCCCCCCTTTTCATGTATATCTTGTTTGATGTACTGCTTAGACATTAGAAAATCCTTATCCGAATATCATGATATAGCAACGTTCTTTTCTTAGGGAGGTTTGTTTTACAGAACTTAGCATCAATAATTAGTGTCACTATAGAGAGGTTTTGAAATATAATAGAACTTTCATCATTTAAACTAGTTAGTTGCAAAAATTTGAAGGAAATACTCAACCTATGACTTCATTCAACTCAACACTTCAAAAACGTTACAAACCATGAAAGCACTTGTAGTATATTATCCATGGCCTCAGCAACTACTTAAATTGGAACCTGCAATTTATAATAAAATGAAATATTCAGCTCAAGAGCTTCAATAAATCATAAGGGGCAAAGGATATGGAATACACATCAATTATCCTCATAATTAAAGACCAATAAAACAAAAACTTTTTGTGTCTTGAGCAGAAGTGTATACTTTACTCCTTCATAAAACATTCTATGAAGTGGAGTAACACTTAATCAAATGCAAATATATACTAACATAGTTAGACTTGAGCAGAAGATTTAGTGTAGAGTTAGAGTTGAATACCTAACTTGTCTGGTCACTTTCTTTTTCTTTCTCATGGTTATAACTTTGTGTTCCCATTCTGCAATCTTCCTGAAAATCTGTATTGGTCTACGAGTTGATGACATAATATATATTATGGATATTCCAATAATGAGTCCACAACCATAACCCATCACAACCGCTTCCCAACTTATCTCAAAGCCAGAATCTTCTTCTTGATCATCTAGTGCGGATGGAGTCGTTGATTGTGGTACATGACCACGACCACGTCCACCACAATCTTTTGAGATTGGAAAGCCTCGCAATTCATCATTCCCTTCAAATGAACCACTTTCAAACGTAGCAAACTGGTTTCCACTAGGGATGCATCCAACGAGATGGTTGTGAGATACACTTAAGAATCCAAGCAATGTCAGAGATGCAAGTTGCACTGGTATCTCTCCACCAAGTTTGTTAAATGAGAGATCCAACGGTTGAAGCGCTGATACACTTCCAAGTGATGTTGGTATATGGCCTTCCAAACTATTATGAGATAGTTTCAACAGAACTAGTGAAGTGAGATTTCCTATAACACTTGGAATGTTACCTACAAATCTATTGCTTGAAAGATCAATGGCTGTGTACATCGAAAATATTCTAACAAGTTCCATGCTCATTCCTTTTGATGAAATTGTTATGGAATCTTTGTAATAGTAATCTCCAATATACGTTGGGGTTTTCATGTTTTCATCAACTTTCTTCATGGCTTGAAAATTCTCCAAAAGATGTGTTGGTAAATCCCCAGAAAATCCATTAGATGAGATGTCTATAATTCGAAGTTGAGGAAACAATCTCTTAGTCTTTGATGTTCTGATGGGTCCATGCAATTTGTTTGATCTTAAAATCAAAACCATCAAGTTTGGTAGAGTTCCTAACCAAATTGGGAATGTGTCATTCAACTCATTGTTTCCTAAATCAAGAACTTCCAGTCGCTTGCTATTGATCAAAGAACGTGGGATTTTCCCCTCTAACTTATTTCCACGCAAATTAAAGCTTCTGAGTGGATTTCCAACACTAAAGTTTGTTTGAATTGTCCCACTAAGACTATTGTAGCGCAATTCTAGAACCTCAATTGCGCTCATGTTACCAAAACAAGGCGGGATTGCTCCCTTCAAACTATTACTTGCCTAATCTAGAACTCTCAGAAATTCTAGTTTGCAAATAGTCGAAGGGATATGTCCGCTAATCTTATTATGTGATATGTAGAAGTTCTCTATAGAACTTGGTGGAATAGGTAGTGACCCTTGCAGCAAATTGGAGCGCAAATCCAAGTCATGAAGAAAGTCGAGCAAGTTATACTTGACTTGATCCTTATCAGCCCATGAGAAACTATTATATGAAAGATTAAGTGTGCCTAGTCCACTCAAGTTTGAAAACATGCTAAAATTTAGATTGTCACTGAAATTGTTTGATGATAGGCTAAGAAACATCAAGTTCTCCTGGTTTAGTAGTGAGTTTGGAATAGGACTTTGCAAGTAATTTTTTCCTAGATCTATCCAAAACAGTTCTTTGGATTTGAACTCCTCAAGTTGGCCACTGAAGCTGTTATTTTTCAAGTCTAAATATTTCAGGGACGGAAGGGAGGATATCCAAGATGGTATCGTTCCATTCAAACTGTTTGATGACATCGAGAGTACCTGTAGGCTTTGAAATCCACTAACTTCAGAAGGAATTGGACTTGTTAGGAAATTGAATTGAAGATTTAGTGATTCGAGTTGTGTCCAATTTTTATTGAATAGTCTAACAGGTCCAAAAAAGTCACTCATGGGTTCAGGTACGTTTGTAAAATTCACACCATTTAGAGACAAATCCTTCAGAGATGCACTGCTATTCCATTTGGTTATTGGAAAGCTGACTGAAAGTTGAGAATTCCTCGATAAATCAAGCAATCTCAAGTTTGGAAGGTGGAAAACTCTTTCAGGTAATATCCCATATAATTGTGTGCCCGGAAGACGCAAAGTTGTTAAATAAGAAGAAAATTTGGAGGAATGGTTGAAGAGATGCCCATATTGGAAAGCTCAAGCTCTCTTAGTTGGGTCAAGTTCTTAAGAAGTTGTCCAAGTTTGTGCGGTCCAAGTGTTAGACCAGTTGAGTAACCATAGATACGTAGAGAACGTAGTTTAGAAAGATTAGAAATTTCAGAAGGTATTTGACCTGTGAACGTCGAATAGGATAGATCAAGATATGTCAAGCTAGTTAACCCAAATTAGGTGAAATGTTTGAGTTAGAGAAATCATTCATAGATAAATCGAGCCTTTTGAGAGCAGAGAGTTGGAAAATGCTACTGTTGGAAAGGAACTTTCCTTGAAGTTGGCTGCATCTGAGATCAAGCTCAATCACTTTGCTTGTCGTCTCATCACAATGAACTCCATCCCACGAGCAACAATCGACGCTCGTATTCCAGGAAAGTGTCTTTGGAGAAAGACCTTCACATTCCTCAAAAGTAGAAGCAAAAGGGTTGATGACAAACATCTTCTTGAATTCTAGAAGAGCAAGAGCTTGATCTTTGGGACACAAATGAGGCAAACAGGAAGAGAAACCAAGTTGAAAGAGGAAAACATATATTACAAATAGTGGAAGTTTTTCAATATTTTCCATCTCTACAATGGAAGCTCAAAAATAGAAATCAATTAAGAAAGTTGTTTTGTGTTCAAGACAGTTTGTGTACACTACCATAATCATTTATAGGTGTATACACTACAAATTTGTCAAGCTTGAGTATTGCATCAGTCAAATCCATAAGAGTGAGTAAAATATATGAAGCATCACATTGTTCATATATAAATATATTAAGTTGCACATTGTTCATGTAAAAGATATAAAAAGACTACACATTATGCATCAGTCAAAAAGTATTTGCTGGAAATATATTATTGATTCCTTCATTAGAAAGAATATATAGTTTAATTAACACGCTTAGAGATTGATTGGATTGATATAGAAATGTCACATGTGGAATAAAATATTTATCTTTCACTTTTGTCTCTCAATTAACAATTATTTCCTCTCTGTCCTAGCACTAGCATTCACTTTCTTTGAGTTTCCTCTCCTCATGGTGCAGAATTAATTTCATAGATGGTTACTAAATATTTATTTTACTTTACCCAAAATAATTTAATTATTTTTAGTAGCGATTAAGTCATTTAACTTTGTTAATATCTTTGGATGTTACTGAACTATTTTATAATAAAAAGTTAGTCTGCTTTGTATAAGTATCATGTAGGAAGGTTTTGTAGGCACTAGTCATAATCATACACACGAATGTTTTAAAGCCACTAGTAACTTTATATAATACTTAGACAAAATTGAATAACTTTTCTGTTTAGTTTAGGCCTTTAGGGTCCTTCTAGATACTCAAGTAAAATAAATGACTTTTTCGCTAAAAAAAAAATAGTTTAATAATGTTTGTGCATGAAAGATGAATGACCATATGTGATTTAGATCTACACGAGTTTATTTATAGAGATAAATATTTTCATATCAGGGTGGCTCAATTATTTATGGTACTCTTAACACTGAATCGTTTTTGAGGGCCTTTAAACTTATTTCATAAAATTTAGAAGAAAATTTCATAAAACATGCCACTTTAGGTGCTAAATCCTTAATAAAACAGTCGTTTCAATAATTACATAAATTGTTCAAGATTAGTTTCTGATACATGTATTTGATTTGAGTGATCAGTGTATCTCAGATACATGTGTGTTCAAAATTGCGATTCATGAAGATTCTGCATATCCATGAGCTAAAGAGAGAACAAAAAATCTAAATGCTCTTCTATCAACCCTTCATCACTGCGAAAAATCTAATTAAGGTGACTATTTTGATGATCCATTTCATCTGCGATTTCTAATTGACAGTATTAGTAATGACTCTTTTCACAATGGAAGATACTATGGAGCTGAATGTGAAACTTGCATCTCTATTCTAATTTGTTTTGACTTCATATAATCTTTTAGTTTAGCAACCACATTAACGTCCTAGAGTCATTGTATTATTTATAAAGGGAATGAGTGGTAGTCTCATCAAGTCTTTTCATGTTGCGTCATAGAAATGGTGTAATTTATGTCTAATGGGAGATGTGTGCATATATCCTTCTATTTTCGTGAATTTGTTTTTACAAAATCCACATTTTCTATCTCAGGGACCTTCATCAAATCCTGAAGCAAATTGGGGTTACTTCAAATGGGCTGCTGTTTTAAAATTTAAAGGGAAAAGGAAAGTGAAGTCTCCACTGCATGTATTCACCTACATGATAATGAGAGTTCAGGTTAGCAAATTGCAGTTACTTCAAATGGGCTGCTGTTTCAAAATAGATTCAGTTTTTTTTTTTTTTTTTGTGTCGTTATTAGCTGAAATTGTCTAACATAATTTAGATGTTTATTTGAAAAAGAGTTTTTCTTTTCTTTCTGCTATCGTCTTCTTTGACATAATTACTTTTCAATTAATCATCTTCGTTCACAACCTCACATTTCCTGCATGCGGGGGTATAAATTTCACATATGAAGTTTTTGGTTGATTATTGAGCCTTCTTGTATTAATCCAACTGTCTGGAGTTCTTAGCTTATCAAATAAATGAAAAGGTGCATAGTGTCAAACCGTTCGTGACCTTTTCAGAATTTTTATCTGAGTTACTAGAATTACCAATTTTAGAAGCAAAATCGTTTTGTGTCATTAAGTTGGTCATTTTTAGGTTCTGAAGTATATTTTCCATGCTTTTAAGATATTGATTTGGTTTGGGAAGTACTTATAAAACTAAGCTATCTGGTGAATTTTGGTAGCTAGTTTCAAGCTAGAAGGATTTTGATTAGTTAGACATGATTGAATTTAAGGCACATTTTCCCCCACCTTCCCCCGCCCTCTTTTTCCTGTATATCTTATTTGATGTACTGCTTAGACATTGCTAGACCAGATTTACCAGCGGTCAGTTGAAAAACATACGACCCAGGACCAATTCTGGTTCCTCTTTCTATCAAAATAAATCGAATTCGAAAGCACACCACCCTTCTTTACTTTACAACAAGCTAGAAAATCTTTATCCGAATATCATGATATAGAAACGTTCTTTTCTTAGGGAGGTTTCTTTCACTGAACTTAGCATCAATAATTAGTGCCACTACAGAAAGGTTTTGAAATATAATAGAACTTTCATCATTTAAACTAAGTTAGTTACAAAAAAATTGAAGGAAACACTCAACCTATGACTTCATTCAACTCAACACTTCAAAAACATCACAGACCATGAAAGCACTTGTAGTATATTATCCATGGCCTCAGCAACTACTTAAATTGGAACCTGCAATTTATAATAAAATGAAATAATAGCTCAAGAGCTTCAATAAACCATAAGGGGCAAAGGAAATGGAATACACATCAATTATCCTCATAACCAAAGACCAATAAAACAAAAAAAATTGTATTGAGCAGAAATATTTTATAAAACATTCTATTAATTGGTAGTATAAGAAGTAACACCTAATCAAATGAAAATCTATACTATTATAGTTAGACCAAAGCAGAAGTTTAATGTAGAGTTAAGAGTTGAATACCTGACTTGTCTGGCCACTTTCTTTTTTGCTTTCTCATTATAATTCTATGTCCCCATTCTTCAATCATCCTGGAAAACCATGTTGGATTTTGAGTTGATAGCATAATATATACTATTGGAAAATCCAATAACGAGTCCACAACCATAGCCAATCGGAAACGCTTCCCAACTTATTTCAAAGTCAGAGTCTTCTTCTTGATCATCTAGTGCAGATGGAGTCATTGATTGTGATACATGACCACGATCACCACAATCTTTTGAAATTGGAAAGCCTCGCAATTCATCATTCCCTTCATATGAACTGCTTTCAAATGTACCAAACTGGTTTCCACTGGGGATGCACCCAACAAGATGATTGTGAGAGACGCTTAAGAATCCTAGAAATGTCAGAGATAGAAGTTGCACTGGTATCTCTCCACTAAGTTTGTTAAATGAGAGATCCAACGATTGAAGCGCTGATACACGTCCAAGTGATGTTGGTATATGGCCTTCCAAACTATTATGAGATAGGTTCAACATAACTAGTGAAGTGAGGTCTCCTATAACACTTGGAATGTTACCTTCAAATCTGTTGCTTGAAAGATCAATGGTTATGTATATCGAAAAAATTCTAACAAGTTCCATGCTCATTCCTTTTGATGAAATTGTTATGGAATCTTGGTAATAGTCATCTCCAATATACCTTGGGGTTTTCATGTTTTCTTCATTCTTCATTGCTTGAAAATTCTTGAAAAGATATGCTGGTAAATCCCCATAAAATCCATTGAATGAGATATCTATAATTCGAAGTTGAGGAAACAATCTTATAGTCTTTGAGGTTCTGATGACCATGCAGTTTATTTGATCTCAGGCTTAATACCATCAAGTTTGGTAGAGTTCCCAACCACATTGGAAATGTGTCATTCAACTCATTCTCTCCTAAATCAACAACTTCCAATCTCTTGCTATTGATCAAAGAGCGTGGGATTTTCCCCTCGAACTTATTTCCACGCAAATTAAAACTTCTGAGTGGATTTCCAACACTAAAGTTTGTTTGAATTTTCCCACTAAGATTATTATGGCGCAAATCTAAAACCTCAATTGTGCTCATGTTACCAAAACAAGGTGGGATTGCTCCCTTCAAACTATTACTTGCCAAATCCAGAATTCTCAGAAATTCTAGAGTGCAAATAGTCGAAGGGATATGTCCGCTTAGGTTATTATGTGATATGAAAAAGTTCTGTATAGAACTTGGTGGAATAGGTAGTGACCCTTGCAGCAAATTGGAGCGCAAATCCAAGTCATAAAGAGAGTTGAGCAAGTTAGACTTGACTTGATCCTTATCAACCCATGAGAAACTATTATATGAAAGATTAAGCATGCCAAGTCCACTCAAGTTTGAAAACATGCTGAAATTTAGATCGTCACTGAAATTGTTTGATGAAAGGCTAAGAAACATCAGGTACTCCTGGTTTAGGAGTGAGTTTGGAATGGGACTTTGCAAGTAATTTGTTCCTAGATCTATCCAAAGCAGTTCTTTGGATTTGAACTCATCAAGTTGGCCATTGAAGTGGTTATCGCTCAAGTCTAAACTTTTTAGGGATGGAAGGGAGGGTATCCAGGATGGTATCGTTCCATTCAAATTGTTTGATGACAACGACAGTACCTGTAGGCTTTGAAGTCCAGTAACATCAGAAGGAATTGGACCTGTTAGGAAATTGGATGAAAGATATAGTGTTTTGAGCTGTGTCCAATTTTTGTTCAATAGTCGAACATGCCCAAAAAGGGTACTCATGGGTTCAGGTACTTTTGTAAAATTCACACCATAGAGATTTAAACTCTTCAGAGCTGCACTGCTATTCCATTTGGTTATTGGAAAGCTCACTATGAGTTGAGAATTTGCTGCCAAATCAAGCAATCTTAAGTTTGGAAGGTGGAAAACTCTTTCAGGTAACATTCCGTATAATTGTGTGCCTGGAAGATGCAAAGTTGTTAAATAAGAAGAGAAATTTGGAGGAACGGTTGAAGAGATGCCCACATTGGTAAGGTCAAGTTCTCTTAATTGGGTCAAGTTCTTAAGAAGCTGTCCAAGTTTGTGCGGTCCAAGAGTTAAATCAGTTGAGTAACCATAGATTCGAAGAGAACGTAGTTTAGAAAGATTAGAGATCTCAGAAGGTATTTGACCTGAGAACATTGAATACGATAGATCTAGATATATCAAACTAGAAAACCCACCGAAATTAGGTGAAATGTGTGAGCCAGAGAAATTATTTATAGATAAGTCTAGCCTTTTGAGTGTAGAGAGTCGGAAGATGCTACTGTTGGAAGAGAACTGGCCTTGAAGTTGGCTGCATTTGAGGTCAAGCTCAATTACTTGGCTTGTCGTCTCATCACAATGAACTCCATCCCATGAGCAACAATCCACGCTTGTATTCCATGAAAGTGTCTTTAGAGAAAGACTTTTACATTTCTCTAAATTAGAAGCAAAAGGGTTGATGGCAAACATCTTCTTGAATTCTAGAAGAGCAAGAGCTTGATCGTTGGGACACAAATGAGGCAAACACAAAGAGAAACCAAGTTGAAAAAGGAAAACACATAACATAAACAGTGAGAGGTTTTCAATATTATTTCTCATCTCTACAATGAAAGATCAGAAGTGGAATCAATTAAGAAAGTTGTGTTGTGTGTTTAAGACAGTTTGTATACACAACCATAATCTTTTATAGGTGTATACACTGAGACAAATTTGTCAAGCTTGAGTGTTGCATTAGTCAAATCCAAAAAGAGTGAAGAAAATATAATAAGTTGCACATTGTTCATGTAAAATATATATAAAGACTGCACATTATGCATCAGTCAAAAAGCATTTGCTGGAAACATATTATTAATTCCTTCATTAGAAAGAACCATATACTTTATAATATAACAACCTTAGAGATGTCAAATGGTGAATGAAATATTATATATCTTTCACCTTCATCTCTCAATTAACAACTATTTCTTCTCTTTCCTAGCACTATCATTCACTTTTTTTGTTCTGAAAGATCAAAGTTATATTAAGATGGTACAAGGAAGATGTTGATGAAGTTACAGGGATACAACATGTTAACGACCACGTCTATTCTAGAGTTTGAGCTACAAGGATACTGACTAGTGCTACCAGGATTCAAGAACTGTGTAGCGGGTATGAGTTATAGGGCGTAGGATTATAGAAGTGTTGGTTACAAGAACTTGATGCAAGTAGTTCGTTATATGTAAGTCTTGTCCATGGTTCTAGACTTCTAGTAGTTGACACTCCTCCCTGATCCGCGGGTAGAGTTTTCCATCACAAAAAAAGGATGGTTATTGAAAGATTTGTATCCCATTTTTGTTCATAGTTGAAGCCAAAACTAGCAAGCTGATCTGCTACTGCATTTTGTTCCATGTTTCTACTATTGGTTTATGCATTTGGGTGCTGAGTTAATTTCACATATGGTAACTTGACATTTATTTTAATGCAGCCAAAATAACTAAAACTATTTTTGTTGCATGACAGATGAATGACCTTAAGTGATTTAGATCCATACGAGTTTGTCTATAGAGATTAATATTTTCGGGTGTGAAAAGAGTCATTACAATTAGGGTTGTACAAGTCAAACCGTAAAATCAAACTGAACCGATGAACCAAATCAAATCGAAAAAAAAACGACTTCTGATTTGGTTTGGTGGTTGAAAAAAAAATCAACCACTCTTGGTTTGGTTTGGTATTAGTGAAAAAATAGTCAAACCAAACCCAAACCAAACCAAACCAAGAGTTTTAGTATTCAATATTATATATATAATTTATTTTATTTATAGATGAAAAATATTATTTACATATAATCTACTTTGTTAATATATTTTTAATTAGTTTATAGTTTTCAATGTTTATATATTTTATTTTAAATTTGGACTTGTAAAAATTGTAAATATTTTATTTTGTGTTAAGATCCGAAGTTACAATTATATTGTTATAGTATTTCAAATCAAAGTTAACAATTTACTTAATAAGTATTTTTTGTATTCAGTTTGCCTCGCCTTTAATCTTATGAATTTAACATAATGAACGCTGATATATAAAAAAAAATACTTTGTACTCGTGTGAATTTTACCATTTTTTTGAAAATTTCTATTCACTTAACATTTTTTAAGTTTAATTTATCATATAGGTAAGTGAAAAAATATTTGATTGCCTTTTCAAATATTTGTAAAAAATCAAAAAACCCGAAAAGAAAAAAATCGAAAGAACAGACTAAAGCCGAAATCAAAAAGATCGACTTTATATGATTTGATTTGGTTTTTAGATTTAATAAACCGACATAATTAGCTTAGATTTTTTTTAATTAAAAAACCAAATTGAAAGTGGCTCAATTAAATTTATGGTACTTTAAAAAAAATATCAAACGACTCCGCTGGGGATCGAACCCAGAATCTCTGGTTTCGTAGACCAGCGCCTTATCCATTGGGCCACGGAGTCATCTTGTCATTTAAAAGTGAATACAATATATACTTCTAGATCTAGTATTCAATGATTAACTTTTTTTATTTTAATATTGCGTTTCGGTTAATATGGATTCGCCTCGTGTAGTAAGGCTTATATAAGGGGAGGGATTGTATTTTATAACATAACATTTTTCAGGTCGAGATCTTTGGTTACGATTGAAGCAACCCTATTCATCTTATCACAATCTTTATCGGTGATTCCAACGATATTTCCTTCTTCTTTTTAGTTTTTTCATCTAAAATCTGATTTTTGTATTAAATCTCGATTAATTTGAATTCACATCGCTTACTTAACACGCCTATTCAAGAAAAAGGAAAGTGTTATCTAACAAATTCTTTTTCCATACCCAAAATTTCAATTTAAAACCTCTGGTTAAATTTGAAGATATTCTATTCATCCTACGACAACCCTTGTCGGTGATTCAAATGATGATGGAACTCCATTGACTCAAGCAAACCACAAAAATCAAACAAATTAAAAACTCACTACCTTTACTTTCTTCAATATATATTTTTTCCTCCGTTCTCCTTATATTTAATTACTTCCCTAGAGTTGTTTTTTTTAATTAGAAATGTCCAAGAAAATCATCAGTAATTAGCTTATTGTAACACTAAATATAGCTTACAAATGTATAATGCACTTAAATTTTCGATTTTTAGAGATATAATATGTAAGTAGAGCTAAGGACTAGAATAATAACATGAAATTCACATAATGTTCTCAGCAATAAAACAAGAGTCTGATGCGGGCCTTGACTGATGTCGCCTAACCTCGTTTGATGTTGCATGTCCGATGCATGCAAACCACCTTGGCTGATGCCGCTTGGCCTCGGCCGATGTCACCTATCAGATGCATGCAGGCCTAAGCTGATGTCGCCATGCGTACATAAACCCGTATGCATCTCGATATGTCACTTGGCTTTAGGATCACACCCAACATGCCAAAAAAATTATGATAGCGACATCGTCATTGGGCCCTTGACATGTCATTAGCAGGGGCGGAGCTACCCTTAATGAAGGGGGTTCATTCGAACCCCTTCGGCGGAAAACTATATTATTTATATATGGTTAAAATAAGTTTATATGTATATATAGTAGATGTCGAACCCCCTTCGGCTACCTATTTCTACAGATTTTGAACCCCCTTATTGAAAATCCTGGCTCCGCCTCTGGACTCATTAGGCATGATAAATGTACTCAATGTCACAGAAAACCTCGCAATGAGACATTGTTATTGGACAACTTATTGATCGACATAGAGTATATAGTTCAACTTATTGCACGGCCAACTTCTCATGCTGCTGAAATGTCTAATCGAACTATCCTTACTGGTTTCACAACTTTGTACTTTGAATAAGAATATGATCCAGAACTCTCACCTACAAAAGCACCAAACATCTAAGTGAGAAAACCATACTACAGGATTACACACTCCTGATAGTTACCTTCCGTTAGGTTCTAAGTATTGCTTAAAGCAAGAAAGAAGTCAACTAATAGGAGGAGACAACCAGCAGTCGGGTAAACTCTGCAATCATTTTCTTCGGACATTTATTCATGAGCATCCATACAATGCAAAAACAACCCTAATTGAGTAGAACCTTATGACAACAAAGTCTATAAACAGCACGAAGAAGCATGTAGGTTAATAAGGATTTGACAACATGACAAAGTCTCAACAAAGAAGATGAAGAAAATTACTTTTTCTGCCGAGTGTTACTGATCAAACTAACAAGGAATCAAAAATTGGTATCAGCAGTTTCAGAGAGGAGACCTACCTGTTCCATTGGCACTGGTGTACGGGATGCTTTCACCCAAAATGGAACATGGCAATACTGCTGGAGACTCAATAAGTTGTTTGGTACTTTGATCTCTCAAGCAACCACTCAACAGGAAGTTGATGGAATGATGAGATGTTTCTATTACTTCTTGACTTGAGAAATGATCTTTCACCAACAATACTCTAACTTCTTGCATTGAGAATTTCTTAAACATATAAGGCGCCAAGAGCTTAGACACAACAATGGTGCACTCCTGCACATGAGATTGATCATTAAATTCCGAAAATATTGTACCTTGTTTATGAAAAACTTGTCAAACTAAAATAGAGAAACTTTTCCTTTTTCTATAATTATATATATATAAATGAAACCTTTTGATATATAAATAGAAAGTAAAATTCAGTTATCTGAAGCCACTCTAGACAGCAGTGGTTTCTCATGCATGTTCGACTACAACAGTACTTATTTGTGCGTTTCTGATAACATAAATGCTTGAGTTGATTGTCAAAGATCACCTTCCACTCTACTCCATTTCCACTGGCCAGCACTGATGTAAAAAATGGTCAAAGTAGTCAAGGTTCAGCTTACTAGAGAACTTCAATTCCTTATGTTCCTTGGATTTTAGAGGAGACGAACATGCAGGTCTTTCATACGAACAGACCGAAATATTTCAAGTTTAACTCACAAAAGAAGAGCCCTAGTTCATGATCAATGTACAACAGTATAACCTATCAATCAAATAGATGAGAATAGCAATATCTGATATGCAACACTTACAAAAGAAAGCAAGGGGGAAGCTGAAACCCCAGATGAGAAATGCAGGTGACATACACCAGAAAGGTTGTAAAAGCAAACTATAGACCAACTAGTCCCAATGCCAGTTACTGCCCTTTCAGAAAACATACTCTCGTAGTCTTCATATATCTATTTCTAGATAGCCATGATTGGTGGTACAGGGAGGCCAAATTGTCTCTTCACAAACATCAGTAATCCAATCAAAAGGATTATTGCTTCCACTACAGATTCTGGAAAACTCTTCAGCTTTTCTCAATAGTTGGTGCTTTGCATAATTGACCATGGTTTTCTGAAACAAATTGTACTATAAGTAGGATGGCTCTCACAACAAAAAGACCATATCTCAAATATGGATATACAAGCTGTGGTTGAGTACACCCGGGTATGTTCCTTAGTAATATATAGCATTCTTGATGTCACTCTGACAATAGTATCGGACATCAACTAATCCACATGCAAAAGAGAAGCAAAGTCAGTGTCTTGCAAAGTTAGTCTACCTAAGTACAATTCACTAATATGGTCAGAGCATAAAGGGATGCATCTCTTATTCAAATTCTCATGTATAGCACCCATTCCTGGAACCCACTTACTTCGATCAAACGGATCCAAATTAAGAAGATTCTGAAGTAACCTAATTCGGTAGACAATAGTATCTCTTCTGTCACAAAAATGAGCAGCACAACAGTGAGAGGGCTCATCAGAAGCTAATCTAGTCAATGTCATCCCCAGAGAACCATCCACGGGATTTGGATCAATGAGATCATTATCTCCCATCATTTTGACTTCCCTTTCTGTGGGAAAATACATTTTTTCGACCCCATCAACATTAGAAACTTTCAGATCCTTGGTGTAATGTCTGATTGCTTCCTTCTTTGAGGATTCATGCTTCTCTGCTAAAGTCAAGATGCATGAGAATCTTAAATGATAAGATACTATAATCTTCAACTTTCTGAAGTTGTGGCAGCAGCAAAAGAAATCAAGCCACCTTCTCCCAATACCAGCATACCACTTGATGATATCAGAATCTTCAAGAACCATAAGTAAACTAATCGGCCTAGGACGGCCCATATGATTTGTAAATCCAATCAGTTTGACTGCCTTCTTAACAATTTCTAAGGGCGCCTCAACTTTTATGCATAACTTTGTCAGATCTGCCACCGTTTGATCAGAGTATTTCCGCTCCTCTTCTTCCTCTGCTATCTTTACTTGTTCCTCTAACATCCTTTTTGCTTTGATGGGATTTAAGTACCTGTCAACTTGCTCTTGAAAGTTGTCGTAAGCATCTACAAGTTCACTGGGCAGTTGATCTCTGATCCTTTTCAAAGAAAGGAAGTCACCAGCTGAGAGCATCCGGTGCCATTCCCAACGATCATCGACAGATTCCAAAAAGTCTTGCATTACCTCTTCAGCCCAAGAATCAAAGATTTGGTTGACTTCACTCTCAATCTGGAAATCAGTTTTGAAACCATTGGCCCGCTTCATTTTCTTAAATACATGACTGAATATCTTCATTCCCAATTTCTTCCTATTACTCTCTTTAGCATTTCTCAACTCCAAAGCTCTAACTTCTTTCTGCCGGAGGTACTTCTTCCTCGCCCTGATCGCCTTTTGTGACACTGGTGGGTGCAATACAGACGGCTTAACTGCCTGAAGCTCCATCCCCAAAAACTCAATCTTCTCAGAAGTAGCACTATGAATAACAGTCTTAACCTTATCAATACCGAATTCCATATCTCTCTCAAGAATCTGCACAAGCCTACTCTTCAAATCCAAAGTCATAATCTTTGTCCCCGACGTGATAACCAATATCTCATCCAAATACCTAACTGCATATATCTTCAACGGCTTATAGAAAGCATTCCCCTGATATCCCTCAGCAAGGTCATTAACCTCAACTCTCGGATTCTCCCGACTCGTTTTAAGCCTTAGTTCTTGAATCTCCTTATCGAAACTATTAAAGTAAATGTTAATCAAAATTGAACTCAACCCACATTCTTGAGGAAACCCTCTACCTAAACAACAACCACCCAATTGAATACTCACTATTTCAGACTCAAACAACACTTTTATTAAACCAATCAATGCCTCATCACTAATTTTCTCTTCCATAACCCTACACAACCTATCAACATGCTTATTTTCAAACTTTGCAGTATTCAAACAAACAGTAAACCACCAACTGGGGTTCTCAACAGAGTTCTTAAGGTAACGAATAGCGGTATGTCTTCCCATATTAACACGTCCACCATAACAAAATGTCACAAATCTATCATCATATATAGATTCAAGAACCATTCTTATAGCTTCAATAACTACTTTAAGCTTCAAATTAGGAAGCACAAGTGGTTTACCTTTAAATGAAGATGGAGGGATAGTAAAGCCACAAACGTTGACATCAAATTGATTCGTAGAGAGGTGAAAGGACAGTTCATGAAGTGAGAAAAAATAAGTTGACACAAAATCACGAGTGAGGGTATTCTTGTCATTTGGTTTGAGATTTTGGCAAGCTGTGAGGAGGATAGAGGGTAAAGCGACGACGTTTTGGAGGAGATTGTGAAACTTGCCATGGTGATACTGGGAGAAAACGAGGTTTTTGATATCTGATTGAGAAAGGATTTTTGTGGGGTTTTGGTAAAAGGGGGAAGATGAAGGAGAAAGGGTTGAAAGGTGGAGTTTTGGAAGTGAAAAAACTGTAATCTTGGAAGTAAAGTACAGTGTAGTTCTTCTGAGCATTTTCAGTTCAAATTTGAGGTTTGTTGCTGTAAATCGCCCTCCGAGGGAAGAGAAACTGGTGTTTAAACTATCAGCTCGGCGCTTGAGAAGCTGCCGCTGTCGCCGTCGCCGGCGGCGGAAGATGCAGGTGAGATGAGAGATGAGTTGGATTTCTCCGACAAGAATCACGACGGGAAAATCACCGGCGACGAATTATTCAATGTACGGAAAAAAATTGAAGTTTCAATTACTTTTAGCCTTCTATTTTTGTTTCCCTTCCCTCTTGTCCCAAAATATTTTATTTCTTTACTTTATTAAATGTTTATTTAAAATTTTACTCGTAGATGATTCATTGATAACCATCAATATTTTAAAAAGAATGTAACATATATGATCTTCGAAGGAAGATTGTGTTTTTGGTGTGTGAATGATGAAAGATTAGTCGGTTTCATCTAAATATTATTAGCTTAAATGAGTGTTACGTGTTTTAAAGGAACTTATAATTATATTACACTTGTACACATATTTAAGTCTAGATGTTTACTAAATCTTTTTGCTTGGAGATGTATATAGCTTAGTATATTTTGGAATTTGCATATCGAAGAGAATCTAATGAGAGGGACATAAATGATTGACATTTTGTAGTCTCATGGATATTATACTCTAAACGAATTTTAAATATGATCGATATTTTCAAGCAAATAACTAAGACATCTCAACTAATCGACCACCTTATAATCAGCCCCATGTATTCCAATCAAATGCCTTCATATTTATCCAAGATCCACCACCCCTTTTTCCCTCTTCTACTCTCTCAACCCCCACCTCAACCTACATGAATTATGTGAAAAAACTGTATTTATGTATAAATAGAATTGAGATACCAGTATAAATTCAAGGCCTAACTCATCGATAGTCACCTAAAGTTGACATTAATTTTCACTTGGACATCTCAAGTAGGTTTTATTCATTTTAAACACTTTAAGTATGGAGACGTTGTGTCATATCGACACGTTTTTTACAACCAGTCAAATATATAAGATTTGTGTATTACATTAGCCAATAACGTGTCAAAGTAGCGAATTAAATAATGACATGTGGCATATACATATTTAGAAAATTAATAAAATAATATACTATGAATAAAAACCCATGTTAAAACTATTTAATTAATTAATTACTTTAAAAATTACTTTTCCATAAAGAAGAAAAAGGAAAAATAAAATAAAATCTACAGCACCTCTATTTTTCCCCTCCACCATTTACATCCTTCACCATTTTCGCATCTCCTCCTCCTCTAACCACTATTACTTTGATGTCGTCTTCTTTTATCACTACTATCTTCTTTTTCTTCAAATTTATATAACCAATTTGGGTCATAAGCAAATACCCATAATCTAACTATCATTCTATTACTCATAATCTAACTATCATACAATTACCTCCAAAAAAATTTATTCATGATAAAATCAGATCTATTTATGAATTTACTTGAAATGAGTTCATCAAAATAGAAAAATTTAAAAGCTTTGAGAAGTAGAAAATTAGTATTTCAAAAACTGAATCTTAAAAAAAATTAACTCAAATAGAGAGAGGTGAATATAGACCAACAAACATTTGAAGGATTAGGTAAACTTTTCGGCAATGAAACTATGAAAAAAATTAGATGGAAAAATTTGATATCATGAAGAAGGTATATGCTCTAGACATATTTTTTGGTCCTTTCTTAAATTATTTTTATTGATATATAATTAATTTAATTATCCACATCAATGACAAAGAGAGGAGAAAATTGAATATACAATGGTGGTAAGGTGGTGGTATATGGTGGAGGAAGTGTGGAAAGGAGAGAGAGGAAGAAAAAAAAATTAAAAAAGTTTAAAAATTATACCTTCCACGCGCTCAAAGTAATTGTTAAACACATAATATGTCATTTCAGCAAGAAGTGTCAAAATGACATAATTGGATCTTACTTGAAGTGTTTTAAATGAACATCGTTTAGTTGAGGTGTCTGTGTGAAATTTGTGTCAATTTTAGAGGGTCACCGATGGATTTGGCCTAAACATATGCTACTATACAATTAATACATTTTCCTTGTTTAGTTCATTTTGATTAAAACTGTACTAGGTTATAAATAGAAAAATAAAAACATATACAAAAATACAACTAGAAAAAGACATAAATTGTAGTCTTTTATATATATATATATATATATAAATAACGTTGTTATAGCTATTGAACTTTAATAACTCCATATATATAATTATTTTTGTAAGTTGCTCATAAATTATTAAGTATATCATTCATTTATTCAAGAATTATGAGGGTCAATACTGTTAACTAAAGAATTTGAAACATAATTTGTGTAAGAACGTTGGACATGTTTAGGACGTACAATCGAGCGCTTAAGACGTAAACCTCACACTTCAGTCTCAAGACGTTTTGCTAGAACCAGAACTTTGTAAATGTGTAGGACGTAACTCGTACGGAACTAATTAAACCTCACACTTGAGTATCATGACATCATATAATATCGATTGAAGTATTTTCAAATCAATTTTAAGAAAGGTGAAATGGTCAGGTGGACCCTTGTACTTGTATGCGTTTGTATTGTGAACCCTTCTACTTAACAATTTATCAACTAAATCCTTAAACTCAATAAAATACAATATATTAAACCCCTCGATCATTGACCAGGCTTATATGGCATTAAGATGGTTGAGTTGGCAAAAGAGTATGGCTACACGCATATGTAGGCCAGTGAACTTCATATTTAAATTTAAAAAACATTTTAAAATAAAATTTTCAATTAAAAAAACTAAAAACTAAAATAATTTAAAAGAATTTATCAAATAAATTTTAAAATATTGACACTTTTTTGTTGTCACATTTCAAGTTATTATTACTGGAGAAAGAAAGCAACGTTAATTTTATGGTGGTGTTCATCGGAATCTACTGATTCAAAATGGAGTAAGAGAGAGACGCGACGCTGATCCTTTTTCACCAGAACAGGAGGCGGCGACGGATTTATTGGTACAACGGACGGGATGGAGAAAAGAGGCGGCCCCTGGTAGCTCGCAGGTGTCGTCGGTGGTGTTTCGGCTTAGGGTTACTAATTTTGTGGAGGTAGGAGAAAGAAGAAAGGAAAATAGTGAAGTTTGCAATGGAGATGGAGACCTGCAGATCTTGCCAGCAAGAAGAGCGGTGGCGGCGACGGCTTTCGCCGGTGGATTTAGATGTTACATTGAAGCGAGGTGCCGAGTCCTAAATTTTAATAAATTTAAAATTTATTACTTTATTTTATTTGATAAAACTTTGTTTAATAATTTAAAAAATGAGTAATAAAAATAATTATAACATGTAATTAATTTATGTAACGTGGATTTGACATGTCATCTACTCAAGACGAGTGAACTACACACATGATAAGAGGGGTTTAAAAATATTCGTTTGATTGAGTTTAAGGATTTACTTGATAAATAGTTAAGTAAAAGGGTTCACAATATAAATACATACAAATATAAGGGACCATTTCGCTTTTAAGAAAATCAATTATAAAAAAGCTTTTAAGAAAATCAATTATAAAAACAAATATCAAACGACTCCGCTGGGGATCGAACCCAGAATCTCTGGTTTCGTAGACCAGCGCCTTATCCATTGGGCCACGGAGTCATGTTATCATCTAAAAGTAAAATATAATTTAATTACTAATAAGTATTTCAAGTATATCAATTATTTGTGATGACTAACATTCTATTTGGATGGGATAATTGTTAAGTATATATTTTTATAATGTACTTTGTATTGTATTTTATAGTACTATGTTATTTTAATAAATATAATATTCAAATAATATATGTTGTTAATTTTTTATTGATATATATATCACACATTAATAATTTGAAGGATAATCAACAAGAAAAATATAGTACGAAAAAAGTAGGGTAAAAGATATAATAGAATTATTAAATAATAAGTAAAAGAAACAATTAAGATAACAACGAGATCACAGAAAATCCATCGTTACACAAAATGAAAGTTTCCTTTATAACTAACGATGTAATGGGAAGGTCTGTGTACGCTCTACTCTCTTTAGATCTCACTTGTGGAATCTCAATGAGATGTTTGTTGTTGATAATGATATATTTAACGATATGATAATGAAATTTAAGTAACAAATCGAAAACAAATATATACAATTACAAATATATATAAACAGCTTAATCTCTTCAGAATTCTTTATTTAATATTTTTACATATATGAAATTACTCTGAATTTATCGTTATTGTAACATTTGGTAGTTGCACTTTTTTTTTTTTGGTGTGTGTGTGTGTGTGTGATTGTGTTACCTCCTCTTCTTCACAGAAATTTCTGGTGCTAGCCAGTCCTTGGTTCCAAATTGTATATACTATAACTATCAACTTGCTTTTATGTTTCCAAAGGGGCCTAAAGCCATTTCTTTGCTAAGACCTCCTCTCTTTTTGCCCTTTATTGCTTAATCGAGAGGCTGGCGTGCATTAAGCTTTTATTATATGTGAAATTCGAAAAATTGGATTTAACTATAAAACAGGAGCGGAGCGAAGTGATTGTCAGGGTGTCCAATTGGACAACCTTTGCTGAAGAAAATATCATATATATAAGTAAAATGGTACATGAAGTAATTAAGTAACATATTTTGGACACTTTTGATATAGCAAGTGTAGCCTAGTGACTTCAGACACTATGAATGAGGCAACGTCACGTGTTTGAATCATACTAGTAGGAATTTTTTTATACTTTTTTAAAAAATTATTGTGCAATTTTTGAATACCCTTCGTATTATTTCTAGCTCCGTCACTGATAATTAAGTATATAGTAAGGTCCACATGAAAAAAACCATGTATCCAACAAGTAGTACTCAAATAATTTCAAAATGTCTCTATATGTCTAATATAAAATTTCCAAGAAATTCTTTGTTATCAATTATCCCTAAAGTCTAAAAAGAGTTGAGTGACTATTCTGCACTGACATATAGAAAGTGTCTAACTTCAAACTGCTTTTGAGTACTGAGATTCTTTCTATAATAATAATAATAATAATATAATTTTATAAATGAAGTCTGAAATAAGATAATGTGTACGAAATTTTACGTTTTGATGATTGAAAGGTGGTTTCTAATCGATTCTTAATTGGAGTAAGATTTTTTAAGTGTTATTTGATTTGAATATAAGTTATGGTGAGATTATTTATGATGGGATAGTTATGTTAGAATAGTCGTGATGAGATTATTTCTTATTAAATTTTGATTTGTTGTACTCAAAATAAATACATTGTTTAAATTTAAGAACAAGTTATTCGTTTATAAAAATATCTTTCACTTTATTTAGTTTTTATATTTCTTTACAAGTTTTAGTTATTCGTTCCTAAAAATAGAACTTTTATCTTATTTATATTAAATATTTTTGTATGTATATTTTCATGATAGTACTATATAGACATATGTATTCAAATATCAAATTTTCTTCTTTATATAGCTTAAAAATAGAACTAACATCTTAAGTTTGTTAAAGTAAAAGAGAATTGATCACAAATCAGAATATACATAAACATAAAAAATTAGTCAAATAAATTGATAAATAATAATATATTTATATAATATACTTTTCAATAGAAATATATGAAGAATTATTATAAAAAAAATAAAGAGTAGGGAAGATTGCGAATGTTATTTTACCTGGTATTAAAAATAATACAAATATACATAAATATAAAAGATGTATAAAAAGGATTTTAAAAGAATGTTTATTTCAGTTACCTATGTTATCTCGAAATTACTATACCACCAAAGGAGATGAATAACTTATCCAGTACTACTTATTAATTCTGAAATAAATTATCCCAAACTTGCTAACCAAACAGAAAATTAAGTAACATTATAACTTAGTTTCGAGACTATTTAATATTATCTTTTCAAAAATTAAAAATGTTTGAATGAAGTACCTTTTTCCTTTTAAACACATTATAATATCTTGTTAGTATGTTGAATTATTAGTTCAATGATTAGGATTGAGGAATATTATAATCATGAATCCATGAATATAGAGGACAATCCAATTGTGGTTTGCAAATATGGTAATTAGTGAGAAGATCAACAAATAATTGTAATAAGTTAGAATTTTTAGATAATTTTACTCGATTGATAAATATTATCTCACAAGATTATATTTTTCTATATTTTTTTTTAAGAAACAGAATGACTTTATGAAATAATAATTACCATATTAATTAAGTGACTATCTGAAAAAACAATTTCGTTCCATCATTAGCAAGTCAATTTGCAACGGTGGAGTAGTTTTACCATCACTAATTATTAGGTTGTTAAATGTACGAATAAATAAAAGTATAATTTTTATAATGCACAAATATTTTTCAAAAGGATAGACGATATTGAATCACCAAGTGTTTATTATTTAGTCTAATGATCATCTTATAAGTTTAATCAAATGGAACTAAGTGTCTTATTAGACGACTTATGAGTTTTTGTGGCCATAACAACATATTCGAGTAATATTAATCACTTCTAAGTTTGGTGGGTGGGATAATGTACACAATCGAGCTTTAATTGAAGGATTCACAATAATCAAAGGTAGAATCAAAATTAAAAATTTATAAATTCTCAAATTTATAATCTATTTTAGCATATAAATTCACAATAAAATAATTATTCGCTTATCCCTCATTTCAAATTTTTAAAGGCACATATATATAAAGCCTAATAAAACATAGATACCTCGTGACTTGATCAAATCTCGGTAGATGGCATGCTCAACTTCATCATCTTTTTTTAAAAAATTAAAATATTTTTTCTAGAAAAAATATTTCTTATTTTACACCCAATGTGAACTTCTTTGAGTTCTGATTTAGATGTAAAATCGTTTTTATTTAGGTGCGCATTATTTCGGATATTAATTTTTTGGCATGAGTAATTTAAATTTTTTTCAACTTTTAATTATATAAATATCGAACGTCAAATAAAAAACACATGGTGCTTCTTGGAAACATCAGTAGTGTTGAGGTCAAAATTATACCAATCAACACTCTCAATACCTAGATTGATGTAAATACTCTTTTTTCGATTTTTTATTCTATGTTCAATATTTGTTTTAAGACTTCTAATAAAAATATACTTAATTTTTAGATTCTTATATTATAACGATTTAAAATAATACACAACTTCCAATTGATCAAAGAATGATAAGGACATGTACATATTCTAGTTGTAAGACCTGATTTTCTTTTTTAATTTGTATAATTTTCACTTTATGAAGCTTTAGAGATGAATTTAAAATTTATAATTTATGAGTTTCTATAATAGACTTTTAAATGATATATAACTGCTAATTGATCAAAAAATGATAAACACATGTAGATATTCCAGTCACAAGGCATGCTTTTCTTTTTTCATTCCTTATTCGATATTTAGTATTAGTGATCTATTTCGATATAGATGGATTAAGAATTTAAAGTTTAAAAGTCAGTAATAAATAATTCTTGAGTTCTTGGTCAAATATATACAACAATAACATTCTCGATGTAATTTTACAAGTGATATTTTGAAAGATATATAGGATCATGCAGATCGTATTCCTACTTTTGTGGAGTAGAAAGATTATTTCTGATAGACTTAGAGCATAACAATACATTATAAAAAGATGGAATAAGAAGACGTAGTTCCAGAGCAAACAAGATATGGAATGAAAAGGAGGAGTTAACGAAGTTAGAAAAGACTGGAATGTGTATAGAAATATGTATTATTGTATCAGATCGACTAATGCTCCTAGGTTGATGCAATGCATTCTGTCAATTGACTGAAGACTTCATTATTAGTATGTCGATCGGTCCAGCACGAATTGAAATAGGATTCTTTTTTTACGTTTAAAAAATAATATATTTCTTTTTTTGATAACTTTTAAATTTTAACTTTTCACGTAACATATTTAATACTACAAAACTAATGACATGTTAATAGTTGATAAAATATTTTACATAGCTTTAACTTAAAATCATAAAATTTTTAAAATATAATTAATATTTTAATTTTCGTGCTAAATTAAAACTAGACAATAAAATTGAAATGGTGAAAATAATTAATATATTAGAGTTGCTATCTTGTCATGGGAATCCCTTGTCATGTGTCAACATTTCTGGGGGAAAATATTAGAATTTGATAGCACCATATTTTCTTGTAAAATACCAACCAGATTTAGCCGATTTTCAAATTATACAATTATAAAATGCATCATCTGAAAATTGAGCCTCCGTCTTTAATATGATAGATACTTCTTTTATTACTAGATCATTGATGCTTCTTAATATTTATACATTTCGAACTCTTTTTTTTTTTTTTTTGCGAAAGAGACTTATGAATTAGGTCAATTATTTTATTAAAATAATGTTTAATTCGTCCAAACACTTTTTTTTTTCAAAAAGATAAATTTAATCGTGGATTAATTTTATCGATTGATTTTCACCCTCTTTTTTTTCATAATGATATAATGAATAATGTCGTCAATCAAAATATAGATTAATTTAAAATTTAAACTCAAATTTTATATAATTTTC
Source organism: Solanum sitiens (assembly GCA_016801875.1). NCBI lineage: Eukaryota > Viridiplantae > Streptophyta > Magnoliopsida > Solanales > Solanaceae > Solanum > Solanum sitiens. The sequence continues at coordinate 1,711,113 of JABWTJ010000087.1, read as the reverse complement.
AAGTATCTTAATAACCACTAAATGACCAAAAAAAAATCATTTTAAAGCAAACTTGCTTATTCCTTTTTGTTTATCAATCTCCTTCCTTCTTTGTTGTTTAGCTAGATAGCTTATTATCTTTATTATTGATTCATCTTCAACGGGACCATATTATAATTTTGGGACCATATTATAAATGGAAAAGAATCAAAATTGCCTATGAACTATGCGAAATAGATCACTTATACCCTTCGTTACATTTTGGGATCAAAAATACCCCCGCCGTTATCCCAAGAGACCACAAATACCCTCCAAAATTAACACCCCAAACTTTTTAGTGATGTGGCAAGCCACGTGGACTACTCCCTCCACCTAAGCTGCCAGCTAGGATTCCCACTAACCCATACTTACTAACCCATCAATTCATCCTCCAAAATTCAATCTTAGTTTTAAAAGAAAAATTAAATTTTTTCCATTAAAGTTTCAAATGGGTTTTTTAGTTTAGTTTTCAAGAGGTTTTCCTTAAATTTTATTTGTTCATCGGGTTTTTAAGTTTTGAAGATAGTTTCCAAGCAATGAGTTTTTAAGTTTAGTTTTCAAGCAATGAGCAAGATGAATAAGGTTCTACCGGGTCAGAATTGATAAGGTTGAGAGATCAAGAAGGTATTGATACTCAGTTGATCAACATCAATTGATCTTGTGAGCTCTACAAAGTGAATAAAATTGGATTAGGTCCGATGAATGATTTAGAAGATATTGAGATAGGTCACTACGCGAGAGGCTGTCGATGACAGTCGCCGGAGACAGTGGCGGTGGAGGCACATTTCACGCATAGGAGGTTTGGGGAAGGGATGTGGAAGAGGTGTGGAGAAGTAGGGATTTATGAGTTTAGTATGGACTTAGGAAATAAGTATGAGAAGAAAGAAGACAGGCATTGCAATCATGATTTTCTTCAAGATATCATAAATTGTACCTCCAATGGTGATTGAGATTGGGATTTTTTTAATTTTTCTCATTTAATTTTTTTTGAAACGGGAGATTAAACAATTTAGCTAACTTGTTTTGATTCTAGAGGTGTAATGTTTTGACTTTTTTGATGCAATTAAATTATCACTTATTAAATTTATGAAGAAAAAAAAAGTTCTGGTGATGGTAAAGATACAATGAATAATGAGGGGAATTTAATTTAAATGGATGAATTGATGGGTTAGTAAGCATGGGTCAGTGAAAATCCTAGTTGGCAGCTTAGGTGGAGGGAGTAGTCCTACGTGGCTTGCCACATCACTAAAAAGTTTGGGTTGTTAATTTTGAAGGGTATTTGTGGTCTCTTGGGATAACGGCGGGGGTATTTTTGATCCCAAAATATAACGAAGGGTATAAGTGATCTATTTCGCATAATTTAGGGGCAATTTTGAACCTTTTCCTTATTATAAATTATGAAAATGTAAAAGCAAAAGTCGTACGTGATCTAGAGGCAGAATCAGATAGAATCAAAATATATTTACTTTTTTATTGTGATAGGTAAGATTATGACATTAAAACAAAATTCATAGTAGGTGGCGAACAAATAAAAAGTAATAAAAATTGGAAAGAGTTTACTAGAAGTAAAACTTCTTTTTACCGTTTTCTATTCATGATATGTAAAATCGGGGTATATCTGCACTCATTAATTTGATTTTTTTTATTTATATATATATGTTGGAAAATCGACAAAAACTAAAACATAATTAATAGTGTACGATGTACCCATGAAAGGCATAAAATTGCATTGTGCCGCTGATACAAGCCTAAGGTACCACTCACAATGTTCGAATTAAGCTAAATCCATATTTTGTTGTTTTGTTTTTAAATTTAGACTGATACACTCGAAGTCTTTAAATTCTAAGTTCGTCTGTGCCTATATTATAAGAGGGAGTTACTAGATGACGTGAATGATGTTGTTCTTTATATTTTCACTTTTGATTGTAACATGACTTTACATTTAAAAATTACATAAAAAAATATCATATATGTAGTATTTACGGATAGAAGTATCCAATTATTAGGAAAAAAATCAATCTATATTTATTGTCGAATCTAGATCAACTAAGACAGATGAAATTGCCACGATATGAGCATTCTTCTTAGCAAGAATTATTGTAGTAGGATTAATGCATTGCTTGTGAAGTATGTGTGCGTGTATATGCTATATATTTATCTGTTGTTGATGGGAAGTTGGAAATTGATTCAAAAAAGGATTCTTTGATTACATTATTAATTTTGGAATCCATATATTTCATGGTAATTGCGTTGAGTATTGCCAACAAATTGTAAATAACTCGCTAAAAAATATAGATATTATAATAATTGATAATAAAGTATTTGAAAATTATCAGTGTTACAAAAATTGAAAATAGATAAAGTAACATATAATATTTGAAATAAGATGTAAAAAGAACTATAATATAAATCGCAATTATTAACAAATTAAAATTTTAAAATACATAAACCCTTTAATGATTTTCGAAATTCTATACGATGCCACATAAATGAAATAAATAGAGTAACATATATTATTTAATAATTATTATAAATTATAATAATTTAAAATATTTTAATATATAAAATTTAGCTGACTCTCAAAATCTATCAACAATCACATAAATTATAAAATTGAGCAAAAATAATATGACATATATTAATTTTGAAGCATTTCATTAACCGCTAAATGTCAAGAAAATCATTCTTAATTAAAGCAAACTTGCTTTCTTTTTCTTTTAATCAATCTCTTTCCTTTTTTGTTGTTTAGCTAAATTACAATTAGCAAAGATTTTTATGGATTCATCTTCGATGGGACCATATTATAAAAAAAAATTGAAATCGTGAAAAACAAGGGTGATCGAGTTAATATATAATTAAAAATATTTTTTTATGAATAAGAGATGTTAAATTCTTTTTTATTTTTTTTGTGTATGCTTACTTATTCATATTATGATCTTTCCCAAAAATATTTTGATTATGTCGGTGAAGTAAAATTTATTTAATATAATTTATATTTTTATTGTAATTGATAAACTATTATACTGAAGCAAAATTTATCGTAAACGTATCTAAAAGACAATGACCACATGTCTTTGTCAATAAAACAATGATAATTATAATTCATGCATGCAAAGGGTTCACGAAAAGTAGTTCATTTTATCGTCTTATATTATAGTAATATATTTATAGTAATAAGGCCAAGCAAAAGTATTTATATGATTTTTATCATCTCTTTTGCATTATTGGACTCAAGAAGGAATCTAGAATTTTTGTTTAAGCGATGTTGATATTAACGACGAGTGGTGGAGTCAAATTTTTTTATAATATTTGTGAATTTTTTTGCTTTCGAGTGGGTATTTTATGATGAGCACTCTGTGCTCACTGAGTAAATCCATCCATATGTGATAGTTTGAAAATTATACTAGAGATGTAAATTGCACTGAATAAGTTATGTTTATATATTTAAATTTTAAACCATTCTCGACTTATAAAAATAATAATTTGGGAAAAAAGAAAATTACCTAATCATAATAACTATAGCCTTGAGGTAGATTGATTAAGAGTTCGGAAAAGCAATGGATAAATATACGAACAAATGAAAATAAGACAAAGAAAAAAATAGAGGATTATTTTTTTAGTGGTTAAATTGAAAATCGAATAAATTTCTCTCCCTGTTCCATTTTATGTGACACTTTTCGTTTTTTGAGAGTCAATAATTTAATTTTGATCGGACATTTGCGTATGGAATTTTCAAATTTTTTGAAATGAAATTTATATAGTTGTAAACTACGTGAAGAGTACTATAAGTCACAATAATTGATAATTTAAAATGTTAAAAGGATCTATGAAAAATTTACGATCAAGATAGACTTATTTAAATCTCGAAATGCGAAAAGTACTATATAAAATAGGACGGGAGAGTATTAAGGATAGTAAATCGATAAAGTAAAAATTAATAATGAATATTTTATTAATTTAATTATTAATTAATATATTTTAAATTGATAAATTGCATTAAAAATATATTAAAATTAAATCGAATCCCAAAAAGCCATCGTGCTTACCACTACTCCATCATTAATTCAATGTGAACTATTTCAAGATTCATCACCTAATTATAATTTATAATATAATCAATTTAATGTGAGTTCGTGTAATTAAATAAATTTGATAAAGGTTGAATCTCAAAATAATCCATTACCAAAAAATTACTATTTTCTTATTAAAATTTTCTGTTGAAAAAATTTTCGTGGCTATTCTTAATTTTCCACCGATATTTTAATTGAAGTAGTGAGAAAATAAAAAAACATTCAAAGGGTATTCTAAATATTTCAAAAAAAAATTATTTTTCACCGTGCGTTTTAATTTCCAGTGAACTAGTTTACTGAAAATGAAATAAAAAACTCATGTTTATAATTCAATTTTTAAAATAACTTTGTTTAATTCTAGTAATCACTATGTATAATGTAATTAAATACCCAATGATTTTGTGTTTAAAGGTGGAGCAAAATTTAAATTTTATAAATTTTAAAGTTATCCATTTTGTATAAAATATAAATAAAGCATAATTAAATAATAACGAATAAAATAGTTGATTCAATCTTTCATTATTGATTACAATGTTAAGAGAGGTCCCCCATGCATCAATCGATAGTTAAAACTTGAAAGGAAAGGCTACGTACACAAATATTATAATATTGAAATTGTGATATATTTCAAAACAGTTCAGAATCTATAAATTAATGATCAAAAATACACTTAGAGAAATTAAAATATCTTGATATTTTGAGTTCCATACATAAATATTATGCGTGTAAATTTCTACCTGGACTATCACTAAATGTTTATCGAAACACTGTGAACTGGATCGCATCACATTGGAGCAAGAGATTATTGGCTCACCGTTGTGGATCTAGGTTTTCCCATGAAATGAATCGGTGCCACATTCTTCTAGAATACTGAGTAGAGTTGATCTCACTGTAGTGACAAGAGTTGTAGCTCATATGTCGAAGCGTCATTCACTTGTGAATATAACAATCTGCACTGAAATTTCATATATATATGAAACTTAAATAATTCATAGTTTAATTTGGACATATTTTAATAAACATATTAATGATAATTCAGATAACAAACTCACACATATAATAATATAAATATAAAACTCGAAAAATTAAAATATTTTAGACATATTTTTAATCGACCATACATGTTATGATTAGAAAGGAATTAGGCCCATAGTGTTTTAAAAGTGCTACATACCGTTGTGCAATCAACAGACATGGAACTATAACTGAAACATGCAAAGGCTGTGCCAGCCAGTCTCTAAGTGGGGTTGTTCAGTTACAAGGACATGACACAATAATTTCATTTTTATTTTTAGTAATCGTGACGTTCATATCAATATATACGTATTTTAATTAATTTCATAAGATATTTATTAACTTTTGCACCGATAATAAGTATCAAATTAAATTATTCATCAAGGTCAGAACAGATGAAAAGAAATCATCTAACTCACTTTATTAATCACTAAGCTATAAATTTTAATATTGATAAGAAATAATAATTTCGTAACGAATAAGATCATTTTATATTAAATTATTCGCTAGGTATTGTGTTAATCAAGAGTAGGACCACAGAGGCCATCAAATAATAGTATTGTGCAACGAAGGATTATTGATAACTAACATATGTATACGTCGTGGTGGAATAATTGAGATAGTTTTGCTATTAATTAGAGATTTTAGATTCAGAACACCGAAATGAAAAAAAGTTTTAAGCTATCAAAAATGAGTCATGTAATACGTGAATTTGAATTTAGTTGAATTTCAATATAAAAAGATAATATCTCAGATGGTCACTCAACTATAGACTCTTTGCTCAGAAAATCATTTAACTTTGGGCTTTAACACTCACTTTAACTATGACTTTTTTTTCTCAAAATATCACTAAATTTTGAATTTTTTTCTCAGAAAAACACTTAACTTTAATTTTTAACAGTCACTTAACAATAACAGCTTCTAATATTAACCAATAGTTAAGTGATTTTTTAGAATAAATTAATCATAGTTGAGTGAGTTTTGAATTAAAAACCAAACTTGAGCGACTTTCTAAAAAAAAAACTCATAATTAAGTAAGTAAAAATCTGAGATATTATCTCGAATATAAATATCGAATATCAAATAAAAACATGGAAGAAAAAATAAAGAAACCTGCCAATGCGCCACAGAATCTGGCATGTGACAGGTTAGTTCATAAAGTGAAACATATATAAAAGTCCCCACATTGTCTGTGACCTGGCTTTCTGATCTATGCAAGCTGTTATTTTTCCCTCTGATTTATATTCCGTATTTTTATTAACGTTCGATTAAATTTAAATTCATATATTATTAATTTTCGTAAACGCTATTTTAAACGAAAAGATTTAAATTCTCAAAACTGAAACTCAAAGATATCTCAACCATCTCCCTGCAATTCATATTAATCATCCAAAGGTAAGCTAAAATGAGAATTAACTCACTGAGTCAATCATTAAATAACTGTTTAGTATCACATACAATAGCCTCTAATTATTGACTTTACACAATAGAACTCGCACGCGAGCTCCAGCTATTCCGAGGGAAACTTCGAAGAGAATCAACTACTACACGGTTCAAATTAGTCTTTCTCCTCTATACCCAAGTCAGACGAATAGTTTGCACGTCAGTATCACTCGGGCCTCCCTCTTACTTCGTCTCGCTCAAGCATAGTTCACTGTATTTACGGTCCAGACAAGTATGCTCACACTCGAACCTTACCAGTGGTGTAACCCTCAGGGTTAATTAAAAAAAACAATAAATCTTAGCCAAATTAAATTCAATTTTACGTATTGTAAGGTTCGATAAAATTATTCTCATTTTCTAGGACTCGAACTCGCGACAAGATGGAGAAATCACATGATCTAGATTAAAAAAAAAAAAGCTATTAAACTCACAAATCTCTCCAATAGAATCTCACTCCAACTCCATTGCCAAATCTTCTACACTCTCCAATATCAAACTTCTCAAATGTAAACAAATCTTCCATTAAAACTCACAAATCCATAAATTTAAGTTCATTTCACCATTTTTTCCTCTTCCAAATCCTCGAAACGAACTGAATACAACTCCATTTTTCGTATATTTTGATCCAAACTCGTTGAATTAACTCTCAAATTTCTGCATTTTGATACGAATTTGCTGTATTTAATGGCTGATATAGTGAAGCAGATCTTAGCTAAGCCAATTCAATTAGCAGATCAAGTAACAAAAGTAGCAGATGAAGCAAACTCATTCAAACAAGATTGTGCAGATATAAAAACCAAAACAGAGAAGCTAGCCGCGCTGCTACGTCAAGCAGCGCGAGCTAGCAATGATCTCTACCAACGCCCCACGAAACGAATCATCGAAGATACTGAACAAGTACTCGAAAAAGCCCTATCAATCGTCTCCAAATGTCGAGCTAACGGTCTTGTTAAACGTGTTTTCACTATCATCCCTGCTGCTGCATTTAGAAAAATGACTTCTCTACTGGAAAATTCGATCGGTGATGTATCGTGGCTACTCCGTGTTTCTGCGTCTGCAAATGAACGCGGTGATGAGTATTTGGGGCTGCCGCCGATTGCTGCTAATGAACCTATATTGTGTTTAATTTGGCAACAGATTGCGATTTTGTATACTGGTTCGTCAGATGAGAGATCAGATGCTTCTTCTTCTTTGGTTTCGTTAGCTCAGGATAATGATCGGTATGGCAAGTTGATCATTGAAGAAGGTTCGTTCAAATTCTCAATTTCTAAAATACATTGATAGTTAATTATAATTTTTTAGCGTTTGGTCAGACTGAAATAGAAATGAACAAATATACGGATCCCAATAATTTATGTGCTTTTTTGTGATATCGAAATTAGGTCTGTCTGCTTTTGATATAGATCTAAATTGTGTTGTTACGTAATTAATTATATTATGTCTTGACAGGTGGAGTCGGGCCGTTGTTGAAATTGTTGAAGGAAGGGAAAATGGAAGGTCAGGAGAATGCTGCTAAGGCAATTGGACTTCTTGGACGCGACCCTGAAAGTGTCGAACACATGGTACATGCTGGTGTTTGTTCAGTGTTCGCGAAAATACTCAAAGAGGGTCCGATGAAAGTTCAGTCAGTAGTGGCATGGGCAGTTGCAGAGCTCGTTTCACATTACCCGAAATGCCAAGATCTTTTTCAGCAGCATAATATAGTCCGGTTACTGGTTAGCCATCTCGCGTTTGAGACGGTCCAAGAGCATATCAAGTATGCTGTTGTCAGCAAAGCTACTTCGATTCACGCTGTTGTTTTGGCTAGTAATAACAATAGTAATGTGAACAAGGCGAACGAGGATGATGGAAAGATTCGTGTTCCACATCCATTAGGGAATAATAAGTCTAATCAGATGCACAATGTGATTACCACCACTATGTCGATGAAGGGTCTAACGAAAACCCCTCAGGAAAATCTTGTCAATGGCGTGAACCAGACGTTGAATCAGCTGAGCAAAGTTAACGGAAATAACAACGTGATGAAGCAAAATCATCTGCAGCATCAGCATCAGAACAGTGTTTGTTCAACCGGGGCGAGTAATAAAGGAAGGGAAAATGAGGATCCTGCTACCAAGGCTTATATGAAGGCGATGGCTGCACGAGCATTATGGAAACTTGCCAAAGGAAATTCCTCAATTTGTCGTAGCATTACTGAATCACGAGCACTGCTTTGCTTCGCGGTACTCTTGGACAAAGGAACAGATGATGTTAAATTCAATTCATCGATGGCCATAATGGAAATCACAGCAGTGGCAGAACAAGATGCTGATTTGAGACGGTCAGCGTTTAAGCCTAACACAACAGCCTGCAAAGCTGTTGTTGATCAATTACTGAAAATCATCGAAAAAGGAGATTCAGACTTGCTTATTCCATGTATCAATGCTATCGGAAACTTAGCTAGGACTTTTCGAGCAACTGAAACAAGGATCATTAGTCCATTAGTCAAGCTACTTGACGAACGTGAGCCAGGAATCTCCAAAGAAGCAGCATTAGCCCTTACAAAATTCGCTTGTTCTGATAACTACCTTCACAAGGATCATTCCAAAGCCATCATAAACGCGGGAGGAACAAAACATTTGATTCAACTTGTTTACTTTGGTGAACAAAAAGTTCAGAGTCCTGCATTGCTTCTACTTTGCTACATTGCGTTGCACGTTCCTGATAGCGAAGCACTAGCTCAAGCCGAGGTACTGACAGTGCTCGAGTGGGCCTCAAAGCACGCGTACTTGAGCCAACACGAAAAGGTAGAGAGATTGTTGCGGGAAGCAAATAGCAGGCTTGAACTATATCAATCTAGAGGATCAAGGGGATTTCATTGACTTGTAATAATAATAATAAAAATGTGTAGAATTTGTATGTTGTTAGCTTAAATTTCATTTTTTTTTTATTATTTTACTTTTGGTTTGAAGTGTATATAAGATTCGTCTTTTTAACCCTGTTTTAGCTTTGTAGAATAAACTCCTAATAAGATCACCATTTGATATTGTAACCGTCTTGTTACATAATTATCTGTATTATTGTGTAATAGACTCTTGTGATACGGTCTTTTTCTGAATCTCGCGTATAATGGTAGTTTAATGCACCAGATTGATTCTTTAATTGTATGGAGAATCATCCTTTTTTCTAGATTTCTTGTTATTGTTTTGTTTGCGTAGGAGCATTTCTATCACATTCGGAGTTCGTTACCTGCATTGAAACCCAATTATTCCGGATTGTTCATCTACTAGTTGGAATTAAGATTCAATCTCTCTTATAACTATTATATAATGTTTTTAGTTTCACATTTAGTCCAACATATATGAATTTTTGCATAATAAAAAAGGTATTAATTCTTTAAACAAAATGATTTTTTGATTCAAGATATGTCGATAAATTCATATAACCAACCTCAACTAATTCAACAACGAGTCATATTTAGATTAATTGATTTATATTTGGTATTCTCCTAACAATATAAGCTTTTTTTTGTGGCGAAATCACGATTTAGATTAATTGATTTATACTTGAAAGTCTTAAAACAAAAAGACTTTTTTCTAGAGGTAAATCATGATTGAAAGTTTATGATTTGTGAATTTTCTATCAAACTCATAGCTCGTTTTAGTTATTGAGTTCGTAATGAAATATTCACACACATATTTAAATAGATTTCCTAATACAACATAGAATCTAAACAAAAATTACTTGTTACGATCCCAATTAGTACAAATTTGCATTATGTGAAATTCATTAAAAAAAGTGATTTTTATTAAAACTTTTTTCGTTCTCATGACTCGAACGAATGGATGGTAATGTTTCCCATTAGGGAAAAGGCTCATTTATGCCATCAGTTGAAATTTTGGCTCATTTATGCCATTACCGTTAAAGAAAAGACTCATTCATGCCATTATTTTTTAACGGTGGTTTTGCAAAACCATTTTTGACACGTGGCCAATTATAATTCGGCCACGTCATCAATTTTTTCAAAAAAGAATAAAAAAAAAAAAATCAATTTTTATTTAGAATTTTAATTTTTTTTATTAAAAAAATTGATGACGTGACCAATTATAATTCCGCCACGTCATTAATTTATTTAATAAAAAAATATTATAAAAAAATTAATTTAATTTTTTTTCAGAATTATGATTTTTTTAATTAAAAAAATTGATGACTTGGCCGAATTATAATTGGCCACGTATCAAAAATGGTTTTGCAAAACCACTGTTAAAAAATAGTGGCATGAATGAGCCTTTTCTTTAACGATAATGACATAAATGAGTCAAATTTTTAACTGATAACATAAATAAGCATTTTCTGAAAATTCGATAACATATTTGAGTCTTTTCCCTTCCCATTACATAACAACCTATCATTGCCACTAAGATGCACATGTATGAAAATTATTAGATGAATAATTCGTGATAACAGAGTTTTAATAAGTGAGGCACATGTGTACCCTTCTATAATTATGATATATTTTTATTTATATGTGTTCAGTAGAATTTTAATCAGATATTTTAAATTTAAACTTTTTTGTATAGAATTTTTCTGTTTGAGTGCAACCTCATGAATGAATTCTACAATGTACGATTTAAATTTAATCGACTTTCTAATACAAGCTTCAGATACCGAATGAATTAAAGAAAAAATTCATTATTCATTAATATATTATGCCCCCTATTTTATGTATTCTTTTCTTGGATATTACACTATTTGTCTCAAATTAACTACATTACTATAGCTTAAAATAATTTATTTTTAGTAATTCAGGATTAAAGTTGACTATTATTTTCAACTATACTTCAATCACATACTTCTTCTACCTAATATTATTTATCCACATTTTAAAAATGTATATCCTAAGTTAATTAACCAAATCAGAACATAATTACTTTTTTAAAAAATCATTTTGCCTTTAATTAGTTCTTTTTGAAAATATAAATATTGTAAAATTTCAAAAAAGTTTTCCATTGTTTTCAATTATTCATACTGATATATAAGACACATAAATATAGTGTATTAAAAAGTTTTTCTCAAATAAACTTTACATAATACGAACCTATTAATGAAATTCAATACATATAACAAAAAAAAAACTTCTTTTAATAAATGAGTGAGTAGTATTTTTATAGGTTAAATTTGTCATTCCTATTTAAACATGAATCTAATCTTTTAGAACATCTGAATACTCGTAAGTTTTAACACTACATGTCTGATGTTATTATGAAGTTGATAAACGTACACTCTGGCTGAGAAAATTAAGCCCTCTTAATCACTGGGCCAAGGGTCACACTTGTGTTAGTTGGATCAAAAGTTAATATATTCATATAAAATTTTAAAAACTGATCAAATATACATATATATACGGTGATATTTTTCAACGAAGTGTGTTCATATGAACCCACTTGACCCTCTGTGGGTCCGCCCCTGCCGGTACACTTATTTACAAAAACTTAAGAGCATAACTCAAATAGTAACATAAAATTAACAGAGACGAATTTAGGATTTAAAGTTTATAGGTTCTAAATAGCAATTTCAAATTAATTTACAATAATAATTGAGTCAATCAAATATTTATAATTTTTTAACATCAAGGTGATTTTCAACTTTTTGACTATATATTTCTCAAGGCAAAATTTCAAATTTAACATATTTTAACTTTTAACTTTTTTAACTTTAAAGATTTGCTTATAAAGAAAGTAACAATAACAAATTCAAAATCACTTATTTTCAAAATTATTGAATGTTATTTCTGAACTTCTTCTTATTTGAACTTTTGGCCTAAGTGCCTTTATAGATGAAAAATTTTATTCAAATACACATCTTATTTTATCATAATTTTTAAAATTTTATATCAATTAAAAACACTTCAAAAATCCCATCTCGGTTACGTAACTTTCCTCTCACTAATACATCCATATTCCTCTTAGATACATCTCTTCCCTCTCGATTACATTCCTTCCCTATGTATCCGTATCCTATCCCCTATATGATACATTACTTCCCTCTCTGATACATCCATCCCTTATATTTGGATGTCCTATCCCCTCTATGATACATCCCTCGCTTATGTATCCGAATGTCTATGTTGTATCCAGAGTTCAGAGATGTATCCGAATGTCCAGTAATTTATTCGAAAATTCAATAATGTATAAAAAATGTAAAGATTTTAAGAGATTTTTATCATTTGAAAAAAAATTAAAAAAAATATATAATTAACTCTCAATACTATAAAATTGGCATAAATTATACTTTATTCATATACTCCACTAGCATATTAGAAATGGGCCTGTGCACAACAACACAACTTTTACAATGAAAGAAGAAGAAAAAGGATAAAGACGAAATAATTAATGTAGAATGTCAATAATAGAATTTATTTATTTAATTGTAATGAGGAAAGTTATTTTTACTTGTTTAAGAAATTATTTTTTTTCAAAAAATAAAATTAATTAATCAAACATGAAAAGAAATTAGTGAACTTATCAAAAAATTATTTTTCTTCCTATTAAATTTTAAAAAAATTAATCTTCCACACTCTGAATAAATGATTAAGCAAAAGATTTAAGTCATAAATTATGATCACTAAATTTATTATTTCTTCATATTAAATTAACTTAATTTTATAAACTACATAGCAATGAAATTATTAAACTCTTTTCTCACTTCACTAACTTCTTGATTATTCACTTTACCTTCTCTGTTTGATTAAAAAAAATATTATTGTAATATCAATATGTATTTATAATTTTTATATTAAAAGATTGTTTTTAAATTTTAACGTGTACATCCAATTTATATATCCATCTCTTGAGAAAAGATTTCCAGTTCAATTGTTTTTGGACCAACCCACCGATTCGAATTATTTAAATTGACATAAATCTAATAACAATGAACATATTAATATTTGAATTTGAATTGAATTAATGCCTTAATATATCGAAAAATTATGAACGTTACCGAGAAAATAATATATTTATATGACAAAATAACGCTCATCAAATATTTTTTGCTTCGCAACTGAAAAATAATTATTATTGTGGTATTTTAAATTTTGCCACTAAAATTTAATGACATGTCATAAAATATTATTTGTGAAATTTGAAACAACAAAAAATGGTTTTTATTTTTTTATTATTAAGGTGCTAAAAATGGTCGTTTGTTTAGAAGTGAAAATGATGCCATTATGACTTCATTTTTCTATAAGAGATGGCAAATTATGCTGAAATTATGTCACCACTTTATTACTTTGTACACATAAAAAATAAAATAAAAAATCCATTTATTCTTAATTCATAAGATTTGTTGAAACTATATGTGGTCACTTTTTGTATAAAATAATAATAATTGTAACACACCTATAAATGCCCATCCATTTCTTCATATACATACACCTTACTATAATTTTTAGCTTTCTTTGTACAAATATAAGCCAAGATTGATGTCCTTTTTGTGTACATAAAGGAAAAAAATTAGCTCACCGGCTTGATTCCTTCACTTCCTTGAAGTCGATCATTAATCGTTTTAAATTCTTTTTTTATATATTCACAAATTGTCTCCTCACCCCCACCTAACAATCTTCTTGTTTTTATCTTTTATAGGGTCATGGATCAATAACATATAAGTTGAATCAAACATATGTGTCAATTTATGTTTTAAGTTAAAGGGAAAAGGGTGAAATTTGCCCTTGCACTTTGCGTAATGATCCAAATATATTTTTTGAGTTGTTCAGATTGTCATTTAACTATGAAGAATAAAACTATTCATGTTATTTCAATGCTACCACCACCTTCTTCTTCCGTACTTAAAGCCTCCAATGACTAGGTGACCGATTTAATTAGAGGGATGAGGAATGGTGGTTGACAATAACGTCGTTATTTTAAGCAAATTTGGACGGTTCCGCACAGTTCAATGGCAAATTTGATCTTTTTTCCTTATTGAAATGACTCGTGTATTGAAAAGCTATTGTTATTAGTCAATATGGACAGATTGAGCTAATTTTTATAACGACAAGATAGAGCTGTCTTCCAACTTTTATAAAGGAGAGAATTGAACTATTTTGCAAAATACAAAAAACAAATTTACTTTCATGTCTATAGGAAGTTCATGAATGTTATTACTAATACAAATGCATTTCTTTCTTTCATCTTAAATTTACAACTCAATTAGTTCATAAATTAGAAATTTTACTACTTTCCCCACAAGTATCTATGTCAAAAGGTCTACTTTGTTTGAAGTTGAAGTTAAGTTTACACAAAAAAAACTAAAAGTTTAAGATTAAAATGTCAATTCTTTAAACATGAAGAATCTATCTTCAAAAACCTAATAAAAAAATCATCAATGTATAAATGAAAATGATCAAAAATACCCTAACGTTTATAATATTACTCATCAAACTTTTCACTTTTGATCTAAAAATATCCTTAACCTTTGTTTTTAGCTCAACGATACCCTTCCTTCACCTTTTGATCTAAACATATCCTCAATCTCTATTTTTCGCTCTAAAAAGGAACTGAGTTTTCATCTCATTGATGAGCGTTTAATTTCCCACCTTCAAATCCGACCCAATATATTTTTCTTCTTAAAAAAAGGACTAAATAAATAAATAATAATTTATTTTTTGGAAAAAATAAAAAGGAAAAAAGTTCCAAATTTGGCCTAAATTACTTTTTTCCCCCTTTTTTTTCCTTTATCCTCATTCAACTAACCAAAAAATAGAACCAAACCCTAACTAAAATAAGGGATCCAATAAGCCCTAATTCAATAAGGCTTTTAACAATTTAGCCTATAAATTCTCCCTATTCCCATATAATTAGGGCACAAAAATTTCATCTATTGATTGTTTGATCGATTTTGAGCTCATCAATCATCAATGGCGGCCGAAGGTACTCGATTGACAGGGGTTGTGTCTCGGTTCAGTAACCAAAAGGGTTACGGTTTCATCAAACCTGATGATGGAACCGAAGATCTTTTCGTTCACCAATCTGAGATCAAATCTGAGGGGTTTCGTTCCTTGTATGAAGGTCAGAAAGTTGAGTTTATGGTGACTGGGAATGGGGATAAGTATCAGGCTGTTGACATTACGGGTCCTGATGGAGCCCCTTTGGATGGAGGTCGTAACGGCGGCGGCGGCGGTGGTGGTAGGGGTATGGGTCGTGGTGGTGATCGGAGGAATGGGAATGGGTTTTTGAGAAGTGGGGGTGGTGGTGAGTGTTATAACTGTGGTAGGGTGGGTCATATGGCTAGGGATTGTGATCTTGTCAGTGGTGGAGGAGGTGGCGGCGGTGGTGGTGGAGGAGGTGCGTGTTATACTTGTGGAATGACGGGGCATATAGCTAGGGATTGTGTTGGTGTTGGTGGTGGTGCTGGAAGTGGTGGAGGCGCCTGTTACACTTGTGGAATGACAGGGCATATAGCTAGGGATTGTGACCGTAGTGGTGGTGGTGGTGGCGGCGGTGCTGGAAGTGGTGGTTGTTACAATTGTGGTGGACTTGGACACATGGCTCGAGATTGCCCTAGTGAGAGACGTGGCGGCGGTGGTGCAGGTGGTGGTAGTGGGGCTTGTTATAACTGTGGATTGCCAGGGCACCTGGCAAGAGACTGTTCACGCGAGAGTGGCGGTGGCAGTGGTGACAGATTTGGGAGATCCAGTGGCGGCGGCAGTGGTGACAGGTTTGGGAGATCTAG
Organism: Solanum sitiens; assembly: GCA_016801875.1. Taxonomy (NCBI): domain Eukaryota; kingdom Viridiplantae; phylum Streptophyta; class Magnoliopsida; order Solanales; family Solanaceae; genus Solanum; species Solanum sitiens. The sequence continues at coordinate 1,694,863 of JABWTJ010000087.1, read as the reverse complement.
TGGCGGCGGAAGCAAGTGCTACAACTGTGGAGAAACTGGCCATTTTGCAAGAGAATGCACCAGCCCAGCTGTGAAGTGAGAAAATCTTTAAGAGGAAGAGTTGTCATGTACATGATCTTCTCTTTTTCTCTTATCTTCCTATTTAGGAGTATTTAATTAATATGGATAATATAGACTTGTTCCTTTTGTCACTTCTAGTTTTCCTACATACATGCATTGGTAGCTTTTATGATAACAAATTAGTTGTTGGAATTTGCTACCAACTGTTTCTATGATGGAAAGTTTTGATTTTTGTTGGTTATACAAATATATAAAAATCTTGGCTTTGGATTTTGGAAATTTTTGGTTTCACTTTGGATTGATGTTCATGCTTCTGCATGGGAAAAGTTGTGTAACTCTAGCAGCTTCAATCGTTTTGCTTGTATCTGAGATGTTTCACTTCTTTATTTGTGTAGTGATTATGTCTTATGTATGCTTTATGTCTGTGTGGGTTTGGGAATGCCCGGTGTTCATCGAGTGACGATATTCGGTCATAGTCCTCGAGTGGTCTTTCTGTTGCTTATATTGGTGATTGATTGAGTTTTGATCTGTGATTTAGTTAATGGATTCTGTTTAGGTTTTAGGAGATTGCCTTTGGGGGTTATGATTGAGATGTAAGTTATGCAATTGTTTTCTTTTGCTTTACATGATCATTCTTGGTATTTGTTGAATCTTTTGATCTTGCTAAACATGGTAGTGATGGTGTGTCATACTTGTGGTGTGGTACTGAAGCTTGAATATCGGTGTAAACTTCACTACCCCACAAAGGTATAGGTAAGGTCTGTGTATATCCTACTCTCGTAAACCTCACTAGTCACTGGGTTGTTGTTGTTGTCCTAGTATTGACTGAACAACTGGAGTAGTACTGTCTTTTTAGCTTTGGCATAGCTGGTGTTGGTTTCTTGTTTCCGTGACAAGTTGAGCTACTAAGAACAGGCCTGATCAAACTTCTAGTAAATAAGAGACTATTAGAGGCAGCTCAATTTGTGTATCAGAATGCCTTGTTGGTTGACAACCTTAGAGACATGGGTTAAGTTGAACTCATTGCCCCCATTAGTATTTTCCTCAAGACTGAAGGTCAATCCATTGAATTGTTCGACTTCGATTCCAAGTCTTGACATATATTTCAATGGAAGAATCAATATCAGAAATAGAATCACTGTCTACAATAGGTTATAAGCAATTTCGATTTCTGATTCTGCTTGAGCCAAGTTTCCAATGGAAACAACTTCTCTACCCCTCAAAGCTATATCAGCTTGGTCTTAGACAGTAGGATTACAGTAGGTTGAGCAAATTTGATATTTCTGATTCTACTCGAGCTGAGGGTCTAACGGAAACAACTTCTCTGCCCCTCAAAGGTAAGGTAAGGTAAGGGTAAGGATTGCTTACATTTCACTCCCTCGGACCCTACTTGTGGAATACCACTAGATATGTTTTGTTGTAGATGATCAATGGAGAAAGCCAAAAGGAAATTTGTGAGATTATAAATGCATTATGCAAGGTAGGCTTAGGTTGTGGACAAAAATTAATTTTGGTTGGCTTTACATTAAAACTTGTTTTGCATAGCTGATAGCTTGCAACCCCACCTTCTACAGCCTTTGTGTGTAAATATAGGTGGCCATCATTATGAAATCTTGATAATATTTAAGATCGAAAAGTCAAATCAAATCGATGGATAATTGAACAGGTTTGAATAGTCAAATCAATTTGGAAAAAACTGGTTTAATTTGGTTTGGTAACAAGTAAGAATAAATTGGACCAAATCAATAAAATAAATGTATAATTTTTGTAAGTTTAACTTTCAAGGATTTTATATTGAATTTTCTTTGAAAACATGTCAAGAAATATTTATGATTCTCTCATTGTATGTGATATTATTTGATAGAATTATGTAATGTGTTCATTTTTATTTACTGCTTAATTTAATATATAGTCACTTTTTTTTAATTTTATATATATATATATAAAAATGGAGTGTTGTTGATTTTATCAATCTATTTGTTCTTTGCAAGATATATTGAAACTCTTGTATTATTGTTGAATTTGAGATGGAGTATTCAGTAATTTTTAAATTTAATATTTAGGTTTATATTGATTTGTGTTTGATTATAAAATTTAGTTTAGTTTGAATGCATGCATTATTTATTGAAAATTATTATTAGACTACATAGCTATTATGTGTTCAATAGATGATATATATTTGTCATTTTGTCAATTATTATTATATTATTATTATTATTGATTTGGTAAAAATCGTCAGAACCAAAACCATTCATATTGATTAAATGATTTTGTAAAAATAAAACTAATATTGACTCATTTACACCTCAATTGAAACCCCACTTGAATCTAACACCATAGGTCCAAATTGCCTTGTAATTTATGACATTGCATTGCCTTGTAATTTGAGTTATTTTATGCGAAAATTATTTGCGCAATTTATTTTATCATATTTTTTTAAAAATAATTTATCATTTGACAAAATTACTAAAATTTTCACTCTCTCCTATTTTCGAATACACCACTTTACAATCAATAAAATACATCACTTTACACGAAGTATCGAACGTTGAATGATGAACTGAAATCGAGACGCGATATATCAATACGTAGAGGGATGTATTCGAAATCAAGGCACAATGTATCAGGATGTTTTGAGATGTATTTGAATTTCACTAAATTTAAGAAATTTTTGTAATTTCAAAAATAACAAGAATATTATGTAATTAACTCTTAACACAATGCTATTGATGTAAAAACTAGTCTTTTTTATCCAACCCATTTAATTCTATGCGAATTGGGCGAGTTAAATGGATTTGGACCAAATGTGTCATCTTTATATGCATCATCATATATCGCTTAATTCCTACTAAACTTATAACGATAGACACATAAATTTTATTCTAAGACATAACTTAGTTATAAGTAAATATAGTTAATAATAGTTGAGTGTGTTGTACCCACAAAAACTTGTGATCAACAATTTATCAGATGAAACTACTATTAATTAATTAATTAAACAAATTATTTTTCCAAAAGGTAATTTTTTATTACAAACTAACTTAAAGAAAAGGTAAACTATCAAACTAAAGTTAACTAGTAATCAAGGACAAATACACAGAATTTAAGAGTAATTAAGATCATTGAGATGAGAAATTCTAGGATTATGGTATTGCTAACAATTATGTTGAGTATTCATCTGAATTAACATAGTGATTTATCTAAAATTATAATTAACAAGGTTTAATATTATGAATAAGAATTTCTCGAGTCTTAACTCGAAAGCATTTAATTTAAAGTTCAAGAATATAAAATTTAAAAGTTTTTTTTTATTTCTTAAAATAGAAAATTAAAATCAGACAAATAAATTGAAACGAATAAAGTAATAAATAAAATGCTTACTTTACTATAATTAATATTAATGTGAAATCACAACGAACAAGTAAAAGTACACGGTAAGAGTACTAATACAAGAAAATTATTTTGGTGGGTACTTTTTAATAAATAATTACTTTTTTTAATAATACTTTTTTATCACCATTTATAACAATATGTAATAATACTATGATAAATTTGTACTATTTATATTAAAAGTGAATTATTCGTGAAATATAAAAGTATTATAAGTTCTAAAAATATACCATGTTTATTTGGTAAGAAATTGACACAATATATTATAAGTGTATTACTCATCAACAAAATTTGTATTATGTGTGTTATACAAATTTCTCTTTATTAGATATTAAAACTATATTATAAGTAAGTAAAAAAGAAAATATTCTTACTATAAATAGTAAGTATTTTGTTAATTTCACATATTTACTTAACAAAAACAATTGTCGACCTACATTATTATTGGTAATATTTTCCTTCAATGTCCCTCCAAAATACTTTCTATATATATCATCCTTTTTATTTTCCATAAACAAAAATCAATAATTTTTTTGCTACTATAAATTAAATATCATCTCAAAATTTTGTTATCAAATTGTCCTCTGGTTTTTTTTTCATATTATTTTTACATTCCCACATTGCCTTCTTCACAAATTTATTTTTTTCCTCACAACACAAAGAATGATGAATGCTCAAGTTTCTCTTGCCTTCTTTTTCTTATGTTTCATCATTCTAATTTCAGGTGACATTTTTTTTAACTTCTATGCAAAATTTGATGGTATATTGAATTCAGAATCCATAATTTTTTTTATAAAAATTACGATGAGTTCAGTGTTAAAAAAGGTTAAATCGATCAAGTTTATATTCTAGATGTATATGTGTTTAGATTTAACTATTCAGAGTAGAGCAAATAAATAATAAATAATATAATAATTCCAAGTCAATGTATAATAATAACGGGATTAACCGTCAAATATTTCTAGATATTTTAGTGAATTTTTATATAGAGAGAGAGAAAAAGAGAGAAAAAGAGTCAGGATATAAAGATTCTGGATTCTAAATAAGTTATTTTTAGATAAATACAAAGTTTGGACCAAAATTATTAGATTCTGTTTACAAGGTCCAAACAAAAGTTATTTGGGAACGTATATGGTCGATGTCAATTAATTTAAGATTGAGACGTAGTTAATTAATTGACTATTTCTCATTTTGTTCTTTTTTTTAATTAAATGAAACAGGGGCCTTATCAGCAACATTTACACTAGTAAATCAGTGCAATTATCAAGTATGGCCTGGAATTTTATCAGGTGCAGGCACAGCTCAACTTTCTCCAACAGGATTCATGTTAAACCCCAGCCAGTCCGTTTCGGTTTCCGTGCCAACGGGCTGGTCGGGTCGTTTATGGGGTCGGACTTACTGTTCCCAAGATTCGTCCACAGGCAAATTCACCTGTGCATCAGGTGATTGTGGCTCCGGAACAGTGGAATGTTCCGGAGCTGGAGCTGCTCCGCCAGCTACTCTGGCGGAGTTCACCTTGAACGGTGCTGGAGGGCTTGATTTCTACGATGTTAGCCTTGTGGACGGTTATAACTTACCAATGCTTATAACTCCACAAGGCGGAGTTGGAAACTGTTCAACAACCGGTTGTGGTGTTGATCTTAATGGGTCATGCCCGAATGAGCTGAAGAAAATGATGAATAGCTTAAGTAGTGAGTGTGTGGGATGTAAAAGCGCTTGTGAAGCGTTTGGTGATCCAAAATATTGTTGTAGTGGATCATACGCCACGCCTGATACATGCAAGCCAACGGATTACTCATTGTTCTTCAAGAGGGCATGTCCGCGATCTTATAGCTATGCTTACGATGATGGCACCAGTACTTTCACTTGTGGTGGTTCTGCAGATTATGTTATCACCTTTTGCCCTGCTCCTTCTAATAGGTATGTAGCAAACTTGCTTCCTCTGTTTTGCTTAACTTGTTGCGTCTTCAGACAGACGCAAGATTTTAAGTTTACAAGTTCTGAATACCTTCACATCCCTTCAAATACAGAATTTAGGTCTAAAATTATGTTTCTCCCAAATTCATAACATATAGAGTGAAGGGTCAAAAACACCAAACTTAAAGTATCTTGATTTGTTGAGCTTCCTACCTGAACTATCCCCAAACGTCTATCAAACTACACCTGAACTATCAATTGTTTACTTTTTCTACCTAGACGTTTAGGTTGTACTCACTAAAAGGTAACTTAGGTACACCCATGAGAAAATTTACTCCACATATAACACTAGACTGATATTACACTTGGCTATCATGGGTTTCGACTAAGTGTTTACATAATCTTCTACTCGTAAGAAATAAGAAAATTCATGAACTGACCTCACCATCTCCGCCTTGTGGAAATTACTAAATCACCAGGCATCCAAGAGTCACAAAACCGACCTTAGAACTCTGTTCAATAAGTTAAACATCTTACTCTCAACATTAAATTACTTTTTCTGTTCCTTGAACAGTATTATTTGTCTTATAATTTTGTTTTAATGTTGCAGCCCTAAATCACCTGGAGGAGGTGCTGGCGACGGATCGTCTCCCACGAGTCGTGGTGTGTTAACCAACAGTCCATCACCATTGTTGACAAGCTTGATAATCACTATTTTAGCAGCAGTTTGGGATATGAAGCAGTTGCATTGATCTTGTACTGTGACAGAGGTGTATCCTGGATTTCGGAAGGAAGATGCATCTAACATATTAATTTGATTGGTTTTAGAAATTATAGGTCCAACTTATTTAGTACTACTAGTTTTGAATTTTAATATACACATTTGATTTAATTATATAACTTTTTTAGTATCATTGTTATAATCTAGAATGCACTAGAATTGAATACAAAACTTTTCAATCAAAGCAGACTTTATATCATTGAAAATTATCCGCTCAATTGGTGTTGATGTATGTAATTAAAAGAGGGTGCATATTTTATGCGATAAACTATAGTTCAAGGGTTTTAATGAAATTTACTAGCAAGTGTAAGTGTAAGGGTTGTTAATATAAACCCTAAGTTCCAAGAAATCATATCTTCTACCAAGACATTTATCAACGATGCAGAAGCACATTTGAAAGAAGCTATTTAGGAACAAATGTTGATCACTGAATACACAATGAAAAGCGATAGACCACTACGCCACATTCTTGGGTGCGTACCTGCATGATTTGACATTCTCTCAAACAATTTATTGGCAGCAACATGTAGAGATGCAAGTTTATACTTTGCCTTCTGCAGTAATAAGAGCAAAGAGATAACTGCAGTAAAGAATGAAGCACAAAAAAGCAAATCATCTGGTAATGGAGACATATACAATTGAGATGGCTTCCAAGCAAAAAAGATATGACTAATGGTATTAAGGTTCAACGGACAGACCCCATCTATCTCCATTTCCCAGTAAAGTAATGGAACACTTGACAGCAAAACAAAGCAAAGAGCAGTGAAAACATATTGGGGAAGGCAAGTTAACACAACCGTCATAAAGGTAAGTAAAAGGATGTTTAAAGAACAGAAAAACAAATCTATGAAAAAAGTAAGCTCAAAGCAAAGAGAGCTCTTTGAAAAGCTTGAGTAACAACAAATATGCTTTCGGAGAAAAAGGACATGGTCCAATATTTCCAAAGTGAGCCAGATCAGTCAGAAAAGTACCTGAATATGTACATAAGCTATATAAACATGAAACTAGAAATGGTACAGGCGTACAGGACATGAGAAAAACGCTTCAGCATGTCCATCCAATTTATTAGGTAGCAACTCTAACCAATCAAGCAACAAATTTCAAGCATCGAGTATCATTATGAATGGTCCGACATTTGATTGAGCAGAAGCGCATCCCACACTGCACGCATGTATAGGTCGAGGAGAAACCACAAACTGTGCAGAAATGACGGCGAGCGATGGAACTTGGAGGTCCTACTGCTGCTCTTAAATAGGTTGGCACATGTGGTGGCAAGGACTCTAGGTTTGCCTTCACAAGTAGAACAGTGAGAGGTTAATTTATGTCATTGAAGTAGAGGGAAAAAAACATCTATTAGCCTTGGAAAAATCTAATACCTCATTCAAGAGCTCAAGGAATGATTTGGGGGCTCTCTTATTCTCAAGAGCCTTTGCTTGTCGAGTTTTCCGCTTTGTGCCCTTTGGGTACTTCTTATGAAATACTGAAATTAAAATAAGATAAATTGAAGTGAAAAAGTAAGAAAGTTTTTATAGTTATAATTGGAAGAGAAGGAAGAAATAGGAACCATATAAATCCTCCATTAAGGACCGGAAGAAAAGGTATAACAAAAGAAGTTTGCTGAAGGGATGAAAAGATAGAAGGAAACAAAGATGACAAGATAAAGATGGTCAATAAAAAACTTTATTACCCTTCATTCCGGGCTATTATTTTCTGAACTAAGCCAAACTAATAGATCCTGAAAATGAAAATAATAGAAGAAAGTTATATTCTTTTCATTCATTCCTCTATCTTTTCTTTTGCTCATGGTCAGGCGGTCGCTAGCTTCTGTAATTCTTTGGATCCACCATTAATCCATCAGGCACAAGAAGAGAAAAACGTCCCATAAATCATTTGTCTTCGTTCAACAGCAATGGTTTTATAGATAGACGACTACACTCTCTGACAAGAAAGCATCAAGTCCCACAAATATTTACTTTACTCCTTAGTCACTGAATAGGTAATGAGGCAGGCTCAACTTCAATGAACATGCAAATATAAGTGAATTACATCTATGTGAAGCACTCCTTATTGAACATATGAATCAACTAAAGACAAGAGAGTGTTGCTCGGATGGTAAGAACCCCTCACTTCCAACCCGAAGGTTCTAAGTTCGAGTCACCAAGGGAGAAAAAAGGTGTGAGCTCCTAGGGAGGGGTAAAAAAAAACTAAAGAATGCACAAGTCCATGTATTCTTCATACCATCTTTTATTGAGCAAACTAATCAACAAAGCCTGTAAATGTACAATTTCCTGAGTGTGGTGAAAGATCTACCTTCGTATCTGTTATTCGTGAAACATAATGCTGGCATAAATGACAAAGGCTGCTATTCTCTCAGTCCTATACTGCTTAAGCGAAACAAATAGGAAGAACCCAAGGAACCAATCAAAACTATGCCTCAATTTTAAACTAATTGTGACAGTTATACCAATATTTAATATATATTCTGGCACATTCAAGCCCATTTTAGTGGACGTAGCACGTCCCAACCAATGAAATCAGTATTAAGAGGAATTCATCATACTTATAGACTATTTTAACCATTAGCCTATCACAACCCTCCTACTTTATCGAAACTTCTGACCAACTATATTATGGCAAACTCACAACCTAAAGAACAAATTCAACTCCAGACAAGCTAAAACTAGTGGAAGCGGTAACACTGTAATCCAGAGTACACAAGTTCATAATTCTTCATACCATTCTTTATTAAGCAAACTAATTACCAAATCCTGTAAATCTATGATATCCTGCAGAGTGTTGGTGAAATATCCATATTCCTATCTATTATACATGAAACCTAAATATGCCATATCTATTCCAGCAAATTCAAACCCATTTTAGTGGATGTAGGGCGCCCCAACTAATCTATTCAGTATTAAGAGGAATTCATCATACTTAGACTATTTTTCCTCCAACCGTTAACCTATCACAACCCTCCTCCTTTATCGAAACTTCTAACCAATCATGTAATGGGAAACTCACAACCAAAGAACAAATTCAACTCCAAACAAGCTAAAATTGTTCAAAACAGTAACATTTTCACATATTTAACACATTTATGAACAAACAAGGAACAAAAAAGAAAAAGAAAAAAAAAACCTTGATCCTCATCGTCAAGAGAAGCTTCATCATCATCATCAAGTAGTTGAGGTTCCACTACTGCATTATCACTTTCCAAAGCATCAAGCCGCGCTAGCATAGCCTACTCCGACAACGAAAAAAACAAATATAGATCATCAAATTTAGCAGGACATCAAAAATTTGAGTGAAAACATAAGGTATTTAGAATACCTGTGTTCTATTATCAGAACTGGCAAGAGCAGCAGCCATTTTTGGAGCAATTTTACGAGTTCTCATAGACATTCTCCGCGCTGAATTCGACATTTCTTCATCCATTGCTTCAAAAGTGAGATTCAAAACTACAAAATTAATTTACGTACTTTTTTTTGTTTCCTTCACTTTCCTGATTCCGATACCAAAAATTGAGAAAATCTTGAGTTATTCGGTGACGAAGATTTAACAGGAAGAAAAGTTTCCGTCGACGAAGGTGAGACAACAACCGGTGACCGGCCGGCCGGCGGGAGAATTAGGGGTTAAAAATATTTCGAGCTCCGAACTGAGAGAAAAAAACAAACTATCCGACTTTGAGTTTTGTTGAATCCCTGTATTTTCAAAAGAAATCAATTCAGACCCCAAACTATACCAAATTGTATTGTTGTCCCCCAACTTTTTATTCTTTTTTTTTTTTAACTTAGCTTTATATTCGCCGTTTAAAATTGTTTATCTTACTTTTCTTTTTAGTCTGTTTCAAAAAATAATTCTACGTGACATGTTTACAACCATCAGATTAAATGACATTCTTATACATTCAACAATAATAGTATAAAATTACAAGATTTTGAAAATTTTCTTTATTTTTTAAACTCCATGCTAAGTAAAATAAGATAAACAAATTAAAACGAATGAAATAATTCATTAAAAGTTAAAAACACTATCATTATCAATTTATCTTCAAATTTAATATTCCCTTTGAATAAAGAACCAAATTTTTGATTTAAATATAGAGACAACAAACTATAAATAAAAAAGGGAAAAGGGTCAAAAATACCCTCCAACTTTGGTTTATTATTTAAATTTATCCTCGCCGTTGAAATAAAGTTAGTTTTACCCCTTGCGTTACTAATTTCATCAAATTTACCCCCATTAGACGGATTGACCCGATTTTTTTTAAAAAAACCCGATTTTTTTATTTTAACCCGACCCCATTTAAAATAACCCGACCCATTCTCCCAAATCTTCTTATTTCCATCTACCTTTCCTTCATTCTCTCCCTCAAAAGCTAAGCCTAAGAACAAATTGATTAGTTTGAAGAAAAGACAACCTAATTTCTTCAACCTAGCTCAATCGAAGTGGGCTAAAGGGGTTCTTTTTCTCCATTTTGAGATGTTGAATTTGGGTGAAGAAATTTGAAGGGGCTAGAGAATTGAACAATTGCTTGAGATAAAAGCCTCATCGAGTTTTCACAAATCTTTTTTTTTGTTATTTATTTTATTTTTAACTAAAAGTTTTAAATGTAGATAACATTTGATTATTATTATTTTTTTTAAAAACTAGGAGTCCTACAAATTGGGTCTTCTTTTAAGGAAAAATTACATAAATTGATACATTTTAATAAATAATTACTGATTTTAGCAATACTTTTTATTTATTACCATTTATAGCAATACTATGTTAAATCTGCAATATGTATTAAAAGTGAATTATGTATGCAATATATATGAATTATAATTGTTTTATAAAATATATTATGCTTGTTTGGTAAAAATTTGACACATTGTATTATAAGTGAATTAAAATGTGTGATAAATGAATTATTTATCATTAAAATTTATATTATATGTGAATAAAAAATTGTTCTTTGTAATATGAATTAAACTTGTATTATAAATGAATTAAAAGTGATCAAGTGAAAAAGAAATATTATTGCTATAAATGGTAAATATTTTATTATTACATTATATTTATGTAAATTTCCCTTTTTTTAACTCCTCTGCTTTTTATTTATTTTTTATTTTCGTTATGAATTAAAAGATGAATGTGATATTTATTCATCAGTGATCATCAACTGAGATAAAAAGTTGTCTGTGACTACGAATACTATATATATATATATATACTCAGATCATTAAGGCAGAGGAAGTTGACAAGAAAACTTATTAATTGATGGATAACAACTTAAGCTTTTTTCTATACATTTATGGGAAATCTGAATTTACTTATGACATTAGAAAAGAAACTAGGTTGTCTTTTCTTCAAACTCATCAATTTGTTCTTAGGCTTAGCTTTTGAGGGAGAGAATGAAGGAAAGGTAGATGAAAATATAGGAGATTTGGGAGAATGGGTCGGGTTATTTTAAATGGAGTCGGGTTATTGGGTTAAAATAAGAAATCAGTTTTTTTTTTAAAAAAAATCGGGTCAATCCATCTAATGGGGGGTAAAATTTGGTGAAATTAGTAACGGAAGGGGTGAAACTAACTTCATTTTAACAGCGAGGGTAAATTTAAACAATAAATCAAAGTTAAGGGTATTTTTGACCCTTTTTCCAATAAAAAATAAATTGTTGTGTAATAAAAAATTCAAGGAAAAGGTAGAGATTAAATAGCTTAGTATTTGAAATATTGAATGTACTTGAAACGTCTACAATTGCCAATAACAAGGAAGACATGACAATATTGTGATGAGCAGGTAGCTGAGCGTTATCGCAAGCTAATTCCACCACTGAATATTCGATTTTCGTTAGAGAAATGGTTAGTATCATCAGTTGGTGCTTTGGAGTTTATTCAATACACAACTAAACCATTTCTTCTCAACAAAGTGAAAGAACTAAAGTTTATGGGTTCTGAATATCAAAATTTTGATAAACTGTAATAATCAGTAACTTGTCCATAGTGGAATCAGTTCATATATCATATAGTATATAAGATCTGAGCTAGCTTTTGATAGTTTTGTATGTACAAAATAAGCATACTAGACACAGTATAACCTGCATTTTAAATCTTCATCGCGTAATTCTGACCAGTAAAGGATAGCAATGATCCATCTCATAATTTGGCCAGGAATCATCACCCTCGACAAATCCCTGATGACGCCTCCAAACTTCTGTGTCATACATTTCGTCTATGCTGAAATGCAATGCGCTATCTTTAACTTCTCCGAGAAACTTGTCCAATGAGTTGCCTCTTCTGGGGCTGAAAAGTATGGCTTCAGAAGGACCTTCCTCTTTTAACAGTGATTTGATAGTTCGGATGAGTGCTCCATGGAACTCTTTGAAGAAAGTGCTGCAAAATGACAAATGAAGTAAAACTACAGAGTAACTATAGCAGACAAAAAGGAAAAGATCCGTCTTCTGTTCTTGCACGTGTACATGAAAGGCTTAGGTGACAAAGATAAGAATGAACTCCATGCATTATAGGTAGATGCCAACGGGGGGTTTTCTTTGACTGAATTTGAGTACATAGTACCGTGGAAAGGAGGTTAGGTTGCCAGCATGGTCGTTATACAATTTTGTATAAATCATAGAGCTTTATGTTCTCCAAGTTAGCATTCATTAGCCATTGACGTGAAAACAGTGACTCAGAGATATGATGCATTGAGTTTACAACTTACAGCAGAATACTCAATGAGGAAAAGATCAGTTTAGTAAGAAAAGAGACAACTACCAGTCACTTGCAATGATGACATCAAATGTGTTGGAGATATCAGTGTCTTTTTCCTGACCCCAGTGCAGCATCAATGGCTTCACCTCCGTACCACCAAACGAACCAGAGTTGGCATTCACATTACGCTGTATATCTGAATGTTAAGTACATCTGAAGTTAAGATATATGTGAAGCAATCGAGTTATTGAACCACTAACACACCTTGTGCAATGCTTGATAGTAAACTGATTGGGACAACAGTAAAGCTTGGAGATCAATCACTGTTTGTGTAACTGGAAGCAAATAGAAGACTGACAACTCCTTTAAACATTACCGGTAAATTTGTTTCTGCATGATTACCAATCTATATCTTAGACTAAAGAAAAGTACGAAGTATGAATCCAGGATACTGCACAACTAATGGACGGGTGAAAAATACAAGGTCTTAACAAATACTACATTCTTCAACACACTACTGATGAATGACAAACAGCTTAATTACTAGGTTACTATTGGAGTTGACAACCAAAAACAAGTGGCATGATCAGTAAAGTGGAAATGAACAAATACACAATTTTTCCTCTTATAGATCAAATATTAGTTTATTGCCTGAAATCCTTGAACAAGCACACAGTATAATTGCGAAAACGATCCCTCCAGGCTCCGGTACAAAGATGATTAGATGGCATGGTTCAGCAATCACCAACCTTTGTGCTTATTTATCCTAACTGATACAGGTTGGTCCCCAGGACATAAAAAAGCAAGGCCTCAACACAATGGATACTAGTGAATCCACAAAGTAATTAAAGAAAGAAGTGCAGAAGCAGAGTGCTTTTGTCCTTTTACCTTTATGTACCAGAAATTGGCCAAAATCAGTGCAACAAATTACAGTGCTCATCTCCCCACTAAATCAAAAGGATACAATCAACAACTTGGGGATTTCCATCAGATATGAAAACTTCCCGTGCTTCTGTGGTCATTGCAACGATCAATCCAGCTAAGCCATAGCCAGATCCAAGCTCAATGACTCTTTTTCCCCTGGAAGAGTCGAAAATCAACTGAAATCAGTTGAAGGTACAACCAAAAATATTATAATCCAATCTGAAATATAACATTTCTTAATACCTGAAAATGCTTGCATGTGACGAACAGTAGTGGGCAAGGACATCCTCTGACGGCCATTGACCTGCTCAACAAGAAAGTCTATAAATTAGAAGGCAATGATAGCAAACATGACATGGACCATTAAGGCTTACTAAACGATATGCACATTCTAGTATATAAATATTCCGTGAAGTTCCAGTTGTTTACGAAAAAACTGTATTCCAAAACAGAAGAAATTAGTCTTTTAGACCGGAGTTAAAGAATCTTAATCTGTAAATGCTATTAACTAGAGGACAATTCCAATCATCAAACGAGACAATTTATAGCCATGACTAAGTAGCTCACAGCATCAAATTGCAGTCGATGAAATACTTCATCGCCATGTAGAAGTATGTAAAGTGATGAGGTTCTTAGTTTTCAGAAGTTTGATTCATGCAGTACATCCAGAAGATTGCTTATTATCACAATGTTTGCATTCGTCTTTTGTCTTTTGTCTTTTATCTTCTATAGTTGCAAATAACATCTATTTTTTGACAAAAGGTATATTATTTCCAGTCTCATCATATTTTATTCAAAAACTAGCCAACTCCAATTTCCTCTTCTTCAATTCACTGGGGGACTCAAAGGGGTAATCAATAATAAATAGCATTTCCTACAATATATAAGATCTTTCTGTCCAAACTTCTGGAAAGAATATTATGTTCAGAATGGCACCTAAAACAGAAGCCAACAGTGTGGGCTATATTAGATAAGTTAACTCTACACTTAGTGAACTCAAACAACAAACTACAATAACAATTTTAGTACTTACTGTTTCGTCATTTCACATTTATATTCAGATTTCTTCTGTTAGTGGAGAAAAGGTATCTACATTGATAAAAACATGTTCTCCTACAAAAAAGGTCCTCGCTTACAGTGTAATCCCTCACTAAATGCCTTTTTGATTCTCAACATCTAAAATACCAGTCAGCATTTGGTTTACTTTAGCTAAGCAGTGAGTTTGACATCGCTACAATTGACGCAGGCAATAATTACCCGTTCAACACTGACTACAAGGATATTCATATAGTTATCTAAGAAAATAAGATGCAACAATTTCCATATTCAACTTAGAAATTATTTTTCTGATAATGGTGGTGTTCAGGGAATCTTGCACGCACCTCGACTAATTCACGGGTACTTGTAGCTCCCACCAACACAAGTACCGGGTAAGTCTGCTCACAAAGTCTTAGGCAGATGGGAAGAAATCACCTACTGTTGTTTCTCCTGTTAGGAATTTCAACCACCTACTGCCCACAAAGGCTTAGGCAGACCTCCAAAGTTTAAACCTACTTAATTAACCACTAAGCCACACCCTCAATGCAACTCAATTAACAACATCAAACTAAACTGGTCTGTGAGTCTGATAGATAGACATCAACTTTTATTTCTTTGGTGCTTAATGGAGAGGAATCAAGAAATAATCAGATGAAGGGGGGTAAGGATAAAGCAGCTCATTTTAGAGCAGAACCAGGACAAATTCAGACTTTTCTTGGTAAGGAAAGATATACATACTTTTCCACGAAAGTAAAAAACAAATCGAAGAATGCAAAAAGTACTTACAAACAAGTCCAGTGTTGTCAATATCATATCTATTGCAGACCTCAAAGTCATTAAGATGTATCATATCATCCGCTCTCTGACTGCATTAAAGTCAAGCCATTAGAGATCATCAAGGAACAACATCAACCAGTTCATTCTGACGAAAGAATTATTCCCCATATTCCGTTAAATTCCTACTATCCAGGGCCAAAAGATGAAAAAACAAGCAATGCAGGGGGGATTACAAAAAAAAAAAAAGGGAAAAAACCTCCCTCCGTTTCAATTTGTTTGTTTTACTTTCCTTTTTAGTCCATTTTAAAAAGAATGTCTCTCTTTTTGGCAATTCACTAGTTTTAACTTTCCACATGACATGTTTAAGACCACAAGATTAAAGAGCATTTTGGCACATCCTACATACAATTAGTTTACGGACACAAGATTTAAAAGTCTTCTTTTCTTTCCTTAACTCTGCGCCAAGTCCAAACTAGACAAACAAATTGACACGGAAGGAGTGCTATTTTTCACCCAAAATGAAGAATAGGGGAAACACTAAGCAAATCCATCAATCAAAATAAGGATGTCAATGTCAAGATTGATAAGAAACTGAACATTGGGACTAACCCAACCTCACAAGCTACCTCATGAGGTGAGGGTAGCTCGAATTCATATAGGAAGACCAAGTCCTCCATCCCACTACCGATATGAGACTTAATTGGTCAAAAAGTGAGTTTTTTCTTTTTTCTGGATAATTGTTTTCTCGGGGTGCATGCTACCTCCTATCAACATCGATACCTAGTACCTTTGTCCACCAAATGTTGGAAAAATGGAAAGAAACCATCTAGTGTTTTTTGTTTCCGCTTGAATTTGAAGTTGAGGCCTCATAGTTCTCAATCCACTTCATTGATCACTAGACCAGACCTTGGGGTGCCATGACAGGTGAGTATTACCCAAGACCATATACCATGTAAGGACTCAACAAAGGTAAGAATTTGATCACTGACTTCTATAGTGTGACAACATGTGGGTTCCTCTGTGTGATTCGGGTCAAGGTAATGGATGCCCATCCACTACACTCATAGTACATCCACCCAATAAGCAGGGGTGGAGACAAGATGGTTGAAGGGGTTCATCCGAACCCCCTTTGATGAAATATATATATATATATATCGTTAAAATCATTTTTTATGCACATATAAGTAGATGTTGAATCCTATGTTTCTTTGTGTTCTAATTTTTTTATATCTTGAACCTCCATAGTCAAAAACCTGGCTCCGCCTCAGCTCATAAGTGAAGTGAAAAAGAGGAAAATGAACTTCATCTTACTATACTAAAAAAAAGAGGAAAATCAACTTAGGAATAATGGAAACTCACTGTAGAATAAGTTGGGAAGCATTAGTAACTGGCAATGTATAGCATAACGTAGCATTCCGTGAGCTATCCATCGGATTCACATTTTCTTCAACACGATCTTTCATCAGATGAAATGGAATCAAATTGAACCCATGAGTTGCCTTTCTAGATATTCGCTGAATACCCATTTCAGATTTATCTTCTGAAACACAATAATTCAATCCAAATCATTCAAACCCACAAAATAAATTGAGCAAAAAATTAGTCTTTTTTGTAACAGAAAAATACTTAACAATGCCTATATCTGCAAAAAAACTTCAACCCCAGAAGGTAAAGTTACTTAACAGATCCCATGAGTTGGTTTCCTTGATATTCACTGAATACCCATTTCAGATTTATCTTCTTAGACACAACAATTCGATCCATATGATTAAAAATCTCAAAAAATTGATTGTATATATGTTTGAATGTACGTTTAAAAAAAAAGATTTTTAGACCTGAATTGGATGAAGAACGACGAATAAGATTACGACGAAGGATTTTCCATCGAAGAGACGATGCATTTGTTGTTGATTTTCCGCTATTTGCCTCCATTTTTGCACTTTCTTCAGCTCGCTTTTTCACTTCTGTGTTAACAGGGAGAGTGTCTGAATAGTGATGTGTATATGAGTATCAATACGACGTAGTTTAAGCTGTTTCTAACACTCACTAATTTGAAATTCAGGTTAATTTTTTAATATATATCAGATAACACCTAACTATTATAACCACTATGGATTGTGATAGGATAGTAAGATTACCTCCATCTATAACCATAAGTTTGGAATTATGGGTCCGTGGAAATGAAGTCACTTTAAGTAGAAAGAGTTCTACGTCCTGCATACAAAGGACATGAATATAGTCAACACGAGTTTGACTCGTGCTTACTCAGAATTTCTCGTTAATAATTATACAGTGAAAATAAACGCGGAACAATCTAAGAATAGTGAAATACCATTTCCATCAATTTTGTAATGAAAAATGAAAGGATGCAAAGTTGCACAATCCTCACAATGATGAATTTTAAAAAAAATAATATGCATGAACTACTAATCTACATCCATTTATACAAACATATACACCAAAAGAATAATCAAACACCTTGAATAAGTCCAGGCACATTTAAAAAACTGGGCAGCCTTTAACCACAACTCCTTCTGCAGTTGGACATTTAGCCAATGGGCATTGATCTGCATCACTTCCCCACCAGTTAAGCCTAACATGCTCCATTCCCAAGCATAAATACAACAACACCCCCATGAATGCTAATCCAGCATCTAACGCGCCAGATAAAACATAATTGTGACGACTCCATAACTTCTGATTGTATCTATAAATGACAAATCCGGAGAGAAAAGCTATGATGATCCAACTGTTGTAGTTGACGGAAGTAGCTGGTGGCATATTGATTATACCAGCTAATAGTACAGGCACTGTGATTAACCTGATCCATTGCTGGCTAGGGAAAGTCTTGTGCGCGATCCAAACAATGACAGGAGCTATAGCTCCAAATAAGAAAGACCAGTTAAGGGCAGAGTAATGGCCAAGGTTTCCGAAAATTCTCTGTGGCCCAATCAAACCCCAGATGACTGAGGCATCATAAAATACATGATCGCCTGGGCAGGTCCACGGACTTCCAGGAGGCAGCAAAGCCCTGTCACAAATATCGGGGATAGTGTCTATGAGCCACCATGCTGTTCCAAGATGCACTAAAGCTGATATCAACGTTCCAGCAACCTGATTAAAGAGTTCAAAGCACAAAGATTACAGCTTGTAGGACTATTCATTCAGCCAGCCACCCGAGATAGTTTCATGTGCCGGCATGTAGGGATCTACAGATGCAGAAGGAAAAGAAAATCCAACCTGAGCCATAAACATTGCTCTAGGAGGAATCTTCATGTAATGCCCAAGCTTTAAGTCTTGTAAAAAGGTTAATCCCTGCTTCATGCTGATGTAACCGTACACCTTAAAGCACATGTTAGCTACTGGATAACCGGGGTACAAGTAGCCAATTATGTACTCCGTTATCACATTCAAACCAGGAGTCTGTACAAAGAGACAATGGAAGGTTAGAACAACAAAGAAGTTTGTGTGCGTTTGAATAGAAGATAGCTTGTATATCCTCATCTAAGACTGCATTATGCAAAATCCCGATGCTCTCATCTACAGTATGCAAAATCCAATATCAACTAGAATGCAGAAAACAGATACCAATGTATTACCTGAAAAACTATGCCAGTTTTATTACTAACGTAAGTACTAGTCTCAGCTAATGTATGCCAACATATCAATATTTCTAATGAAATAAACCATTGGGTAGGATGCGATCAACAAAAGCTATGGATGATTGCAAACAGCTGTGAAACAGAATATAGCACATTACTTGGTTAGTGGTAGCAGTGATGACTCCAACCGGAAGGGTGAAAAAGAATGCAAGACCACACGCCAGCAAGACACCCCACCATGGTAATTGGAGCTGTGTTTTGTAATATTCACATATAAACACAGTAGCAGCAATATTTACAAGAAGAATGCTTAAGAACCACCATTCGGGAACTTGCTTGTATTTTCTCATGAGCTTTGTGTGAATATCCATTTTCTTCTCTTGGAAAGCAGACTTGCTCAGCTGCCACAGGTCTCTACATATCAAAAGCCAATGACTTGATTATTTGCTGCCGCGTGCACTAAAGCTAAAACTAGCTCAATACTCAAATAAGGAACACAGAGAGTATAGCGACACAAAGTTCTACTTATCTTTGTTTTCTCCATATTAGGAACACGGAGAAGTTTTTGCTTTTGTACTTTTTCCAGTAGAAAGCACACATATCACTTGCAAATCACTTTTTGATTGGTATGTCACTCATAAATTATTTTTAATCATAAATTGAATATAGTGATCCTCTCTGATTCTTTCTGATTTAAATGTTTAAACATAGGATCACTATATCGTGAATATTATCTTTGGCGAAATCTGTAACTATTTCAGCTGTTTAGTGTAAAACAAGTTAACAACCTACATACTAAGCTATTCCTGAAACATTACAAAAAAGGATCCTTTTAATCTTTAGTAACAGTTTAGATGTGAAGCAAGTTGCACCAAAAACACATTAAAGCATTGTAGAAATTCAGAATAAGAGACTCTGACATATAGAATAGTATATAGACAAAGAGATACAGATACAGAGATGCACATAAATAGGCATGATCAAACCTGTGAGTATTATCAATTGTCCAAAATTACAACTTACCGTCCATGGAAGAGGAAGACATGAATGACTGTGGCACTTAGGCAAGCAAAGCTGAATGCATAAGTCATTGAAAAGAAAGTGCTGAGGTAGAGAGGGCCCTCGCGATCATATGCATTGAAATCAATATGGAAATTTTGATCGATAATGGCTGAAATATTGTATGTTTGACCATCTGATGTGAAGAGGCCATCTGAGAATATTGGAAAGGTTTTGGCTTTGTACACATTGGACCAGTACATAATAGGTGTAACGACATACATAATGAGAAAATATCCAGCAGCAATGTTTGCAGTAGCGAACCATGGACTAGCTAGTGGGCTTCCGAGATAGGAGGATATACTAGACCAATCGAGTCCAATGGCACCCATTCCAAGACCATGAAGCCCAGAACCCAACTGTTGGGCAAGAACAGAAGCTGGGAATATCCAACATAGCCATGAAAGGGAACTTAGCATCGGGAAAAGGTAACCTGGAAAGACATAGTAAGCAAAGCTACATAAACAGGCAATGAGGAAGAACTGGTTTCGTGTCAATTCGTTCTTGGCTCTTTCTTCTTTTTCATGAAGGGCCCTGCCATTTAGAAATGAAAACCACAATAAGCATAGTAATCATAACAACCACTAAACAACATACCCACTATAATTCCACAAAGTAAGGTCTTGGGAGAATAGAGTGTACACAAACATTAACCCGACCTCATAGATAGTAATCAATGACCCTTATTCATACCATACAAATTCAACCCCTTGTTATCACAAATTATGAGGCAGATTCGATCACTTGGATATGGTATCCTCCTAAGTCCTAAGTGTAATGTAGGTGACCAACCTAATCATGGGCAATCTTGATTCAATGCCTTTGCAATTACTTCCAATTTTGGTATGATGGAAGTTACTTTTCATGAAAATTATTTACTTTGGTTCCTAAATGAAACATACTTTATAAAAGAAAATGACTAAATGAGTATATATTAAGACTAATAATATTATTAGCAAACCAGAAGGATGAAATTTTTGGAGTACTACATATTGATGTCTTTGGTTGGAGCAAGTAATTTTCACAGGTGAAGGAAGTCCTTTTTTCCCCTTGTGACCAGAAAAAAATTTACTTTTTTTTAGTCATTAACACTTTTAGCCGTTCGATAGAGTGTATAAGAATAATACCAAATAGAGTGTTTAGTGATATATATATTAGCATTTAGCAATGCATGTATTGATTATACTTGCATTAACTATACATAGATTATTTTTATTCATTGGTTTGATGATTAAAAATAATATGCATTGCATAAAAAAAATAATTTACAAAGATAAGATGTAAAAGGAGATTAAGGGGCAATTGAGTCTTTAATTGAGCTAATGCATGCATTAAAACAATACCAAAAAATTCATGGTATTTAGTAATACACAACTCAATACACAATAGAGTGTATGACTAATGCTAACTAATGCATTAGTTACATAGATTAGATAAGAGTATCAAACAAGATACTAATAATACACAAGGCTAATATATCTAACACGGGATTTGAACTCTTAACTTCAAGGATATCTGAATTATAAGTTTTTCTTTGTCATTGAGGTAGTTCAAAATATAAATATCTACATAAATATAAAAAATTTATCTTACATATATTGTGTAGTTTTTTAACGAGAAGATTCGAGTGAAACCTCGAACTCATGTGGGTCCGCTCCCGCATCCCACACGACCCCTTTTAAATGGGATGTGTAATTATGTTAAAAGTGGATTAAATATGAATCTTCTCCTATTATCCATGTAAGGTGTAGGAACTACCAAAAAAAGTACAAAAAATATTTTGTAATTTCACATAATTGATTGACTTGAATATTTTGAAAAATATTTTTCAATAATTTATTTTATTCTATTTTTTTTATAAAAAAAAATTATTCCTACATAAAAAGATAAAATAAAACAACATTTTCGAAAAACACTCCTTTAACCTTATGTCCGAAACAGGTCTCGATCCTAACTCAACCATCAACCCGACCGGGACCCAAACTCTCAACCCGACCCATAGACAAGGATTACATTAAGGGTGTACAAACCGAATCATTAAGTCAAACCAAACCGACGAACCAAATCAAATCGGAAAAAAAACCCGACTTGTGGTTGGGTTTGATTGGTTTAGCGATTGAAGAAAAAAACCGACCACTCTTGGTTTCGTTTGGTATTAGAAAAAAAAGAATCAAACCGAACTCAAACTAAACTCAAACCAAACCAACATATATATATATATATATATATATATATATATATATATATATATATATATATATATATATATATATATATATATATATATATATATATATATATATATATATATATATATATAAATAATTTATTTTATTTATAGATAAGAAAATATTATTTACATATAATCTACTTTGGTGATATATTTTAGTTACTTTATGATTTTCAATTTTATATATTTTATTTCAAAGTTGAATTTGTAAAATTTTGTATATATATACATATATATATAATTTATTTTATTTATAGCTAAAAAGATATTATTTATAATGTACTTTGCTAATATATTTTTAGTTAGTTTATAGTTCTCTCTCTCTCTCTCTCTCTCTCTCTCTCTCTATATATATATATATATATATATATATATATATATATATATATAATTTAATTTTATTTATAACTAAAAAATATTATTTATAATACTTTGTTAATATATTTTAAGTTAGTTTATAGTTTTCAATGTTTATCTATTTTATTTCAAATTTGGACTTGTAAAAATTATAATATTTTATTTTGTGTAAGTTATAATTATATTGTTATAGTTTTTCAAATTCGAAGTTAACAATTTACTTTGTAAATAATTTTTGTATTCAGTTTGCATCTATCCTTTAAGCTTATTAGTTTAGCATATGAACGTTGATATTTTAAAAAAAAAATTGTACTCATGTGAATTCGATAGTCTTTTCAAAAACTTCTATCCACTTAATATTTTTTAAGTTTAGTTTATCACACACGTAAGTGAAAAAATGTTTATCGTTTTTTCAAATACGGTATAGTTGTAAAAAACTGAAAAAATAAAAAAAACCAACTAAAACCGAAACCAAAAAAATTGACTTTATATGATTTGATTTGATTTTTGTGTTTTATAAATCGATATATTTGGTTTAAATTTTTTTAAAATAAAAAATCAAATCGAACCGACCTAGGTATACTCTTAGATTACACTACCTACTAGTTATGCCATGTGTCAGAAGCCCAGCTAATATCACAAAAGATAAAGGAAGGCCATATGTAGCTTTGAGTGGAATGTTGTGTACCTGAAAAGAGAAACTTGAACAAGATTGTGGGGCCACCACATAGCAGCGGGCTCCACCAAATACTTCCGAAAAAGCCCGGCCCATCCAAAGCCCAATACCTGCGTCGTCAGAACCACGATCAACGAAACCCAGAAAGTCAACGACCTCTTGTAGAAAACCTTGACCGCACTGACGATATGAATCGCGTACGGATTTCCGGCGCCGGAGTTCGCGAAAATCGTAATCAATACATGCTCTTTCACATTAAACGGTCCTGGATTCATCGTGAATTCTAATTTTCTCCCTTTGAAAAACACTCGATTTGGGATCGCCATAGCCATGAGATGACCTAATGGAACCACCGCGATTTGAGCTGAGATTGAGCTGATTGATAGAGGCTCACGGCGGAACCAGAAGAATTGGTTGAGAAATGAGAGGAGAATACAAGCTAGGGTGCCGAGTATCCACATTCGGAATGTAACAACCGGAAGAGTTGAATCGTCGGTGATCGGAACTGTAAGAGCCACTTGCTCAATCGGTGAGTTTTCAGATTGAGAACTACTCGAAACATCATCGCTGTTGTTTGAAGATATCTCCTTCTGCTTCTGCTTATCAACTGCAACATTTGCAGGTTAGTAAAACTTTACCACACAATATGAATGCAGCATTCATCAATAGATTCAACTGAATCATTCTCAAAAAATATTTCTCAATCAAAGTGTAATAGATTCATAATCATAAAACTTAAATCCTAAATCCGCCTATAGACGGGGCTAAAACTCAATAACTTTGATCAAAATCGCATATTTGTGTTTAGCAAAATCATCGAGAATCCAAAACTCAGAAACTCAACGGATTCAGTAGAACTCAATAGCTTCATTCAAAATCCCATATTTGTGTTAAAAAATATATTCAAAAACCCAATAAGTTACATTTTCTCAAGTTCATAAACTCAAAATTCTGTATCCATTTATTCAACGAAGTAGTAGAATTTGTGGAAATGCTTACGAAGTGGAGCTGAGATTTCTTCAGTCTCAATCATTGTTTATCCTCTTTCACACCGTATATTCTTCGTATTAGATTGAGCTTTTCATTTGAGAACGTTTCCAATCTATCAAATACGAGGGAGACTTCAGTCTGTCAATAGAATATGTCAATATTGTTGGAAATGGGAAACATGTAAACTGTAGAGTTGTTTGAAGACTCAACAATGGCGTAATTTATTATAGAAATTTTTGGCGTGAGTATGGATAATGTTTTTATATTAGTCAACTAGCAAATAAATTAAAAACTCGACGAAAGGATCAAAATAGTCCCTCTTCTTTGATTAAGGCTCAAAGTGATCCTTAAATTTCGCATGGAGCACTAATAGTCCCTCATGTTTGTAATATTGGTGCACTTTTGGTTCTCATTCAAAATTTTACCTATTTTTTTAGCATTGATTATATTCATAACGTATGTATGAGATGTGCAATCGTCATTTTATATAATTAATAAAAATAAGAACTCCATATGAAAAAATGTGAGAAGAAAAATACTTTATTTTGTTTTGTAGAAATCGTATTGCAGGTAAAGTCGAGAGGTTTATCACGATAATTTCACGTGCAATAGTAGAATTTTTTTTCTTCTACAAAGTCATATGTTAAGATGTATGTTAAGATGTTCTTAGTTT
Source organism: Solanum sitiens (assembly GCA_016801875.1). NCBI lineage: Eukaryota > Viridiplantae > Streptophyta > Magnoliopsida > Solanales > Solanaceae > Solanum > Solanum sitiens. Next base: position 1,669,694 of record JABWTJ010000087.1, on the reverse strand, counting down.
AGCTGCAGTAATATTTCTAGTGAGCAGAACAAGGTATTTTTCTTATCACCTTCTCTCAGATAGAGTTATTGTTTCTACTAAATATATAAAAAGACGATTGGACATTCTTTATATAAAATTCTGGACAAAATTAACATTTAAAAAATAGACAAAATTTTAGGGGATGACCAAAAATGCACCAATATTGCAAACATGAGGACTATTAGTGCTCCATGTGAAAACTCAAGAATCACTTTGAGCCTTAACTCAAATATGAGGGACTATTTTGATCCTTTCCTCTAAAAACTCCCTCTATTTTTATTTGTTGTGTATCGCTTTTCAAAAGTTAACGTGATTAAGTTTTAAAATTTAATTAGATTAAATTAATTTGATATTTTAAATTAAAATATTAAATATTTAAAAATTATACGAAAAGTTATAAATTGTAATTTTTTATATTGTTAGTTTGACTTAAAAAAAAATAAAAAATCGTCCCAATTAAAAGTGGACGAAAAACCAATGAAAATGAACCTGGGCTACATGCTGGTGCATATACATTTTGGTGTTCTTTAACATATGATTAACATGTTTTAAGCAGGACTTTTCCTTTTCTTTGATTAACGCACCCATAAATCGTTTTGATTCCGTGTTTAATTTTATACTCATTTTTAAATTTTTTAGTTTGATTCCATCAACAATAGATATCAAGTACTTCCTCCGTCCATAATTGTTTGTCAGGTATACTAAAAATAGATGTCCAAGATTAATTGTCAATTTAAATAGTCAAGAAATAATTGCTCACCTTTTTTCAAATTTGCCCTTAATGATAGTGTAGTTCAATTGAAAAGTTATGTAGACTTTTGATATTCTTGATATAGTAGGGTTATATTAGTCAAATTACACCTTGTATTAAATTTTTCTTGAGGGGTGTGCATGACCTTAATATGACAAACAATTATGGACGGAGGGAGTAACTCTAGTCTTGAGATTTGAAAATTGAGATTTCATAACTCTTAATCTGCTTTATTGAGATTTAAAGAATGAGATGCAATAAATCGTTATGATTTCGTGGCGAATTTGATCTCCACCTTTGAACTTCTTGTTTGACGAGACCTTAGGTCTAATTTCACCAATAGTAGGTGATATCGGATAACTTTGGCCACTAAGACTAGAAAGGATATAAAGAAATTACTAGTGTTATTGTCTCTTCTGAAATTTGATATCTGAGATCTCATTAATCTTAATCTACTATGTTGAGATGCAACAAATCGTTATGATTTTGAGTCGAAACTAATCTACATCTTCAAAGTTTTCGTTCGACGAGATCTCAAATCTAGTTTTACCAATAATAGGTATCAAGTCACCAAAACTAAAGCAGATGTAAAGAACTTACTAGTGTTTTTGTGTTTGATGAGATTTGAAGTCTAAAATCCATAATTCTTAATTTACTCTATTGAGAATTTTATTATATTTTTTTTTTAAAAAAAAATGCAAATAATAAGTTTGAATCTTTTTGAAAAAATACACAAGTACCCTCTTAGATTATGATCGAATTTCAGATATACGCATTAACTAAACTAAGGTCCTATTACCCCTGAACTTATTTATTTTTGTAATTTTGTGCACCTTTTTGGCTACCTGTCATTCATATATCTCCCAGACGCCTCAATTGCGTGGAGTCACGAAGTGTGTCACGTAAGACAAAAGGTGCATAAAACTACAAAAAAAAAAATCGTCATAGTTTAAGGGGGTACTTGTGCATTTTCCCAATCTTTTTCTCAAATGTGTAACTACTTAGTGCCCATTTTGATTGACTTATTTTAAGTGTTTCTAAGCCAAAATAATTTTTAAGCAAGTGTTTAGGTAAAATTAAAAAATGCTTATAAGCACTAATTGTAAAATAAAAATAACAAAAATAAGCCAAAAAATCATAACTATAAATAAAAAATCCTAACTTGTAACTTTTGACTTATAGGTCATAAGTCAATCCAAACAGGCCTTTAAACATTTTTAATATATAATTATATTTAAATACGTTTCTTTAATAAATACTTTACTTTCTCTCTCTTATTAACCTTTGCAAGGATAAATACCATTGTTATACTTTTATTTTCCTCGATATTAACGCAGTGATTAGTGATTACTACTTTTTTTTCATCTTTTTTAATATCACCCTTATTTTTTTATTATAGAAATTTAATAAATATAATACATAATTTAATAAGATACAATAATTTTAATATATTTATTATATTTTATGTATAGTAAATTTACTTTTTATATAAATTTAATAAACATAATTCATAAATCAGAAAGAAACCATAATTTTTTCCCATCTTATGAGAATAACTTTTTACTCTACAAAGATATTTATATGGAAATGAATTTAACTAATGAAATTGAAAGTACAAAATTATATTACTTCCCTTATTAATTGAAAATCCTAATTAAGTGTTCCTTATTTAAATATATAACATGTACATAAATATTTATTCACAAATTACGCGATATACACGTACAAAATACGTACTCTTGACTAGTCTTTATAATAAGTAATAATAGTGATTGATAACATGAATTAACTTATAAATTCTGATATAAAATATAAAAATATTTAAAGTTCTATGGTATGTTTACATTACTTTTTTTTGTACCTCATCGAAAATATTTCAATTCAAAAAATATTTAATTACGAATAAAAATTAAAAAAAATGTCCTTTATCTAAAAAATTGATGGAAAAGGAAGTTAATTAATGAAACTTTATTTATCGAAGATACAAAGTATATCACTTTCCTAGGTTAACTCGATGTTATTTTATATTAAACCTAATGAATGCATGAGTTATATTTTTATCGTTAGATCATAGTTAATTAATATATAGTTTAATGTAATATTTATTAATTAATATATATTTTAATCTAATATTTTTATTTGATCATAATAGAATATATGGCTCGATCTAAATACTGAATATATAGGCAAAGAAGGGATATAAACTTCATGGTTCGAGATTTTATTCTTTTTAAGTTATTAGGTTTTAAATTACTAAGAAAGAATTACGGACCAAACATTTATCAATGTAGCTAAAATATCAATGTATATGTACATTCTGATTAATAATATGTACGTATATTCAATACATTTTTATTATAGAATACAGAGTAAACAAAAGCTATTGAATTCATGATACCTACCACTCTCGCTTTGGCTCCGACTAAATGTGAATAAGTTGTTACTATATATTTGTATATACAGTAAAAATTCACTAAATTAAGAATGTCTGTAATAGAATATTTTCCTCTACTCTCTACTTGGGTCAATGAAAATTCACTATTTTCGATAAGATAATATATTTTTAGAAAACCCTATATGAATATATGATCATATTAAAATTATAATTAATTATTTTTAAAAGTACGAATATATCTACGACATTATAGTAAAATATGATTCTATAGTGTTTTGCTTCTTCTTAAAAATTTAAATCTAATTGAAATTCATCTCTAACTTTTCTTATTGCAAATCTATTTTAGTGCATGTGGATTAATGATTTCTTTTGTACTCACATAATGATTTACGTATTTGAGTATTTGACGTATCCTTTTAAATGAGAAGTCATTTGTGGATATAGTTTCAAGAAATTTCTTATCTTACTGATATAGTGATACAATTTATTCTCTCACCATCATACTTAGAATGTTTTTAATAAAGACATAATAAATAATATTTTATTATTAAAAAATAACAAACATTATATATAATGAATTTATTTTTACAATGAATCATTGCATTCTTGGATTTATTTTACAATGGGTAATTTAAGAAAAAAGTATATTACATTGAATCACAATTATACTTTATGCATAATAATTTATTTATTTTAGGAAATTAATAAATATGATACATAATTAGTACAATACAATGATTTTGATATATTTACTTTTTATACAAGAGATTTATTTTTATGTAACTTTAATAAATATAATACATAAATTAATAAGATATGATAAATTTTTTGTACCTCATCGAAAAAACTTTTAATCCACGAAGATACTTATATGGAAATGAATTTAACTAATGAAACTTAAAGATACGAAATTATATCAATTCCCTTATTAATTAAAAAACCTAATTAAGTGTTCCTTATTTAAATATAATAACATATACACTAATATTTATTCACAATTTTATCAAAGAATATTGCATGCGTTTTAAAGTTTTTTTTTTCTCTCTACACAATATGTCTTTCCCTTCAAGAAATAATAAATCCCACAAATTGTTCAAAATTATGAAGAAAATTTCTAGTATTTTCTTCATTTCCTCATCAAATAATCCTTCCAAAAGCCAAAGAATTACAAAAAAAATCCCTTCTACTAATTGTTACTCATCAACATTGAGTCTCTATGAATGTAATTGTCAATATCATGAAAATGAAAGAAAAAAAGTTCAAAAAAGAAAAAATATTTTTTGCCAAGAAAAATTGGAATATGGAAAAGAATATTGGAGAAATTATGATGATGAAGATGAAGAAGAAGAAGAAGAAGATGAAGCTACTTTTGAGGAAAGGCAAAGTTTGGAGCAAAGAGCTGAGGAATTTATTAAGAGATTCTATGAGGATCTAAGTTTACAAAGGCAAAAATCGGAGTAGTGTTTGATCAATTACGTATTAATCAATATTTGGTTGATTGATTTAAGGTTATCGACAAAAAAAATTGTTGAGTCAAGTGTTTCTGAATTACGTATAATGGTCGCCTTGTGACCTAAAGTAATTAAGAAAAGCTAGTTTGAGGAGTATAGAACTTTTGACGTTTCGTACAAAGCGAAATTCAGAATTTTAAGTTGATTATTGATTTGTGGACTTTGCGATCTTTTTTTTGTTTGTTTGCTGAGTTCTAAACTAAGGTTATTGAATTTTGTCGAACTCATTTTAATAGGACGGTTTATCATCATTTCTTTTTCTTCTTAATTTATCGTTTAATTAGATGTTGATTAATGTTTTTAGCCTTTAAATCTCATTTTATACAAGGGAATTCAGAAAAATAACTAGGACTTATATGGCCTAAAGCAACCTTGGTTAATTTTTCTAAAAAAAAGAAAAAAATTACGTCAATATTCCATAAATTAAGTATAGAATAAATGTATATATTCAATTAAACTCCCTCTGTTCAACTTAGCTTTGTCCCTGTTTACGTTAAATACATTGATTAGATAATTAAGGTAGGTTAATTAATGAGTGAGTTACATCAGTTTAAGCATTTATTTACCAGTACTTTATACTTTTTTCTGTTTCATATTAATTAAAAATTAAACTATATGAATGTCGATCAAATATTTTACAATATATTCTTATCAAATTTACACGAAAAAAGCATTTTTTTTTATCAATTATATTATTTCATTGTTCGACCCTTCACTTATAGGCTTGACAGTCAACTGTCTTGATTTGTTCTCAACTTTGGTTCAGTACACTCAAAAACTCTAACAAGCCCTAAAATTTTACCAAATTATACCACACCAGTGTTTTGGACCCGGGAGGCGACAAGGGCCTGCCTCGCCACGCGGCGAGGCGAGCGGCGAGGTGCTCGCCTTTTTGAAAAAGGTGTCAGTTAATACAAAAAATTAAATATATTTAATTGCATGTATAAATATCCAAAATCTCAATAGCAATAACATATATTAGCAAAATATTTCAATTCAAAAACTCATAAGAGACCAGAGGAAAGAAACATAGAGCAGTCAGCACACTAAACATTTTTTCCCTTATTACTTATGTTGATTCAGCAGTGATGAAGAAAAAAAAAAACAGAGCAACTGAAGAAGAACTGAAGAAGAAGAAGAAGAAAACTCAAGAAGAACTAAAGAAGAAGAACAGAAAAGATTGCACGAGGAAGAGGAGTCGGGGAGCAGCAAAAAAGAGGTATATCTCAGGTCCTCAGTGCAGCAGCAACTCGAAGTCTCGAAGAGACGCGACCAGCGAGGGGAAGAGGAGTCGGGGAGAAGAGATCACGAGGGGCAGAGGAGTCGCGCAGCAGCAAATTTTGAAAATAGAAAAAAAAAACCTAATTTTGACTAATATTGTTAAGTCAAATCTTTTTAAAAAATTAAATCAAAAAGGCGCCGCCATTATTGTCGCCATTAGCTCGCCATGGATCACCATGGGTCGCCTTTTGTATGTCGCCTCGCCTCAGTATGGAATGGCGAGAAGGGCTCGCCTCGCCTTTGGCGATGAGGCGCTCGCCATTCACAACACTGTACCACACTATACCAAGAAAATGTTATTTTACGTTTGATCCTATGTACCCATCAAATGCTATGCATTCTCCACTTCCAAATCTCGCAAGAATAAAATGTGTTTTTTTTCTTTTATATTTTTAATATATACACTAATTTCCTTATGATAAAGATACAACTAGCAATATATCTAGTATAATTTGACAAGTGAATCTAAAAGTTGAATCAAATAATATCGTGTTTATTTGAACCCATCATTTTCAATGCACAACATAAATATGTCTTAAAAACTTAACAAATTGCAACAAATAGTAGATATTTACTCATAACTTTAAAAATATAATGAATTCAATACCAAAAAAATGAGACCCTCGAAAGCTTATGATGAAACGCTTATGATACTAGAACTCATACCTTATCGAGCATTAGCAACTCGAAGAAAATATCAAAAAAAAAAAATTGTGTAAATCCAATCCAAAGAAAAAGAAATAAAGAGATTCTTTAAAGTTGAACGAATAGAGATTAAATCCCGAATCTACCTCTGGTACACAATTCTTTTTTATGAGTCTATAACATGTTCGTGTTTAAATTTTTAAGAAGAGAACATATGCATTAGTAACATCACCTCATTCCCAAACATATTTGTACAAAATTTTGTACTCAAAAAACTTTTGATGCAAACAGAATATTTCTTTCCATCCATAGAAAATAGAAGAAGCTATTCCCATCTACAAAGTGTGTGTCAAACATGGATTATCTATCATATACATAAGAAGTTTTTCGAGTAATCCAATCCCACGTGGAGTGACTTCAATGGCGTGAATCTAGATTAGTTGAACTTGTGATTTGAACATCGAATGCTTTCAATGAGTACTTCAACATAAGTACAATCTCGAAATTGATAGCATGAAGGTGTTTCCACACAATTGAAAGGTAAAAGTAGAATACTAAACATGCCAGCCAACTATGATGTTCGCGCTAGGATATGGATAGGGTTTAGAACAAACCTGTTTAGACTAAATGGCCAATTTTGTGAACTTAGCAACAAAGAGTCCGCTTGTACAAGATGTCAAAGGATCAAATCGTAAGGTTTTTTGTATTCGACCACTCTTGCATGGCCAATTTTTGGCAGCAGTAATCTCTAGCAATTCTGAAAAATAAATAAGAAAACTGACTGCATCAATACAACAAAAAACAGGGAGCTGGTAGACAGAAAAGTGTCAGAGATGAGGAAAGCCTGTACTCGCAAGGACCGTGAATCAACGGTGTCTTTCACGCAATTCATATGAACTCTAATGATGATTTACAATGCAGATGAATAAAACCTGTCTTGTGTAAGACTTTTGTTGAACTTTTACTTACATTATACGGCCTCTGCCGACCCCATCAAACCAGTTAACTTTGAAGTCCCTAGCCGGGTGATAAAAAGGAGCAGCCCGGTGCACTAAGCTCCCGCTATGCACAGGGTTTGGGGAAAGACCGGACCATAATGGTCTATTGTACGCAGCCTTACCCTGCATTTCTGCAAGAGGCTGTTTATTTCCGAACGATTCAAGTATAACTTTCAAAACAGCAGCTGAAGAAACTTCACTATAGGTATATACGCAATGGATAATGAACAACGTTAACCACATATGTGATTATATCTGGCACCCAGCTCATGAAATTACAAGCACATCAAGCTATCAGTTTCTAGATTTATTACAAAAGTAAAATTTTACCTGCAGATGTGTTCTCCGAAAGGAACCGCTCGACCACATCTTCGTTCTGAGCAAAGGTTAAACTATTTGGTACACACACAAAAACAACGAAAAGGATTTATGAGTATCAATAGAATGGAAAGAAAAGAGGATCTGTAGCCATGGGATTACAAGCAGATGGACACCTGCAAGTGCTATAGACAAGGGCTCCCCCAACTCTAAGCAATCTGAATCCATTAGTCAGAAGTTGCAACTGCAAGAAACGGATAAATTATTGTGCGCAAAGACATAGGAAAAAACAAACTTGAGCAAGGAGAACTATTTTGAATGAGGAATGAAGCACCAAGATGAGAAAAATTCACTTAGACGTGGAAATTTAACTACATGTGGCTGAATTTAGAAAGATTCATCTATTCATGAGAGAATTTTGAGGACACCAAAGCTGGAGCAGAAGAGAGATTATGCCCATCCTCCAGAAGTAACATGCAAAACTGCAGAGCTGCAGAATCTTCCCTACCACATTTCCAAGAAACAAGCAAAAAAAATTTGCGATGATAGAGAACCCAGTGACCAACTTTTCTGAATTTCTTAATTACAGCTTGGGACTGGACCCTCTTCTTTAGCCTTTCCTAATTGAAGAGTGTACCTACTACCTAGCAGCCCACAATAAAAATCATCCCCAAACTGAAGTTACAGTCGAAAGTGCTATTAAGACCTACAACAAATATCTGAATTAATGGCAAAACTTGAACATGACTTACTAAATTCATTTTGATACACCTAATTGTGATTCTGGTTCTAAAAATGTTGAAGAGCAATAAGCTTTGAAATGTCTTTTCTTATTCTTATCACGCAACAATATGCAAGCCAGATAAGATCTAGTGATTCTGAGACAATGTTTTTGGAATTCTTTCCATGCCTTTTCATCAGAAAGTCTTCAAAAATACGCAAGGTTAGACCTAGAATCAATAGCATACACTCATCTTGTCATTATGAGTATGCTCCAGTTTTTTGAGAGTTAGAGACTATTCATGAGGAGATGCAATTATCTAAAGCTTCTAGTATAGTATATATGTGATCCAGACAACAGACATTTAACAAGAAAACTAGCAAAATCCACAAAGGGGTGCAAAGTCGCATCTGTACATTCTCATGTATTTTTACAACAACAACATACCCAGTATATTCCCACAAATGAGGTCTAGGACAAGTAAGATATACACAGACCTTACCCTAACTTTGTGGGGTAGAGAGGTTGTTTCCGATAGACCCACGGCTCAAAAAGTGTAATCAGAGTAATAAAGAAATAACGACCGCAAAAATAGCAAGATAAACAAAGCAAATGAAGTAATTTGTAGTAGAAATAAAAAAAGAATAACAAGATACTACGTGATACTAGATAAGATTAATAATTAAGGAGAAAACGAGACGAGACAAACCCTGCCTCTCCTACGTAAAAGTACTACAACACTCGGCTACCTACCACCCTTCTATCCTAATCCTCAACCTTCATACCTTTCTATCTAGGGTCTCCTCAGTAAGTTGAAGGTGTGCCATGAAATTCTTGATATGCCTATTAATCTGATATACTGTTATACTTCATTTTATTAATTTCCAGTACATAGCAATTATCATTAAGGAATTAGACATAAATTATATTACAGTTTCAAACTACTACTCGCCACGAACCAAGCATAATTATCCAAATTATACTAATTTTTACAAGCTGTGAGCCAATCTCTGTTGTTCATCAGCAGCTGTATCAGCTGCAAAAATTGGTAGTGTTTCAAGGCCAAAATATATATATGTAGGTCTGCGAAAACAAGTTCAGCACCTGAAGGACAGTCAGATCATCGGTTCTTTCTGCATCTAGCACACGGCGCTGGAAGGTTGTCCAGCCCCACTGCTCAAATTTCTGAACGTGCTTAATAGAACCATCATGGGTACATTCTGCATCCACAAGAACCTGACTTAAACTCAAACTAGTCAGTAGTTATGTAGGAAAATACAATATCTGAAAGCTGTTCAAACTGTTGAATAGGAACCAAAACAATTATCTTGACTTAATGAGGATCAAGTTTCTAGAAAAACAAAATAAGCCTTCAAGTCAGAGCAAAAACAAATTAAGGTTAATAGAAAACATCTGGAGGTTCGGAACTTTGGTGTACCTTGTCATAGCCGAGCTGCAAGACCTCACTGATAGGCATCTTTTGATATAATTCATTTTTTCTCATCCCAACCACCCCAGAATATCGACCATAAAATATAAGCTCTGGTTCTTGAGTTGGTGAGAATAGCTTGGAGACACCTTTTTCTCTAGCTATAGCTTCCTTCTTCCTTTCTTTCCATGGTCTGCGGGACTTCCACTCCCGATATACTTCAGATTTTTCTCCGGAAGCAAATTCATCCGCTAGATTAATAGAAAAACAAAATACCTTGTAATAAGACTGACCAAAAAGATTTAGCAAAAATCATTAAGAAGCAAAGAAGCATCTGCAACTAAAGGTTATTAAATGACAATCATTTTACCATTTTCATTTTGCAATGGAGAGCCTGAATGGACCCTGACAGGGAGAAGGGAAAAGCTGGTCCCATCAGCAACAAAAAGACGACAATGATCACCAAGACTATATTTCTGTAGCATGGTTCTACAGGCCGCTAATCGATGTTTTGCAATGTCAACACCAGTCACAGAACCCGAACTGCCAAGAATGTCCAACATCATACAAAGTTTAGCACCTAAAAGAAGATATCAAATGAGTTACAAATTGGAATGCTGTATCAGAAGTCTAAACATGGTACTTGGAAGTTTAAGAGCTTCAGAAAAAACACGTGGTTCTACAGATCAATTAAAGAAATCAAGGGATCTTCAGTTTTCACACTTAAACAGAAATGCCTATGAATAATTCATATCTATATAGTACATACTTCATTTAGCTATGGCCTTCTCCGGCCCTTGTCCAGCACTAGTCAAAAAATAGATTAGATCCAGGAATTCTAGTTATTTTAAGGATACAATATTATTTGTTCAATATATAAGCATTGACCACTCTATAACAGCTTTCTTACAAAGATATTTTAGGTATAGATGCACTTTTGAGTACAAAGCTTAAAGGATTTCTAGCTATGGGTTTTGGTTTATCTAGCATAACATCCAAAATCATGGGCTGCATATAATTAGGGAGGCCTAATTTACTAAGTACATAGGTATGGGTTTTCTTTTTTCTTTTTAATGTCCTCGTCTTTAAATTTTCAATGTTTTTTCTTGTGAGCAGCAGCTACTAAGATGGATATGACATACTGATTGCTATTACTTTTTCCCTACCGATGATTTTTCATTCAGATATTAACTTTTCAACTAATTATATTCAATAAAAACTACTGATAATCAGACTCGTACTCATATTATAGAACAGGACTAATAGTTTAAATTTCAAACAGATGGCATACATGTATAACTTGGATTATGAATATGATTGATGACTCTTTCAACTCCTTATATACTTTTAATGACATCCACTTATTCTCAAGATTTTTTAATATCCAAAGCAAGAGATCACTTCTTAACCATTCACAACTTCCTCTTTGTCGCCTAGGCTATTATCGTAGTAAAATATTTGAAGCACTAGGTTGTTATACTGTTGACAGATCCATAATAAGGTAGGTACCTCGTGCTAACACTGTGCCCTGAATCAAAAGTCTTAGTAACATGTGAGGTATCAAGTGCCAAAAACAACAGCCATAAGAGAAATTCACTTTTTCCATATTCAAGTCAGGAATTACCAGGTGCAGCACAAAGATCAAGGACATGATCCCCAACTGAAATGTCCAAAGCTGCCACAGCAGCTCCAGATGCTGCATCAATTCCATACATCTGGATACAAAGACAAAATAATTACTCAAAATCATCAACTATAATGGAATGGATCATATTTTATAATCAACCATTAGACTAGGAATGTTCCAATATAAAGCTGATCACCACGGGGTAAATTTTGCTTAGACGACACTCTCCTAAGTCCTAACCACAAAGCCAACAAGTCAATTGCAGGGAATAGCAAAAAAAATTAAAGATAGTGTTGGACAGAGAAAAGGGGGTAGTATATTTTTGTAGGATCAGGAGACAAACTTCTATCTGGTCTAATCTTAAGAGAATGTCAAGAGAAAAAAATGTCATGAAGAGCATTTTTGACATACTGGAAATTGAATAATAATCTCAAGACTCGTGAGTATCATATTCACCAAGAGATATTATTAAAAAGATTCCTCACCTTCCCTTCTTGGTATGCCTTCGAACTAGCAATTCGAACATCAGGTTGAAGATGATAAAAGTTGGGCAACCAACAAACTCTTTCAAGCTTGCATCTAATATCACTTTCAATTTCTTCAAGCAAATCCTCAAAACCGGGCTTTATCCTTCAAGCAGAAAAGAATGTGCAAGCATGAGTCTGCGGAAGATCTCTTACATCTATTTTTGTGAAGGTACGTCCTTTAATATCCTAAGAGTGAAACTGGTCAGCGGAAATTGCTGTTCTTCTGGAAAATTTTCTCATAATGAAAGCATTTTCGGATGTTTCTTCATCTTGAATTCATGGAAGATATTTTCGCTGAGAAAAATGACAATTTATTTCTGGACAGAAATCAGCTCCTTTGCAAATATCCGAACTACACTTGCTTCAATCAACAGGTAAACATTGTTGACTACTTTTATTTATATCACAAAAACACTATCATCGTACCATATACAACATTCTGTAGATTACAATAGACTACTTACTTTTATACACAACCAAACACTAGAAATGATCCAAAAAAGTTCAGTTCACATGGTGGAAATAGATTTTTCTTTTTTTTTAAAAAAAAAGATCTTTTAATGAAAAAAAAAAAAACTAACGCAAAATGTTTTCCACCGTACCAAATGCACACTAAAATTATTACTCTTCCATCACACAAGTTTCCTTCAGCAAGCTTGCTATACACCCGAAGGCAGTATGATGCTACATGTATACATATCTCTACTATGTGTTAGCATAAAATTTGGGCAATGCTAACTAGAATTATGTGATTCTATAGATAAGAACAGGAACATGAGTACAGATTTTTCAACTGAATTGAGATATATGTAAGCATAAACTTCATCAATTATGGCTAATTATGACAGGTTTCTTAAGTTGTAACAATTCTAATCAGTTAACTTGAAAAGGAATAAGCTTCAAAAGTATCACCATTCCAGCACCCAAGGGTGTGGCGCATGTCGCAACACCAATGAAGTTTGAACCATGGGAGAGACTGGGGTTCAAATTCCAACATGCGCAAGAAGTGTGAGGTAATTTCTAACTATTTGTCTGAGCCTTGGTGGACATAATTATCTAGTATTTGCGTTGGTGGGAGGTAGTAAGTACCTGAATTAGTCAAAATGTATTCAAGCAGACCTGAGACCACAGTTATTAAGAAAAAAGCATTACCACTCTATTCTCCTTACTTAATATCATGGCAAAAATCCATTAGGTGATTTAGCATCATCTATTTAAGCATTGGTGAAGAGAATTACCTGGTATTTCAACTAATAGAAAGTAGTACGAACCCGATAAATTAGTCGAAATGCACCCAAGTTGAACTCGACACCACTGTTATCTCAATTAGTAAAAAAGTATCACCACCAACTTACTTATTGTCATTGGAAGCTAAAGGTGAATTCATACAATGAAGTAACTGACAGCATTTGCTACTTATTTAGTCACATCACATTTAACAGACATTATGTTAATAAAGAAAATGAGTTAATGCACTAGACATGCTTGCAAGTTGCAAAAAGTACCTTATATAACGAGGTATGGAATCAGTGGCCGTATAAATAGAAGGATCCAAGTCATGCTGATTCAGAAAGTCAAGAAAAGCATCTGGCAGGGACAAACTTGAGGTTTCTTCCACATCCATCATCACAAAACTAAAAAAAGACAACAACTTTTATCAAGTAAAGAAAGTGAAACCCATTAATCCTTTGAAAAACTCTTCAAACAAAGAAATCCTACTCTGTCTTTCTACACACAAAGATAGCGGTAAGGTATGTGTACACCTACCCTGCCAAGACCCAACAACCTACCCAGTGTAGACTAACAAAAACAACATATCCACTGTAATTCCACAAAGTAAGGTCTTGGGAGAACAGAGTATACACAAACATTAACCCAACCTCATAGATAGTGATTAGTGAGGCTGTTCCCCATAAACCCTCAACCAAGAAACACAGTCCAAAAAGAAGTAACGGAAGTAAAAGCATAACAAAGCTTACTAAGCAGTAACTACTAACTACAACAAAATAATCCCCTGGGCAGATTGTTGTTTGTTTGTTGATATATTTAAGTAGATCTTTAACATACTTAATGTACACCCAACAACATACCCAGTGTAGTTATACCAAGTAGGATAGAGTGTACTCCACCTCAAAGATAGTGAGTTTGTTTTCCATAGAAAAAAACAATCCGAAAAAACACAAAAGCATAACAAAGCTTACTGAGCACTGATCAGTAACTACAACAAAATAATCCCGGGACATTTAGTAGTTAAATTAACTAGATTTTAAACACAGATACATAATTATGGCCAAAAGCTATCAGGTTCAACCAAACTTGTAAACTAATACTCTAGCTCCGCCTCCGGCCACCACAATAACAAAAGGGAAAAGGAAACGAAAGCAGTAAACAGAAGTTCGTCGGAATACCTGAAGAAAAAATTGACAAAGTAATATGCTGAAAGACTGTTGTTTCTGTACTCAATTTTACAATGAACAAAAGAAACTGTATAAATCGAACTACGAATGCTTTTCCATAATCTCCATGAAAACTCCAATTCACAAAAATGGCGGCCAGAACAACAACGGAAGAGATGGAGCAGGATTCGGGTCAAGCTATCTATTGGGCCTGGGTCGGACTCCAGTAAAAAAGACTATTTTACCCTTAAACTATTCGAAATAGAATAATTTTGTGTTCGGTTATAATCGTTAATTTTTGCTAATAAGAAGAAACTATATCAAATGTAAGGTTGTTTATCAATGATTCAATTCGATTTATATGTTATGAATTAGATTTATTAGTTATTGATTAATTGCTAAATATGAGTGATAGATCAGTAATTTTAAACAATTTAGTTATTGATAAGTTGATAAAAAAAATGTATTGAATCAATGATCAATTTATTTCCTAGATTATTTATTTTTTCTTTTGGTTCTTGATTTCATTTGTAGTAAAAAATATCGTCAACAATGGTATCCGTTGCTTCTTGATTTCATTTGTAATATGGACTTTCGTCAACAATGATATCTTTCTAAGTCAAATCAATTATTTTTTACTTGGAAAACTTTTACATATAGCCACTAAAAATAGTTTAATTACTCTATATATCTATAATTTGATTAATTACACATAGCTACATGTTATAGGGAGGAGAGAGGCGAGCGAGACTAAAAGAGAGAGGCGAGACAGCATTGGTTAGATAATTGAATATTATACATATGTATATATGACAAGCGAGATTGGAGAGGCGAGCAAGATTAGGAGAGAGGTGAATTGTATGTATATAATTAGTTAGATAATTGTATATTATACATATGCATTAGTATAAAAACAAGCGAGATAGGAAGAGAGGCAAGCAAGATTGAGAGAGGGAGGAGAGAGGCGAGTGAGAGAGGGAGGAGAGTGGGAGAGAGGTGAATTGTATATGTTTATTGATTAAATAGTTGTATATTATACATTGTATTTATATATTTTGGCGAATTATACATACAAATGTGGCTAATTATACAAACTCGAAGTCAACCCACATAATTAATGTATAACGTTAGTCGTGAGTGATAACTATAGCAAACTATAACTATGATGAGTAATTAAATAGTATAAGTTTGCTTAATCGCGTAATTTTCTCATTTTCCTTTTAAAGTATGATATGTCATCACTCCATCCTCACTTGGATTTGAGTTCTAATTGTGAAACTATTAATCCAAATTGGACATAATCCAAACTATTTAACTTTAAAGCACTCGCAATCCAAACTATTTATCCTCTTACTCCGCTTTCTTCTTTCTTATTTAGCATATAATATCAACATCACTACTATGAAATAATCTTCTTTGATGCTTTGTCCGTATATTGATATCATTTCAATATCATATAGGTCTGAGCCTAATCATTTATGATACTTCGTCGGCATATTGTTACCCTACTTATATCAAATAAGATCAGATTCTTTTTTTTTTTGAACAAAAGAAATAATTAAGACAAAAATATTAAAGTCAAAAATTTATTTACTAAAGTCTAAATTAGTAAAAATATTTTTATTTTATTTTTTATTTTATTGCCATTTTTTCAAAAAATAATATCTAGATTATGACTCTTTTTTAAATTATTTTTAAATTAAAATTTGAAAAATTAAAACAAATCTCAATGATAACATAATGATATTATAGAAGATTAAGTAATCTCATACGAGGACTCAAACAATCTTTAAAAAAAACATTGTTCAGTTACTCATTGATATCATAAGATTATATTATACGTTGATGATATCAAGGCGGAGGAAGTCGTCCTTTAATGTAGACATTGCTCACTTACTCATTCATACTAATCGTATATTCATATATAATATATTGTGATAGTATTAATGAGGAATAAAAGATGGGATAATTGTACAAAATAACAAACTAATAATCTAAAATAAATAGAATAGTTACTGTTCGATTTGATTGTGCCCCATAGCAAACGTTTGTCAGTCACCTCTCTCCCTAAACTCTCGCTCGCCAATCTCCCTGTGCTCGCCTCTCTCGCTTATACAACAGAAGTGTATAAATTGTGTTTCTGTTTTGTATAACGAGAGAGAAAATTGTATATACATATGCAAAAACATATATCTTCGTGTTATACACTTAATTATACAATATACAAATATTTTACTTTGATTCAATTGTATACAAATCCAAATTTTATACAGATATTGCAACGAAATAGGCTATTGAATTATACAAATTTGAATTATACAATTGCAGCGAAATACAATTTTCTCTCGCTTTATACAACGAAAGTGTATAAATTGTGTTCTGTTTTGTATAAAGCGAGAGAAAATTGTATATACACATGCAAAAACATATATCTTTTTTCTTATACACTTATAATTATACAATGTACAAATATTTTACTTCGATTCAACTGTATACAAATGTAAATTTTATACAGATATTGCAGCGAAATAGGCCAGCGAATTATACAATTGCAGCGAAATAGGCCAGCGAATCATACAATTGTATATGTATAGTGAATATACATTAATATGTTTGCTATGGAGCGCAAATATGATTTTTTTGTTTGCTATATGTGAAAGTTGCCCATAAAAGATTGAATGTTGAGTTAATTTGACTCAGTAAAATATTTCTGAAAGAAAGAATTTTTTTTGAAACTGATAGTCTAAAATAAAATAAGTATTAATAATTGTATTGCTAAAATTTATTTTAAAAATTAAATTTGTTACTCCCTCCGTTTAAAAAAAATGTCCCTATTTCCTTTTTAGTTTATTTAAAAAAGAATGACCTCTTTCCTTTTTTGGAAATACTTTAACTTTAACTTTCCACGTGACATGTTTAAGACCACAAGATTAAAGGGGCATTTTGATATATTTGACATAACTTTAATTTAGAACCACAAATTTAAAAAGTTTTTCTTTCTTTTCTTAAACTTCATTTCAAATCAAAGTAGATCATCCTTTTTTAAAGGGATAATTGTATATAATAGCAAACTAATAACCTAAAATAAATGGAGTAGCTATGGTTTGATTTAATTGTGCTCCATAGCAAACGTTTGCCAAAGTTTGTCAGTCGCCTCTCTCCCAGAAATCTCGCTCGCCACTCTCCCATTCTCGCTCGGACGCTCGCCAATCTCCCTGTGCTCGCCTCTCTCGCTTATACAACAGAAGTGTATAAATTGTGTTTCTGTTTGTATAACGAGAGAGAAAATTGTATATACATATGCAAAAACATATATCTTCGTGTTATACACTTAATTATACAATATACAAATATTTTACTTTGATTCAATTGTATACAAATCCAAATTTTATACAGATATTGCAACGAAATAGGCTATTGAATTATACAATTGCAGCGAAATACAATTTTCTGTCGCTTTATACAACGAAAGTGTATAAATTGTGTTCCTGTTTTTGTATAAAGCGAGAGAAAAACATATATCTTCTTCTTATACCCTTATAATTATACAATATACAAATATTTTACTTCGATTCAATTGTATGCAAAGCAAATTTTATACAAATATTACAGCGAAATAGGCAGCGAATTATGCAATTGCAGTGAAATAGCCAGCGAATTATACAATTGCGGCGAAATAGGCCAGCGAATTATACAATTTAGGTCAGCGAATCATACAATTGTATATGTATAGCGAGGACAGCGAATTATACAATTTAGGCCAACGAATTATATAATTGTATATGTATAGCGAATTATACAGTTATATGTTTACTATGAAGCGCAATTATGCAAACTTTGTTATAGCATACAAATATGAATTTTTTGTTTGGTATATTGAAAGTTGCCCTTTTTAAATGGAGTGAGGGACTGAGGGAGTGCTTATTATAGAATTAGTTTTTCTTTTTGCACGGAATAAAAAGGAAACTAAGTAATAACTTGTTCATCAAGTAAACTTCATTTTCTTGCTGCTCAAACAAAAACTGATTCTGCAGAATTTTAACCTTCTGAGTTCGTTAACAATGGCGGAGGAGGTCAGATTCTTCCCTTTTTTGTTGTTGCGAATACTCAGTTCACTCTGTAAATTCAATTTTGCATTTTCTATTTAACAATTTGCCTATCTGTTGATTTTTTTTCCGTAACTGTTTTTTTTTTCAGGCTGTAATGATCTGTATTGATAATTCTGAATGGATGCGTAATGGTGATTACTCGCGCAACCGGTTTTATGCACAATATTCGGCTTTTACTTCAATTTGTGGTTTTAAACACATGGTTGGTAGTGTTTTGCCCATTACCAATTGTTTTTTAGTTATACAAAACTGCTATTATCAGTGTTTATCAATGGCGAAATGTTAACATTAGAAAAAACTGTGAAGTCTGAAGCTCAATCCGACGATGTTAGTTTCATTTGTGGTGCTACAATCCAGGTAGTTTATTCAACTTTTGAATTGCTTGTTGATAGCGTTTTGGGTATAACTGATTGTTTTCGAGTTATATAAAACTGCTATATATCAGTGTTTATCAACAGTGAAAAGTGAATCCTAGAAAAGACTAATAGTGTAGGGTTTGAAGCTCAATCTGGTGCTGTTAGTTTCATTTGTGTGGTGTAAAACCCAGGCAGTTTATTCAACCTTTGAATAGCTGGTGACGGTATTTTTGGCCATAATTGTTTGTGTTCGAGTTATACAAATTGCTATGCATCAGTGTTATCAAAACGAGAAGTGAACCTTAAAAAAGGACAAAGTATAGTGTAGAGTTTAATGAAAGAAAATGCAAATGTGGAAATTATAAAAAAAGTATATATGTAATTCAAGAACAACAATGGTGGTCTACTAACTGAAATAGTTACTGGTTAATGTTATCCTCTTAAAGAGGGAGACCATGGGTAATATAACACCCACCATAGGTGCTTTGATGCAGTAAGCTCAACATGTTTTGCATCTAGCTTCTGGGCTTAAGTGCGCCTCAAATGAGTTTTTGACAACGTTGTTGTGAATATAGTCGAAGACTTTCCTAAAAAATACTTACTTATAGGAAGTTTGTGAACTATCACTAAGTAGTGGGTGCAATGGTCCTCCATACCTACTGCTCATGGGTTTTACTCTTCTTAGGATTTCTGTGAATAGCTGACTCAATGGCGTTACAGTGTATTTCAGCAATTTCTCACCTTTTAGTAAGCACCGAGTCTATACTCTTGACTGTTCCATTGTGTGATTTGGTTAATCGATTTGCAGGCAAACCCTGAGAGTACAGTCGGAGCATTAACCATGGCTGGCAAAGGAGTTCGTGTATTAATCACTCCAACCAGTGACTTTAGAGACATGTTATCTTGTATTAACGATAAGCTTCTCTGCATGGCTATGCTTTTCTTCGTAGTAATTTATTACTCTGTAGACGCCATTAAAATCACTTCTATCGGTTTTGCAGCTTGCTATCTTGATATTAGATTTAATGGGACCTAGGCTTACTAGAATTTTCTGAGATTATGATGCCTAGAACAAGTATGGAAGATACGTGATTGGTTTTGAGTAATGACTCTATGCGGTTCTAGTGCCCTTTCTGTAGGATCTTGACAAAGGGTTTTCCAAATTTTACTAGTTAGTACTCTAGATTTGTTGGTGTTCACTTGCGTGTGCCTAAACACACTTGTTTCTTCCAGTTCAGGCTATTCCTTCTTTACCATTTGTGCAATTACATTTTTGTTCTCCGATAGAAGATTTACATAAGAGGGTTACCAATATTCCTGATATCACCACATCTTCTGTGATGAAACCTACTTATACCCTTCATAATTTTTTTAAGTTATCCATAAAATTTGCAGGTATGTGATAACTGTAAAAAGAGAGAATGAAAATGTGTCTTTTGCTTAATAAGATGTAATCAAAGATAACATGTCCCTACAGTGTCTGATAGCATTTTTAGTCCCTTATTCGGCGAAGGGAGAGGCAGAAGCTTTTAAACGCCAGCTGAATGACAGATACAAAACGAAACGAAATGAGAAGGCTGACTTTCTTAGGATGAAACAATGAGTGTAGGATAAAGATCTGCAGGTATGTGATATTAATAACATATTAGTACAACATATTGGGAGACGGAAAGAGCGATAATGAATAAGAGAGCCCAAAATTTGAACTGAAAGGAGTGGTAATGCGTAAAGGATTGGGGAAAAAATTGAGGATTTCTTTTTTATTTTCTGCCTAGAAAGTCAGTAATATCCTCAATTTGACTTCCTCAGTTAATAACTACTCATTTATGTGTTGTATTAATCTACTTGCAATCACAATAGAACGTCCATTGCCTCCCTATTACTTTAATTTTCTTCAACTGAAGAAGATGGTTATGGAAAGATAAATATCGAAGCCAGTGTAGGTGCGGTGCTTGTCTCTCGAAGTGAAGGTAAAGACAAGACATTGAGGATTTTGAGTCTGACTGCCCTTTCCTCAGGTCGAACGACTATAGATCCTAGCCCGATGAGAAAAGGGTTTCCACTGCCAGTGTATACTTTTTTTCTTCTTTTTAGTAGGGGAAAGGGTATGGGGGAAGAACTTACAAGTGGAGAATCGAATTCTCACCAATAAAGTGGAAGTTCAGGTTGCCAACTAATAGTGTTACTAGGATTCTCCTAAAGTCAGTGTATACTTCACTATAATGTCTGTCTGATACTCACATCCTTGTCATCTTCAGATGCTTTGTTAACTATATATCGTCTAGTAATCTCCTTTTATTAGTTCCATTTCAATTTCTTATCTGATTGGATTTTTCTTACCTTTCTCAGGATTAAATATCGGTGGTGAGATGAATTTGGCTGCTGGACTCCAGGTGGCACAGTTGGCTCTGAAGCATCGACAAAACAAAAAGCAGCATCAGAGGATCATTCTTTTTGCTGGCAGGTAATGACTTCTTCCTGAATAATTGTTGCTGCCTCAACTGTTGATTTTTTGTCTCTGTATTGACGTTTACTATTTGTTCAGCCCTGTTAAAGAAGACAAGAGGGTCTTGGAGATGATTGGAAGAAAGTTGAATAAACATAGAGTAGCTCTTGATGTTATTAATTTTGGTCAAGAAGATAACAGGAAGGGTGAGAAGCTGGAGGCATTAGTTGCTGCAGTTAACAACAATGATAACAGTCACATCATTTATATTCCTCCTGGGGCTAGGGATCTTTCTGATGTGCTAGGGAGGTTGTTAGCAATATTTTACCATCTTTTACTTTAAACCAGATAACCTTCATAGCATATCATGTTGTTCATCTGAATTGGCAGGAATCCTATCTTTACAAGAGATGTTGACTCTAGAAAGAGATTTGCTGCGGTTGCATCTGGTGCAGGGCCTGCCGATGATTTTGGTACTGATCCTGAGCTTGCTCTGGCACTTCGAGTTTCAATGGAGGAGGAAAGGGCTAGACAAGCAGCAGCAGCAAAGAAGGCTGCACAAGAAGCTGCAAAACAAGAAAAAGGAGAAATGCAGTCAACTTTCCAGGACGTTATAATGACTGAAAATGTCAGTGCCCGAAAGTCTGAAACTAAAAACAAGGCAGCTGATCGACTGGTTGGTGTCTCACTATTTTAAAAACTACTGAGTTATTAGAAAAATTGTAGATTAAAAGAAGAAACTGGTATTCTTTCGAATCTTAATTTTTTGTTTGCCATTTTATTTTTTTGGTGAGGACTGGCGGTTCCATTTGTGGGAACATGACATATGTGTGTTAAAAATGATAGGCCCTTTACGGGCAATCATTAAGGCTTGTCTCCAATTTTTCTCGGCCTATTGGAGCTTGAGACTATATGGAGATTTGAATCTCTAGTAGGGATTTTACACACACCAGGTATGGAAGTAAGACCAAGCCTCATCTGTGAGGTGTTAAGTTCCACATTGTCCTGGTGGCTGGTGCCTATTGATTGCCCAAATTTGAGAAGGTGCAACCTGCATGTATATACACTGTTTCTCTTTTTCCGTTTTATTGAGGGGGTGGGGGAAGGAGGTTAAGAGGGATTGTACTTGTTAGCCAATTATTGGTCATGTACAAATTGATTTGTGGGATTTCTTGAATCCTTTATTTTGTCGAGCTTAAAAAAGAAACATGTCCAGTTAGGATTCATATGTTTAACCTTAATTTGTTTGGGATTGATACAGAGTAGTAGTAGTTGATGTTACTTAAATCCTTTATTTTCTCAAGTGTGAAGATCAAGATAGATCTTGAGTTTTAAACACAACCCCAAAAAGTTAGCCCGTAGGTGAGCATTGCCCAAGGCGGTAGTATAAGGAGACAATTACCTATATCCTTAATGCAATGTTGGAACCTGACATTTCTCCTCCACATGCCAAGGGCATTTGGAGCATGGAAAATGTAAGATGGGCCTAGCATTGGGTAAACCAAGTATAGAGATGAGTCTTGTTATGAAACCATGTGAAGAAAGAGGGATCTTGGGCCTAACTTCACCCCAAAAAGTTAGCTCACGAGGTGAGTATTGCCCAATGACATATAAGGAGACAATAGCCAGTACCCTAAACCATTGAGACTGTTAACTCAGAGTATAATTATATGTAACTATGCTGTCTTCTAAAATTTTATTTTTATCTTCTCATACCTAGCAGAGAAACTTGTAGAGATAGAAATTTTCAGGAAAATGAGTTAAAGCTTGTAGGTTTTATAATGTCTGGCCTTTTGTTACACTCCCCAATGAAATTAAGTCCTGTACAATAAATTGACCCATTACAGGATAATGATCTTCCCCTGTTACAACAAGCACTTGCAATGTCGAAGGATGATACTTCCTCCAACACTGCTACAAGAGAAACAGACATGTCAGAAGCAGACTTTGAAGATCGGAAGTTGCTACTAGGTTGGTTATTATATTGGCATGCCAAATTCTGTTGTTGGCTTATATCATTAGGTCATAGACATACTTTTCTAAGTTTTTGGAACTGGTAACGTTAAGTTCTTTTTACTTGCCTTTTCAATTGATTTCTTGTATATGGCGAATTTTACCAACTGTTGTTACATACGTTCTATAATATGTGCCTGTCTCACACTTGAGGAGGTTCCGGTAATTGCACTCTCATTTTGTAAATAGTTTGTACTTTGCATAATGTATTTGAAATAAGAAGATTATTAGTGTTTAAATGTCATATATATTTGAAGAACTGCCTTTTTACCATACTTTGCCATCCTTTATATCATTCAAAATGATCTTTAAATGACAAAAGGTGTAAATACAAGTCACTGTTAATTACCTCTTAGATGACCTTGGTTAGTCCTATCAAAACTTCAATTGCTACAAATGGCTGTAACTGTGCAGAATTCTTCTTACAAAAAGGTGCTAAGCTATGCTTTTCTGATACGTTCTGTTGCTTCTTATGCTTGCAGATCTTGTTTTATTCATGCAGGACAATTCAAAAGATGAGACAGATGTCACTGAATTGTTGGCAACCCAATCAGTCGTGTCATCAATTCTTGCTTCAGTAAGTTCTCTATGCTGAGTAAAAGATGACGCTCCTATTAGTATGATCACAAAGTATCTGCTTATCCTATGGGTATCAAACTTCATATCTCCTTTGATTTTCATTTCATGGTATGTTTGCTACCCAGATTCCAGGTGTTGATCCGAATGACCCTTCAATTGAAGTTTTACTTGCTTCTATGCAAAGCCAGTCTAAGGTGAGTTAATTTGATTGATGAGATTATATTAAAAAGCATGTTGTTAAAGTTTTGGTCTATTTCTAATCTGTGTCTTTTACATGTTATATGGCCAATTTGTTTGTATATTTCTAACAATGTATCGGCTTTGCTTAGTGGTGACGATAAGTTAAATATTAGCTCTTTCAGATGTCAAAACAGACATGCTCCTTGAATTTCAGAAATATAGTCTAGTGCTTGAAAGTTAATCTAAGAAATGTGGCACCAGAAACATATGTGTCTTTTTTTATGCAGACTAGTTGGGCTGAAAGTGATGATGTATATATATAACTGTCTTTTGGGTCAGGGGAACACATTTTGTTTTACTAGATACTTTGATGATTTCAATTTTTACACCTTGCTAATGATAAAAAAAATGAAGATGAAAGAATCGAAGAAATACTTTTAGACTAAGCTTGAGATCATTCTTGATATAACGATGTTTATACAAGACCCTTAGGGCCGAATCATTCTGAAAGAAATGGAAGGCAAGAAAGAGAGGTGATCAATGTGGTGGAAGGCAACATAAGGAATATGGAGTTTGTAATCTTCCTGTCATATTTCTTATTCCAATAGGTACTTTTAGCTTCTTGTATTGTCACACTTTAATGTGAATCTCATGTTTTCTTTGGGTTTAAGTAGACACTTTAATGTTAATTAGCTTCCATCTTCCTTGTGTCTATTTCATCATAGCAGAATGACAAGAACAAGGAACAACGAGAGGACAAGGAACAGAAAGAAGATAAGAAGTGATGAGAATGCCCAAATCTTATTGTTCTCATAATTGTGCTTATATCATAGGGATGTGAATATTTTTTTTGTAGGCCAACAAGTTCAGTTGGAAGTCAAGAAATGATGCAGAATGATGAAATTTGATTCTGGGGGTGGGGTTTATAGTGCTTTTTGTTGTAAAAAAGAAATTAAACTAGTGCTAGTTACCCTTGACCTTGCTTCTCAATGTGAAATATAGTGTATATAGAAAATGTTAATTGTCCAAATTGTGTTTACTATATGATGTCTTCTTTTTGTTGGTATACCAGAGTTGTGCATATTGATGGTGTTTTAGAACTTTATAAGTTTGGTTAAACTGACATATACGCGCATCTTTTGACTTATTTATGCGTCGGATTAATGTACTTATAAGTCAAGTATTCGTAAGCCCAATTAAAAAAAATTGACAGTGCATCGTCAATTTATGGATGTTTTGCTTACGAGCAATAAACTTTGTTTTTGTTTATTTCCTTTGCAGAAAAAACAGAAACTATTGTGAAGTATCCTTCTTTAATTTATGTAACAAAGTTTAAATTGGTACAAATTTTTAGTAGGTAAGAATTTTTAAAAGGAAAAAATGTGGTTGTAAATCATATCATATTATTTATGTTTACGACAAGACTTTCGAAATTTATAATCATTAAATATTGTGTTACGTAACTTTTATTGAAATTATAAAACGTAATGTGAAAGGAAAAAATAAGGCATCAATAAAAAAAATGTCACATGCAGATCATAACATACAAATATAAATTTTGTGTTTGCTATATGTGAAAGTTGCTCTGAATTTACTACAAGATTTATGAAATTTATAATCGTTAAGTATTGTGTAACGTAATGTGAAAGGGAAAAATAAGGCATCAATAAGAAAAATGGCCGACTTGCGAAATTTATAATCGTTAGGTATTGTGTAACGTAATGTGAAAGGGAAAAATAAGGCATCAATAAATAAAATGGCCCATGCAGGTCTCGAACCTGCGACCTTCGCGTTATTAGCACGACGCTCTAACCAACTGAGCTAATGGGCCTCATGTTTTTCAATTAACGTTAATTATATTTATTATTCAAATAACTAAAAAACATATCACAGTTTTATTCAATATTTAAGCATTGAGGTTAATGATTTGGGGAAGAAGATGGATGAAGAAACTCAGATTTCAGCCATGAAAGATGATTACGAGGTAACAAAATTCTCCATTTTCATTGTTATTAGTATGTTTTGTTTAATCTTGTGACTACTGCTGCCAATTTTTTTGCTCTAATTTTTAATTGAAACTGTTTGAGGAAAAAAAAGGTTAATCTCATATAGGTCTTGTAATTTGAACCTTTTATTGAACTTCAATATATATGGAATGGGGAGAGGTTGAGGTAGGTCAAAGAAGTATCGGGGAGGTCATTATATATGATATAGGCATAACTTAGTTTATCGAGGACATGATATTAGATAGGAGGATATGAAGGTTACAGATTAGGATACGAAGGATATTATAAATCGACGTGTTGTGTTCACTGTCGCATCTCCTTTTCCGTAAAGACATTGATTTGATGCACTTGAGCTGACGGTTTATCGAAAATTACCTCTCTAACCTTCCATGAGGTAGAGGTAAGATGTGTGTGCACTCTACCCCTTACCAAACCCTTTTTGTGGGATCACACTGGGTATGCTGTTGTTTAAGAGAACAATAATCATCAATTCACTTATCGGAAACAACTTCTCTACCTTCCAAGATAGGGATTTGATCTGCGTATATTGAGTCATACATTACAAAATGTTCTTTATTGAGGATCAATCTGATTTATTTCGTACCGTTTCGTCCCTAAGACCTTTTTTCTTGAGCCTAGAGTCTATCGGAAGCAACCTCTCTACCTCCCAAGGTTAGGGGAAGGTTGCGTACACTCCCCTCCCCTCCAAGACCCCACTTGTGCGTACTCTGATAGATAAATAAGACTAACTCAACACTCAAGATTTTTTGAGTTGAAGAAAGAAAAATGTGAATTCGGATTATTTAGAAAATGCCCAAAGAGTATAGGAAAGGACATCCATTTTTCACCAAAAAAGAATGGAAGAGATTAGTCGTACATGTAAGATCAATGCTTTCTTGCCAAGACTATGGAAGTTTTTAGATATGTAGGAAAGGGAAAAAGATTGAACTTATTTGCTGTGATACGATTTGCAGAGGGCAGAGTCCTTCGACTCTCTAAGGATAGAAGAAAATATAGGTCTTGTGTAGATATAGCATTGCTTTGTTTCCTCTTAAGATTGGTTTCATATATTGATAAACATTCCCTAGAATATGGCAGCGTTTTGTTTGGATATTGACCAAGCTTGATAGGCGACAGCAAGTAGTGCATATATCAGTGAATTTTACTCGTCTGACTAAGGAAAGTAAGCATGACTCGAAACATGAAACCAACACTATAAATTATTCCGAGCTTCTAACTTCCTTTAATAAGAACAACCTAAATGTGTCACTTTCATGCCGAAATACCGGATTTTTTGGATACTAGAGTCCAGAACCCAAAATGAAACTAAAAGTCCGTCCCTTAGCCTAGTCTATATTCGCAGATGTTGCCACTCAATACCTACGCCTCATTACTACTTTTAGTTTTCCTTAATTTTCATATTGATAGATTTTTTTCAATTACTTTGGTTTCCAACTAGGCATATTGTTCCTTAGCAATTTTTGTTTCTAGTTTGTTGCTATTAGCTTTTATTTATTGAGTATAATTCAGGTTGAAGAAAAGAAGCAAGCTTCTGCAGATGTCTTGTTTCAATATTCAAACTTTGTTATGGCCTGCATTGGTAATCACGTTCGGCCTTGTGATCTGAGACTACATTTGATGAAAGTAAGCGTTTTTTGAAATTTCATTAGCTCTATGTATATCATGGGAACAATTTATTGAGTACAATGTATTAACCGTCCAAATTTGAGGAAATCAGCCATCCCAACAAATTTGGGTTTCTAGTTCATGATATTAATGTTTTGTTACAACGAGATATATTGTCATTCGCCTGATCATTTGATGGGGATGAAATTTGGAACGGGTGTACTTGACAATATCAATCATTTGAAAAATAAAGGTATTTGTTTTGTAACCTATCTTTTACAAGATCAATTCGGATCAGCTTTCGTTCGTTTAGAAAATGTGGTTGGGGGACTATTGTGGAGCTATTTGGCATAAATCGATTCCGACTCCTCCCTTCTGTTGTTACTTTATGTTGAATTTGATTTAGTTTCTTCGATACCCAAGGCATCTAATACCACAGCAACTGAACTTGATTTAACAGCAGAGTTGTGGATCTTGGAGCAACGGTAAAGTTATTTCCGTGTGACCTATAGGTCACGAGTTTGAGCCGTGGAAGCAGTTATTAATGCTTGCATTAGGGTAGGTTGTCTACAATCTACATCACACTCCTTGGACCGGCCCTTCTCCTAACCCTACTAACACGGGATTCTTTGTACACCAGGCTGCCCTTCTTTTTAGTTGTGGATCCGCTCATATTTTGAGAAAAACATATGATATAGTTACTTGCTTGTGAATTTCAGCTGGCGATTTGTCGTTTCAAATAGTTTTTCCTGGTCATATTTACACTTTACTTTTTAAGAAACATCGTAAACAGTCTGAAAGGATCACTCATGCACTAGCGATAAAGTTGTTGTAATTGTTCCTAAGTATTGTTTTGCTTTGATTCAACTTTCTTCAGGAGGTCTCAGGATTACCAACTTCATTGAAGCCGGAGAGACGTGTAGCATCCTCTCCCGATGCAATGGGAGAGTCTTCGAGCTCAGGCACTTCAAGAGTTGAAACAGACAGCTTTAAAGGTATCTAGACGCAGAAACTGCAACACTGTCGTTGTTTTTATTAGTTCAGTTTCTTTTACAATACGAGTTTTCAGCAATCATTTGATCTAATGGAGGTGTAAATTGTATGATCCATGTCGTGTTATATTATACGTACATAATGTTTATGTGGAGGTGCACATGCACTTGTTAACTTCGAAAAAAATCATGTATATATATATCTATCTATCTTGAGAAACTGATAGATACTAAATATAACTAATAGTGCCCCCATAGAAAGCATGAAATGGTGTTTTGTACCGCTGGTACATGCTGAAAGCAGTGCCATAGCTACCTATAGTGAGGGTGTCCAATCGGAAAATATTACCGTATTTATAAGTAAAATGATACACGAAGTGATTGAATAACAAACTTTGAACACCCTTGATAGAATAAGGTATTGTAGCACAATGACTTTTAGATGCCTTGAAAGAGCCCTTAAATGCTCATGTGTTCGAATCTCACTAGCAGCATTTTTTCCCTTTTTTTGGACACCCTTCGTGAAATTCCCTGCTCCGCCACTGGTTGAAAGATCTGTCTATTGGTGCACTCGGAGTTTTCAAATCCTGAATACATCTTTGTGTGCATTCATTAATTATCATTCACAACTTAATTTTAGCTATAATTACTTGTGTTTCTCTCCTCTTTCATTAATATATATATATATATCGCCTCTCTCCACACACACACCTCTCCTCCCTCTCTCAATCTCGCTCATCAGATATACAAATATAAATGTATATCAG